>JAPMOQ010034576.1:479272-531612 GCA_026543055.1 Argiope trifasciata
TGGTGCCTATTGTATGACTCTCCTGTGATTCGTACTTATTTATTATCTTATTAATTATTATTGTCACGCCTTTTACCTCATTAGATGACACCTTCACTACCACAATTAAGGAATACCGCAGAAGGGGAGGGGAAGTCTAATTAAATAAACTTTCCGAAGCATGGGCATAAATCGATAGCACAGAATAATTAGAGAAAAAACTTCTTTGAAGAAGTAAATAAAAATGCTAAGACTATCAATCAGATTCAATTATGTGAAATTCAAAATTTTATTCCTTAAGCCGTAAAAAGATATTTTAAAAAATCAGATGTCATAATCATTATAGCATGTTTGTACTTGTCCATTCCGCTGTTTTTATAGTTGGAGAAACGTACGATTTCTTGAATATTTTTAATAACTTATCTGATTTTTTTAAATTTATTGAACAATAAGGAGCGTAGCTGTAAAAACATCAAATGTCACAATCATTATAGCGGATTTGAACTTGTCCATTCAGCGGTATTTTATGATTGGAGAAACGTGTGATTTCTTGAATATTTTTTACAACTAATCTAAGATTTTTTTGCTCATAAAAACGATAATGAGTGAAGAAATTCAGAAGACACTGAGCTTAATATGTAAATGTGCAGGGTGAAGAATATTTTCTTCAAACTGTTTTTTAATTGTTTTATATTATATTTTTATACTAGGATTTTTAAACATTTTTCCTTTAATTTAGAGCAATAATTACACCAACTTTATTTATTTCACAAAAAGAAAAAAATCCTGCAAAGAAGGGGTTAAAAAGTAAGTTAATTAACAATTTCTGCGAAATGTTTAAGATGAAATTTGAAACCGAGAGTTGTAAATAACAATAAATACTCCCAATGTATAAATAACAATAAATTATCCCATCGGTGTTCCGAGTACTTTCACTTAATTCTTTTATTACTGATACTTTCATTCATATAAATGGCAGATGATACAACAGTCTTACTACACCAAAATTAACACACCAAAATCGTAGAACACTCCACGAATTCATTGGGAGTCCATTGGGACTAACTCATGATCTGCAATGGTAGTTGTTCGGACTCGTTACGATGTTCTGGAGCATCTACAATGATCCTTGGTTTGGTGGTTGGAAATCGCTGAGATATTTCCCACCTTTAGATAATTGGAGAGAATGTTATGAAGTGATAATAGCAGATTGTTATCGCTTCTCACAAACACCTCTCTGTGGAATAGCAAATACTGAGTTCCAGCAAATACTGATTATCCCTTGCAGAATATTAGGAATAAGATGAGATGGTAAATCTTAATGAGCTTAGACTATTTAAATTGCAAACATTTTTAGAAATTAAAACCTGTATTCCGAAATGAAATCTGAGGATTAAGATTATTAGTATTTATCTCCTCTATTTCATAAAATGCCATATTTATTAGTCAAGTATAGTTTCCCCAAAATTATTATTTTTCAAAAGAATCATAATTCTTCCAAATAGTTTTTTAATGAAAAATATTTTAAAGTAATTATGCACTAGATAGCTTTAGCAACTGACCGGTTCACCAATAATAACTTTCTCTAGAATTTTCAGTTTAGCATTTCATGTAATTTAATCTCTTAATAGCTTTTCCAGAAAAATATCTCTAAGCTTCAGATTTTGATAATAATTTAATTCACTCATATTATTATGGAAGACTTAAGCCTTTCTGTTGATTATACTATACTTCTCTCTCTAATCAGCCGTTATATCCTGTAAAATTTGAGCCTTTAATCAAAGTAAAAATTATTAAATTGTAATTAATATAAAAGCAGTTTTACTGAAATAAAATATTTAACATCATATGAATCGAATATATGATGATATGATATCGAATGAAGAATAATTTTCATAATTTATATAATACCATTTGAATTATTTTTTAAATTTCTACTATTTATCATAAAATTCAGTTCTTAGTTTCATGCCAAAAGTATTTAAATGATATCAATAGTAACATTTTATTTTGTTTCGTTCTATAAATATGCATCAATACAATCCTTGCCTTAAGGAATTCCGATCAGCAAAATATTTAATATATTTAAATAAATAAATAAATTTTCTGTCTTCTTCCATCAGATCGAAACCACCCTTTTCTAGTTTAATATCCAGTTAACCTTTTTTTTAAATATAAGCTTTGGTCACAGGCATGGCAAAACGTTGATAAAAAGATTATTTTTATTTCTATTTTGTTAAAATGACTTTCAAGAAATTATGGTTAAAATACTTTAAACATTTTTTTGTTTAAAAATAGAACTTAAAATTACAGATTTAAACACTGATATTAGTAAAAAGATAATTTTTAAAACTTTCAGATGCTGTAAAAACCCTTTTAAGGCTGTAATGTTTTCGGAAATCATCGTAGAAAGATTCTAAAATTTCACTTGATTTTCAAATAATAAAAATTCTCACTAAAATTTAAAAAAAAACGTCTGGAAGTGCTCATTCTCCCTCTATAAAGAATTTTATCGGACAAGTGTGGTAGTTTTAGGTCAAATAGTCTGACCTACAGAGTGCCAACAAACGCACACAAACATATACATTCAAACACACATAAAGTTTTTCAGTTTGGAAGCTCAGCAATTTACAGTTGATTGCTTCTATTTAAATATATTTTTTAGTCTTACCTATAACATGAATAAATTTTAAATAACTGCATTCCACATAAATAGTTTATTCAAACCAATTAGAAAATCCAATATTTCGGTGGATCAAGCTGGTCATCAAAAGTGTCTAGTTCCAAATATTTTTTTGCCATTTTTAGATAGAATATGAGATTAGGAAATAGGACAAACATAAGCAGAATTTGAATAATTTATTATTTTTGTCCTATTTTTTAATTAAAATATGCTTTCCGAGTTCATGGAGATCTAAAACATGGCGGTTTGGGGAAATCTAGAATTTAAATATTCTGATGATTTAAATATCCATTCTTTATATGTGAGAAAGTAAAATTCAAGCTAAACTAGTACATATTCTAAAATTCTACAGGAAATTAAGATTTTCCGTAAACTTTGTATTCAACTTCATACGTATTACATTTCTTTGGAAACATACAATTGATATTTGTGGATGCATTACATTGGTGATTTGTGTTTTATATTATACAATATAGCCTACTCAGCCTTAAATGCATAGAGCTTTTGCTATTTTTATATTAAGAAAAACAGAATAAAGTGTCCTACTAAAGTATTTATTGGATTGCCAAGAAATTAAACTCCCATAAAACTTTAGCACTCCGTGACATTGCTCAGCAAAGTTAAAAGAGAGAACGAATTCCATGTTCTGCACAGTACAAACGGTAGAAACTAATCTCTAAAGTGGCCTTTTCAGTACTTTCTGTAAATTGATACGTTTCAAATTCCTTTCCGCATCTGATCGATTACCAAACAAAAGCATGTCAGGAAGAGTTCCGAGTCGTTGCGCTGTGTAAGTGCAGTTGTATTATTTTTATTCCTCACTAAATGAAGGTTACATTCCAATCCCAAACGCCGAGGTCTTTCAAAAATTTATGTGGTATTGCGCCGGAGCGTATTTATTCTAATTCAATTAAAAGAAATGTTGGACATCAAGTTTAATTGCGTTTTTTTAATATTTTATTTTCAGCCAAAATGGAGAAATCATTGTGTAAGATTTATGTGAAATCAATTCTGGATAAATGATGAAGAAAAAAACATCTGAGTATGTTATCTAATTTCTAACTGCAGCTCTACTTCAGATTTCTTTTCCTTTCTAAAAATGTGAAATTGAACTCAAAATTAATTTGTAACTGTGCTCATTAATGTTTGGTTAGATAAACGGAAGGCAACGATATTATTTTTCAGAAAATTCAGCTATTAATTATTAGTAATTACTATAAAAATTATTACTAAATTCTTGTTTCTTGTAATCTGAATTTTAATATTATACTAGTTTCTCCTGCTAAGTTTAAAAATCGCCTACTTTAATTATGAAAAATGGATGTTTATTTTTAAGATATATTATTTAATTTTGAAGATAGTAACATAATCGAAATGTAGTATATGATTAATTTTAATGGTAGTGAGAATCAATACGTCTTAGTTAATTAAGTATTTTTTTTGGCATTCAATCAACAAAATACAGTCATTTTTGTGCCATTAATAACAATTCTTATGTCTGGTTTACACTTTCCTAGTTATAAGACGGCAAGTAGGCAGCACATGCATAGAAACACTTAAATATGCTGTTTGGTCGATAGCAAGTAATTGTCACGACGAGATAAGTACAAGCCGCTGTACTGTATCTTTATTTACTGTGCATGTATTTGTAGAATTTGGTGACTTTTGTAGCTTGAAAAAATTTGATCACTTATCATAAATTAATTCTGATCTTTTTTTTATCTTTTTGAAACGAGGTTGTGTTCTTTTTTTCCTTTGAATTGCCATTTATTTCCTACATTTTCCAAATTTATGTTTACCTTCCTTTTATTTTACCATGTTTCTTTGTGTAAATATACATAATTTTAATACGATACGTAGGAAAAAGGAAAACACAGTAACACCCTAAGCGGCAATTTATAGCCAAGCATGGAATGTCTCAATCTATCTTATGGAATTGTGGCAAACATAAATCAGTCCCTTTCTAAGCATGCGCTGTCTACTTGCCGTCTTGTAACTGACCGAGTGTAAACCTGGCTTAAAGGTGGGTTCAGATGAGGCTAACAATCACGCCTTGACCACAACGGGACAGTGGCAAATGGTTGTTCCGTCGGGAACACCGTTGGCCATTATCCCAATAACGTTGACTCAACTGTCCATACGAGGACAATACAAGGGTAACAGCAGAGAGGCAACGATTGCGTACAATAGTTAGCCTCGTGCGAACTGTTGAGGCAATGTGGACAACGTTTGTCCCGACGGGACAATTATTTGCCATTGTCCCGGGCAATAATTAGTAATAAAGGTGAACCCACCTTTAATCTCAATAAAAATTATTCAACTGATGCTTCCATTCAATGTTTAGTATTTTCTAATCAAAGAACGTTTTAATTTGGTATTATATGACACAACTGTTTATAACATTAAAAAAATTGTTCAGAAAATTAAAAAAAATATTCGGATTATGATTTTTGATTTAAATTTTGAAATATAAATGCTTTACTATAATTTTCTACGAATAGCTTCAAACTGAATTTAAAATAAATGTAGCAGATAATCTTTTCTTCTCTATACACATATTGATTATATCAAAGGTGATTATATTATCGTCTTTGTTTTCATTCACTTTAAAGAAACTTTAGTTGCAGATGATTTTGATAAAGTTATAAAATTTTAATTTGTATTCTTATTTTGTTCCGGTCCTGTTTTAATCCATCAGAAAGGCAATAAAATATATTTGTTAAAAATATAAATTAAAAATTAAAAGACATTTGAATAAATAATTTTGTTTAATTTTTTTATCTAGACGAAATTGCTTTTATTTTGGTATTGTATGATGCAAACAGAATGAAAAATTTTATTCAAAAACATGAAAAATGTTTACAATATAGAATTAAGATTCTTGATTTAATTTGGAAAAAAAGCAAATGTTTTCCTCATTATTTTTTAAGATTACCGTTAAAACTGGATTCAAGACAAATATAGCATACAATACATATTTTCTTTTGGCATTTCACAGGTGCATGCAAGCTGATTTTATTTCAAGCAATCGTAGTTTATATCAAATTGCCTGTTTATTATCTATTAGATATGCGATGCGTTTTATTCGGATAATTTCATAAGAAGCATTCTATTTCCACAAAACCTTTGCAATAAAAATATTCAATGCTAATTTTTCAATTTTAAATAAATGATTCCAGCTATAAAAATCAATGATAATACAAAAAAACTGCCATTCTTAACATAAAAAGTATACAGAACAAAAGGTAGAGGTTTGCAAAAACAATAATATTTTGTTCTGAAAGCAATTCGAAGATGGTAGTTAAAAATCGTTTCACTTTGTTCTACAGAAGCGTGAGGATTTTCATTAGCATGGAAATTAAAATCCATACGAACAGACAGAAATACAGTCATTGAAATGAATTTCAGAGTCATAACTATTCAGAACAAAAAATAATAAAGTTATGGTAGAAGTGCCATCAAATTTCAATTCGTGCGTTCTTAGTTAATATTTTCAATTGCACTGGAAGAAGAAGACAAACTCTCAAGACAGTTTCGAGTTAGTATGAGTCTTAAAGGAGTTCTTTCAAAAATGGTGTTTGTTCATTTTATTTTTAAAAAATTATATTCAGTTTTGTAATTTATTTTTAATTAATATTCATGTTTATTAGTTATTATTCATGTTTGTTAGTTAATACGCATGAATATTAATTAAATTAATATTCAATTTTATCTGCAATATTTTGTTCCTAATCGAAATTAAAATATTATCAATGTTGATTTTCTTAATGAATTATTATCTTTAAAAATCTCCAATATTCATATAAGTCTAATGAATCATGTACCGTAATTACTGACACCCATTGGTTAGTTATTATATAATTTTAGACTAAATTTTTTATTAATTTATGTAGGTGTGGTATTTCTTGATAAAAAAAAATTAAAAATTTATTTTCATATATAAGGTTTTTTTTTCATATAATTTAATTGAAGAGCAATTAATAGTAAATAAAAAATATTTCTTGAAAAAATTTGATTATAAACGAAAAATAAAATTGCTTTAATTATTTGTTAAATTATTCAAGATTAATTTAAGCAGGGTAAAACCAATATTAATACGTATATATATACGTTACTGCATAATATAAAGTTAAAAAATATATATATACAAAAAATAGAATTATGTCATTTTCAATATGACCTTCAATGGCGTCAGTTCATGTCCTTGTGAAGACATAAAATGTGCAATAGTAGTTCTGTTTCGGAATCGACTGCGCATGCCACATTAGTAAAACGACAATACAGCTTACGACAGGCTCCTTTAAATTTGTCACGTGATTATGACATTAAGTTATTTGAAATGTTGAATGAATTAAAGAATTAATTAATATTAAATGAATTAAAATTTTAATTAATATTACATTTTTGAAAGAGTTAATTAATACTAAAAATAAAAATGTAGTTATCAATAAAGGGCTTATTAAAATTAAGAGTTAGTTAACATTAAAATTAAATCAAATTTATTTCTGCAAGTTATTGGTTTTTGTTTGTTATACTACAATAATAGGGGTACTATTCATTCACATTTATTTTGTACATGCTCTTATTCCTAGTATAGAGAAAGTAATCGCCAAAATTGCCAAAAAATTCGAAATCGAGATTTTGACGTATTTCCCCGTTTTATACCTTAATGAGTTCTAAAAACACATTTTGGAAAAGGTCCGTCTGTCTGTGACAAAGATGACTTAAAAATACTTTGAGCAAGATGGCTAAAATCTGGGATAGGGTCTCTACACAAAATGGGCCTATTTTTATCAAATTTTGAATAAAATATTTTCAGAGGGAGGCCATCTGTCCAACTGTTCGGATATAACTTAACATGATGATTACAAAAAGAAGACAGCTTGATAGATAAGATTGAGTACACAGATTTAATATCAATATTGTAAAAACTGTCGAATTTGGAGCCAAATTGAACAATGGATCGATTATCTGTCGGTCTGTATTTTCAGAAATAAATAAGCAGGATAATTTAAAAACTCCATGATTTATACATATCATACTTGATGTGGGATTTTGTAACTACAAGTGGGGTTTTGTGTCAAATTATTGTTTCAATCTGTTAAGAAAAATGTTTCTAAAATACAAATTCAATGGCTAAATAATATTAACACATACCAGGGGTCAAATAATTCGCCAAGAATTAAACATAGATTTAGTAAAAATGTTAAATTCACACTGTAAGTTAATATTTTGAAACTATTGTACTTAGCGCGTAATAAAATGTTCTCTTTCATGACAAGTTTACTGGAAAGTGTGCGAACAGGTGTGGGGGAGACCAATTAACTTAGTTTTGATTATAATCTCTCCTGAGCAATCTTAATGGAAATTATCCTTTCTATCAAAAATAAATGGACAGGAATGATAATTTCGATAAAATATACCAGACGATAAAGTAACTGGAAAATAAGTGGTACGCTGAAAAGTTTATTTGATTCCAAATTTATTTATATCTATACTTATAATAAAGCTAAATGTGTGTGTGTGTGTTGGCGCTCCACAGGCCAGACCGTTGGACCTTCAACTACCAAATTTGGTACATGTATACCTTGGAGGACTGGAAAGTGCACCTTGCAGCCCTTTTTTCGAATTTTTAATTAGAATTTGAATTAATTAAAATTTAAGTGAAATTTCGACGCTTTTCTGCTATAACTTCAGAAAATATTATCGCACGAACATGATTTTTGCATCAATTTAAAGATAAAACAAATTAGCTTTCTAATGGTATCAGTGTTTTAATGTATAATTTAAGCTTCTATTTTTAACGAATTTTTAAATAAATATTATTCCAAGTTTTTTTAGCACGTGACAGGATAAAATAAAAGAATACAATGACGGAAGCTCAAATTTTTTTAAAAAAATCTATCATCGCAAATTAAATCTAAAGCAATGCAACTTTCAGCACGTGACTGGATAAATTAAAAGAAATATAAAATGTAATATTTTCTAAAAAAATAAATACAAAGCAAAGGTTTCTATAATCGTTTGCAATATCTAAATAATTAATTCAACAAATCTTCTTTATTTACGGTAAACCTGATTGAATTTAGACAGGATATGTATCGAAATCCCGACTTACTTTCCGCCCATCATCTTAAAAGAAAATATTAATTTCAGAACAATCAATGGCCAGAATTACTTCAAGGCTAATGAATATGTGATTTAATTGAAAATTTTAGAACACATTACTCATGGCGAACAGTGTCTAATATACCACAAATCAAAGCATATCTAACTATTTGAAACCCAAGTTTTCGTATTTATTCTGAATTTTTCTTCTGTCAGGCTAGTGTTGTAGCCTCTTGCTCTCGCTTTGACGAACCACTCTCAAAACACGAATTTCTAGTGAAAACATAGTTAAAAAGTCCCGGAAACACAACTTGTTCCACGTCATATTTCATCCAGCGAAGAAAGCTCTGGCATCTGTCCCAAAGTGCACGGAACACTCCAGAAGAGAGTTGCTACCGAATGAATGAATGTTGACCTAACCACAGGCAACACGGGCGACGTTGGCGATTTATTACTACAAAGTATTTCCCACATGCTGCAACGTCGGTTAACAAGAGAAATTTCGACGAACTTCCTGAGATAAATAGCACGATTACGGTTGCAGCGTTATTTAGCATATTTGTATCGTCTGTTTTGAAATGGGATTATATGGCTGAGAGCCAGAACTTGATTAAGAAAAGTTTGGGAGCGAGGAACTTCTTTTGAATTTTAAGTTCACGAATTTTTACGTTTGAGGATTTTCCACTTCAATTTTTATTTCAGTTGATTAAACCTCATTTTTCACTTGTTGCTTCATTTCATACGGAATAAATATATGAAATGTTCTAAAATGGCACATCTTGAATTTGCTTCTTGTAACATTAAGAACAAAACATTTCTTTTGCTACATTTGCTATATACATGGATATCTTTTGATAATGTGATTCGAGTTAGTAATTAGTTATTAATTATATATTATATATTTATTAAAATAATATATATTTAAGTAAATGTACTCTTAACTGTTATAAGTTAACACAAATATATTGTAATATGTTAATATTATATATTTAAGTAAATACACTGTTGTTTTGATCAGTTCTTATTATTTATCTAAATAAGTTTACTTTTATTCTCTGTTTTAATTGAAATAAATCATTCTTTTTAATACTGTGAATAAAAGTTTTATTTAGAATATAATATATTTTCTTAAACAATCAAACATCTACGGTCGGTTACTAGTAACGTAGCCAAAATTAATTGTTTCTAAAAATTTCAAATAAATACATAATACATAAATTGAACATAAGGGCTTCTGTACTGATTAGTTTTAAATTTCAAATTTTGATAGACATAGATAGACTCGTATTATATTAGAAACTTTACATCGTTCTGTTCAAAGCTCTATACATTTCCTCAATGTTTATTGTCTATACGTTTACACATTCAATTATATCATAGAAAAGATCAGCAGTGTTTAAAAACAAGCGCTTTTAAAAAAATTTTACCATTTTTTAGTTTTAAAGTTAAACCTTAATTGTAAGGAAAGCAAAATTTCAGAAATATTATTAAAAGCTTACTTCGTGCTGATAACTACCTAACATGAAAAGAATAAACCGAAGTAGCAACAGTTTCAGTTTCTGAAAATCTGAGAACCTGAAAGCTATCTCAGTTTCCCTTCAATAATGAAATATATTGATAACATATATACCTAAAATATTTTTTAACATTTAGTTAAAAGTAAAAAATGAAAAGCTAAACAAATTGGTACTATTGAAAAGACAATGCTTTCAATTCTAAGATAATATAAAAATAATTTTTCGGATGTTACATTTTCGTAAGTTGTGGTAAAAATCATCAAGCTTTCATTGAATTTTTATTCATTTAGAACTGAATTATTGGATATAAAATTATTAAGGGTGAATTAGGCAGTTACATGTATATATATATATATATATATATATATATACTTTTCATTTTGTGAACTTTTAGCATTCAATTCCGAATTGAGTTTTAATTTCGATTTCGACCTAGTTGGTTTCGTTTTAATTTTCGTTGACCAGGAAATGGGTTTTAATTATTTTAATAATTTTATGGTTGTATATATATATATATATATATAGAGAGAGAGAGAGAGAGAGAGAGAGAGAGATTAAAGGATTGACTATCTTTTGACTAACATTTAATCTAATCATAGATTAAATGTTTTTAAATGATTGACTTTTAAAAACTAAAAAAAAAATGTAATTCTTAAACTTGTTTCAATCCGTAATAATGTTTAGTTTCGATTCCAATTTTAGTTTCGTTTCCATAATTAGTGCCATTTTTGTTTCGTTTATATAATTTTATTAATTATATTAATCTGGATTTGTTTTATTAATTGGTTCTATTTCATTTACTTTCCATTTTGTGAGCTTTTTCCATTTAATTCCGAATTGAGCTTTAATTTCCATTTCGTCCTAGTTGGTTTCGTTTTAATTTTTGTTGACCAGGAAATAGGTTTTAAATATTTTAATAATTTTATGGTTGTATATATCTATATCTATATCTATATCTATCTATCTATGTATGTATATATATATATATATGCATGCTTATTTTAAAAAATGAAGCTGGAATATAAATTGAACAAAACGCTTTAATGCTTTTTTTTATTTCATTTAATCTGAACTATTTCATTTGCTTACAATATCAATAACAAAAGATCGAAGAAGCTCAATTAATATGTTTCTAAAAGTTTAAATGCTTAAAATAATAAATATTTTTGTCTTGGACATAAAGGTACTGTATCTTTTCTATCTATCGCATTTCTTTAAATTCTAAGTTGCCCAGAAATAAAAGTTCTATCTATTTTTTTTAAAGTATGAAACGTATGAAAATATAAATTTCTGGTTAAGTACCAAATGATCTTTTCTGAGTAGGATGCATAATGGACGTTCATAATCACCTTGCATAAAAAGTACACATTATCTTTCATTTTCTCCTCTTGAAAAAACTTAAGTTACAAAAGTTTGGTAATTGGAGCAAAACTTTATATTCAACCTTTCTCAAATAGGTTGAAAATTATGGTCATCCCTCAGATCCCGGGACGTAATTAATCCTTCCTTTTCCTCAACTTTTCTTTTTCTGGAATGAAATACGATTTACGCCTCCCCGGCTATCAAAAGAAGCTGAAAAGATGTTCCCTTTGCATGCCCTGCGCCATTAGACCCTGAATGGATGGTGAAACTTTTTGAAATTTTCGAAGAGAATAAAATCCGATTGTTCCTCTTCCTGGCACTCCGAAGTACCTAAACCCATAAAGAAAGGGTTGGGATACTGTTAAATGATTCTGAATTTTTTTTTTCTTCTACAGCATTTTGTTTGCTATGTTTCCAAACGGAACTCTTAAAGTGTGAACAGAATAAATAGCCAATTTTTTTTCATTTAGAGAAATGTAAACATCTTTTAAGATATAGTGTTTATTTTGTGTTTCCTTTTAAAAAAATGCATTATTTTTTTTATTCGTATCGTATTATTTTTAAAAATGCATAGGCAACAAATTAATGATTTATCACTTTAATTCTTCTCTTTCAGGGTAATTAGAAAATAAGGTAGAAAATTCACATTTGGCGATTTATCGCCAACTAAAATTACAACTTGATTTCAAAATTATTCATTCTCTGATTTCTTACGAATTGTCTTAAATTATTTAAGGTATCCGACTATGTTAAAAACACTGGTTATCAAACACATTGAAGAATTTTTTTTATTGTTATTTCTTGTAGTTCAGACTTCCCACTTTCGAAAACAGTTCAACAATTTTATGAAAAGGAAGACCTGACCAGTTAGGGTCACATTTTTTTTCAGTTAAAATTTTTCTTTAAATTCAATTTTCTCAAAACTAGAATTTTCATAAAAATTTTTCACCGTTAACATGGTATCTCAAAAACTAATAGAGGTATTTACTTAAACATTTCAGCGTGTACTTTTAATAATATGGGCAATGAAATAAACCAAAAGTTTTATTGTTGGCGAAATACTTTTTCATTTATAGCTTTTTTTAGAAAAATTAAGCTGCGAATTTGTGGAAAATACATATATGCAAATATTTTTACCCATAACTTCTTTGCCTATCAAAGCGTTTCTCAGAATTTGGTTCATTTCATTCATCATTATATTCTATAGCTTATGTACAAAGAAAAATAGGATGGCTGCATTGTGTAGAGTGCTAACCGTTTTGGTTAAATTTCCTTAAATTTTGCTATAAATTTTCCTATTTCTCAAAATATATTATGTTTTCAGAAATTTTTTTTTTGTATTTATAGCATTTTATATTATAATTTACAATGCATCTAAAAACCATAGTTTTAAATAGTTCTTTTTTTCTAAAACTGAAAAATTCTATTTTTCAAAAAGTTTCCTTCGAACATAGTCGGATACTTAAGTCAGTAATCAGTTTAAACCGGTTCGAAACAATCACGAGCCTATCAGATTACGCGTAGATATATAGAAAAAAAAATGTCGTTGTTGTTTTAAATCTGGAAGTCATTCAAGCTCCAAAACTTCATTTGCCAGCTAGAAATATTGAAACTGAAGGTTTTAAAAAATCATCATTTCATTTAAATATACATACGCAGAGACACAAAGCGAGAGAAAGATATATAAGACTCGTGATTTCCAACAGGTTTAAACTGGTTAATGACTTAAATTAATTAAGACAAAAATTGATTTAAAAAAATAATAATGTTCTCACATGATGACTTGATATTTGCGACAGTAGATTTCATTTAATTATATTATTTTCTCTGTTTTTTTTGCATTTTTTATCATAATAAAGTGTATTAAGTTTTGTAAAAATTTTCTTTTAACAAAGATTGGAAAATCTGTTATTATGATGTCAAGAGAGACTTGGGAGGGGGGAGGAATTCTGAAACAGTTCAAATTTTTTTGAATAGATGCAACAAGGAAACAACGCAAAAGAAAAAAATTAAATTTGTAAAAGAATTCTGTAGAATTTGGCAAAAATAAATAAATCTGGAAAGGTTTTTTAACAAAAAGGAGAATAAAAAAAGAAAAAATTGAAAGAATATCCATTGTCGATTCCCAAGAAGTACGTTTAATGAGTTTTCTCACTTTTCAATGAAAGAATGAAAATTGAATTATTTATGAATTATTTTAATAAAAAAAATAAATATGAATGTATTAAAAAAATCGCAAATCTTTGATCATGCTAGAGTCACATGTTGAATACTTGTGACAATAAACTTTAAAAAATAAAAATAAACTATTAAGAAATTAAAAAAAATTCAAAATTTTTAATATAAGGAAATTAATAAAATTATCAAAATACTGTTAAAAATGTCTAAGATGAATCTTTAAGCAAATATAAATGCAAGATAGAATATTTTTTCATCACTTTTGTGAAAGCATAAAAGATTAATTCCATTTGTGACAGAAACAACATAGAAATTTTTTTTGCTTAATTTTAAGCACAAAGTACTAATGTATCATTTAAATTAAACTCTGCTTACTAAAATATCCACATTTCCTATTTACAAATTACTATGCAAAATTTGACCTCCCACCCACAAAAATTACATTTATGAAGTAAAAAGGCAGAAGCAAAGTTATAATAAGATCTATTTTACTGTTTTATTAGTCCATTTGACGGCATTTGCAAAGAATATTGAGTTGGATACCTTTTATTATTATGTATGTACTTATCAGATCGGAGAATAAAGAAATCTTTAGCCGCGAATATTGGAATTGGGTCGCATTTTTTTAATCCGCGAATAGTGAAAACGCGAATGAAGAAAGCGCGAATAAGGAGCCTTTACTGTATAGGGCATTATGTAAGTCATAGAAAAAGAATAATTTATGAAATCCTTAAGCATTTGATGCAATACCGAAAAGGAGAATTTTTTCTTATATACCGAACTGTATTCTTATTATATTCAAATTTAAACATTGCTTTTCGTTTAGTTGATACTAAGCATTATATTTGGTATTATTTGTTCACCAGCGGGTGACCGAGCTCCGCTCGGAGAAAACGGGTATCGAAGCTAACTCGAAGATTTAAATTTTCAATTGGGATTTATTAAAACAATACATGCCATAAGAAAATTTGTCAAACCATTGGTGAAAAGATAACCGGTTAAAGTGCACCATTGTAAACTATTCTAAACAAAGTTAGAGTTTGGAAAGGGAACTATTCTATACAAAGGTAAAGATTGAAGTGTGTTGAAGTTCAATATTTTTGACAAATTTATTTAGAAAAACCAAACATATATACATACATAAGAAACATATTATAAACCTATAACAGCATAAACATAATAAACATTAATCAACAGCACGTCACCGCTTGAAAACTATTAGCCATTTTGGCGAACTAATAAAGTTTGAAAATATCCTATCTGTAACTCAAAACTGCTCGACCGTAGCGCTTCAAAACCGGCGCCAATCGATTCCTCGTGGCCAAAAACCCCAGACCCCCAAGTTTACCGGAGTTTATTAATTCTGGGGCGATTTTTGACTTGGCAACCATTCCTCGTATTATAGTATTAGATTTATTTTGTTACCAGGTTGTAAAATTCATCCTTATCATGCAGTAAAATTAGCAACATTGCACCTTCCGATTTCCTATTCTTCGCTTTTTAAAGACTATTCAATGCATCACCTGACATGACATTGTAAACGTAGAAACCAAATTTGAAATTTAGAAAGTATCTTTTTCTTAAAAATAAGAATGCAAAATGCATATGAGCGATTTTGAGTGCTTTTCTTACACCTGGCATTGCTTTTATTTCTTGACTATTAATAACCTACATCTTAACTAGTTTTGCTTCTCAGTTTCAATTTGTTCATCTGACTTACACAGGATACTTATTCCTGCACATTTTTTCCAATTCCTACTATTAGTTCACTCTTTTCCCTCTATATATTTAATTATATATCTTGTTCAAATTTCCAATCGTTAATAAAATACTTTTTATTCATCCACTCAAGTTTAAAAACATTTTTTTTAAATTGTAGTGGAGGACAATTGATGTTAAATGAGGTGTTTTTTTTTTCAAACATTAACCCATTAATTAAATTTAATTAATTTTTAATACTTTAAATAGTGTTTTATCAGTTTGCAATGAAAATCGAAATCAACACATTGTAGCTCATTAGGTAAAATGAAATGATTTCAATATTTTTCACACTTTGTTGAAGAATGTGAGTTAAATTCTTGCGAAAATAAATAATATTTTGATAATAGTTTTTTTTTATAATTATTTAATAAAAAGTAACTAAAATAAAATTGTTTTAAGTAGGAATGCGAGTTGACCTAGACAGGAATTGGATTTTAATTATATATATATATATATATATATATATAAACTTTTATTCTCATTATTTGCAAATTTAAGTGATGTCTTTGGATCTAACTTTCAGGCTAGACTGACTGCTAGAACACGACATTTTATGGTCTTATCTATACCTGTAAAATTTTTGTTTTGAGATGTGGCTTTTTTTGGTAATGTAAACAAAATGTAATTTTTTGGTAATGTAAACAAATGTAAACAAAATGCAATTTTGTTTACATTTCATTCATTATAACCGGTATTTTTAAAAAAAGTTTGTTTAAAGTGCTGTGAAGTTTTATTTGCCTGAAATTCTATCTTTTGCAATTTGAGCTCTGGGTATTTTCTTTTGTAAATTTATCTGAAATTAATTCATTAACGACAATTATTGCATATAACTTTGGTAGTTATAATCAAATATCGCAATATAAGCTTAGAATCATCATCAGTTGTTGCGGCATAATTGATCATAGTAGTGTACATAGAGAAAGATGTATTCTGCCAATGGGTATACTGAATTCCATTCTGATATCTGAGAAAAGTTTGCAATAAATTCGGCTTGAATCAATACTTTTAGTAAAGGAGATTTTGTTTTGAATTCGTATTTAATGTAGATTATCTGCTCTTTGCATAAACATGTCGCAGGAAGAATGTAAGTTTTTTCATTATTGAATCAAAGCTGCGTGATTTTTGCTTCGTATTACAGCTTCATCTTCTACCTTTGTTTACTGCTTATACGGCTTTTGATCTGAGTTAAAAGGTTTACTAATGTTATAAAAAATTTTGCAAAAAGTAACGAGAAAAATGAATAAAATGAAAATAAATGAAAGAAAGCAGATGGGGGAAAACGATGTAATTTAAAAACTTTCAAAGTTGAGTTAATTTTCTGATTTTATATTCATTTTTCATTATAAGTTGCATTTTGTGAAACAAACAAAAGATGGGAAAATGTATTAAAAATAAAGTTGATGAAACCTTAAATAGGACTTTATATTATTTGAAAGTAGATATATAAAATGATGGTAAATATTTTTTCTACTAGGAAAAAAAAACGTGATTTTTTTTGTCAGACTGGACGAAAAATATCACAAATCCTATCATGCAAAAAATTGTTTTCATTCTCTCAAAAAGCTGTTTCAGTTTATAATGGAAAATTTCAAATTCTTTAGGAATTACCAATCTTTAAAACAAAATTAAGAAAATAGTTTATTTAATTCTTTGAATATTTTAGTAGATATCAAAGTTTGAATAATTATAGTTTATATTTTGTTTCAATGCAAGTTATAAAAGAAAAACAATAGTAAAAAAACTCACATTTGCAATGTTTACCTTCTTATTTTTTTTAAATCCATTTTTCATAAATTAAAATGAAAAGCAATAAATTGATTGAAAGTTTGAAATCGACATGAAATCAAGATTAACGTTGAATAATCAAAAGAGCTAAAAATATAATTTATGGATGTCTTAACAAAAATTCTAACTATATGTATTTTCTTATCTTATAACAATTGTAATGTCGTTTTAAAATAAGAAAATGAAAAAAATCTAAAATCGCTTAAACAATTAAAAACATTTTTGCATATGTGGATTTTGCCATTAAAATAGAAACAGTTGCTTAAATTTTCATAACTGAAAAACATACTTAAAATCAAAAAAATTCAGTTGAAATCAAATAGCTCTTTTATTTCAGACTTGCTAAAATTATTAAAAAAGTACTTTATTGTAATATTTTACTAAAACATCAAAGATTGATTCACTTGCAAGTCTTTATTTAGTCAAAAGTATTTTCAATCGCATGACTTTAGAGCTGGTAATATGTTAAAAAAAAGCCACACTCTTTAACACTAAACTTCCTCAGAATAAACTTGACTAAGATGCCCAGTATTTCCTAATAGGTATCAAACGGAAACAGGACCTGCCAAACATAAATTTCTTCGGCTCAGATGCCTTACTTCATCTTTCTGCAAATAGAAACTTCTTTCCCTGGTCTCTGGGATCAGATCTCCAGTCAGAGAGTGCGAGGGAGAAGAAGACTGTATTAATAGATCGGCTGACATAATGATGTCTGGCATTTGAAAATCGGCACTTCTTTCTGTGTCGGCAAGTGATGTCTTCCGCTACACACCGTGACGCATTGGCATGCTTGTCTTGTTCTGCATTCAGGCAGCAGCTAGATGGATGAATCTCCGGCACAGAAGCTTTGCGCTTAATAGGCGCAGTTGGCCCATCGTATAACAATTGGTGCTCATTAATTGTTCTGTCTGCTAAGTAGTAGAAAAAGATCCTGATTGTCGTTGGATGTAATTCTTTGTTAGGTGTCATCATTAAATTGTTCTGTCTATGCTGACAATGAAGAATTCAGTTGATGAATAGTTTCTTCTTTGTTAGGTGTCATCATTAAATTGTTTTGACTTTGCTGACAATGAAGAATTCAGCTGTGAATATTTTCCGCGATAGCTAGATTGATTCATACAAATAACTCGCCGTGTTATTCATCTTAATCCATTTGTCGCATCGTTCTTTGTATGCATCTTCGTTATAAAACGTGTAACTCACGTACCTTGTATTAATTATTATGATGTTTGCTTACATTGCTATTCTTAATTTAATGGCGACTTACAATTTAAGATAATAAAATGTCTAAGCTGAAAGGTTAAAATAGGAATTCATTGATTATATATTTGAAATGAATTGCCTATATTTTTATTTTTCACTCCTCAACATCCATGGTATTTAGAATTGTTTAATTATGTTTTTGCCCTGAAATCACCAATGAAAATTCTAAACCTAAAAATCCTTTAGTATTTAATTAATTATTCAAAAATTTATTTACTTTCAAATATTTATTCGCATTTATCTTTTGCGCTTGGCGACATCTTTGATATTTAGAATTAATTTAGTGTTTATTAAGTTATTTTTGACAAAATGTTCGAATTGATCTTTTGCACTTGGCAATATCTGTAATATTTAGTATGATTTTTTTCACTGCAGTCTCAATTGACGCTTAGAATTGCTACAGAATTTGAAAAGTTATCTCTCATATCTGGCATCGTCAATAAAAATTGTAACCGTTTTGAAATAAGCTCGTTGTTTTTTTTTCTTCTTATCTATGCTTTTTTTATATCCGGAATGCAAAAATTAAATTTGTAATATTCCAGTACTTTTTTTTGTAATTTATAAGAAATAGAGCATTCTTGAACAAACAAAGAAATTAAACATACAATTCTTGCATAAAAATTGTATATATGAATGGATAAAAAATAAAAAAAAATAAATAGCTTTTACAATTCGTTTTTAATCAAATTTTTAACTTACACAGAATGTTTTATCATAATGGAACTCTCGACATGAAAGTGAGAGAATATAAAGTTCATTCTAGATAAAAATAAAATAGTAAACATGCTTTCTTGTACTTTCGAATCTAGAATGAATCTTTTCTTTTGTGGTTTAAATGCATTTACTTTTAAGTTTAAAATCTCAAAAGAAAATTTAAGGCAACTGTCACAGAACAACTTTACTAAGACTTGACTTTTTACGTGACTTAAGTTTTTTGAAATTTAATTCGGAAAAATGTTGAAAATTGCTGTAGTTTTTTTCTGAAAAAGTGCAGTTCTTTTGGATTATATGCATTGCAAACAAGACGAAAGAATTTTGTTTTTGTAAATCCTACAGCAGTTAAAGACCAATAATTTGTTTGGCGATCTTAATTGGTTTTAATTTCCCAAAAGCGTGTTTGCTTTTAATGGAGGATTTTTTAATTGCTGTTTTATAATTATGTAAACACGAACATTTACATTTACTTCAATTACATTTGGGGTACATTTTCTTTTTACTTTTGAGCCAAATATTGAGATAATTTTGATTTTTTTATTTATTTAACCGAAATCGAAACATCATCTCAATGCTGTACCTAATTTACATTGTAATTCTAAAGCAAGATATAAATCTTTTGCTTTTTTTTCACTTTTAAAATTTGTAAGCAAATATAAACTACAATAAACAACTTTGCTCCAGATGTAATTAAGCTCAAGTTTATTCTAAAGTTTTAGGCTTTTTTGCCTATTTATTAAAAAGAAAATATGTTTGAAGATTGCCATTGAATAATATTTACATATTTATGATGTTTTGTATTGATTAAATCCATCAATAAAAAAACTGAATAGTAAATTTTTATGTACGACTTTTTATTTCTTGTAAATGAAGCATGCAAAAGGAAAATATTTTAATAATCAGAAAATTCAAACTGTATATTTTAGCAAATTTCCGCATTTCAGACTTTTTGCGATCGAAAAATAAATTTTTTGAATTATATTTACGTGGAAAAAATAACAACAAAACTGTTTGAGTTAAAAGGATGAAATATAGTCTATATAATCTACTATAAATCTTGAGATTCCAATCAAATTTAATAGAAATCTATTTAGAAAAAGTGAGTCTGTCTTGCAATTGGAATATAAATTTACACACTAAATACAAATAAAAAACAACTAGATGGAGAAAATTTGGCGCTCAGTTATAGCCTCTTAATTGTAGATACGTATCAAATTTAGAAACAAATTCGTCATTGGATTGATCGTTTGTCGGTTTGTAATTTTACAAACTTGTAAACGCGATAATTCAGAAACGCCATGACCTAAACATATGAGATTTGATATTGTGAATTTTTTTTCAATCGATTAAAAAATGAGACCAAATTACACATTCAGTTTTTTGATAATTGTGTATTAACTACATCCAAGTAATTAATCGTCCATAATCGCACGCTAATCTTTGTTTTCATATATATATTTCATAAATTTAATAATACAAAAAAATATTTATAAGAACCAAGCTTATCAAACGTTAATTTAAACTTTTATAAGGATTTATTAATCCCAAATTCGGTATTTCCAGATCAAACTATCTTCCCGAAAGAACATCAAAGTATACTCAAACAAACTCATTTTTCGTTTTTTTTAAAATAGAGATAGAGATAAATATTTTTATAAATAACTAAATGTAGATAGCTGTTTAAAGTTCCTGATACGCCAAACTTACATGACAACAAGTTTATGTGTCTATGTTGTGGAGGCACTTTATGTGACATCACTGTCACATAGCAAATATAACCGCGCATTTTATTTAGTATCTAATCTTAACATGTCTAACTTTAAGGTAGTTAGTTCTTTTTTAATAGATGTATATGGCTCATTCGATGTGCATCATATGAGGCTGAATTTATTAATAATTGGCGAATAAAATTCTTGAACTTACCTCATTAGCATTGCGAAGTTAAAATATCGGTGCTATTTGTTGCCAAGTATTGGTGATAACGCAGCAATGTAGTATAAATAGAAACCGAACGTACTAGCCAAATATTATTGTTAGACGTTGGCGCGTTGCTGATGCCGTGATATACTTTTACATGATAAAGATTTTTCCATTTATCGCCAAATTTGATGCTTTATGTGGAAGATGTAAATACTTTTAAAAATTAAGTACATTTTAGAACGATATATTTGAAGCTTTAAAATAGTTTCAAAAATATTCACTTTATATTTTGGGTTACTTTTAGGAAGAATTTCCCACAATGTCTGCCTAAAATATAATTCATATATTTTTCACATGAAATATTAGAGAATACTCAGAATTTTTATGTTACTGCATGTTTAAAATAGTCACAAGATTTTTTTTCTTTCAAATTCGGTTTTTAAATTAATTTTGATTAATTTTATTTCTTTAGAAATATAAAAATTATATTATAGATCACTGAAGTCGATTCTCTTATACTTTTCGCAAAAATGGCAGAAGAATAATTTATTCGGAATGTCATATTATATTTTAAGAAAAAATAATATAACTTTTTTCACCAAATACTGAAGAATCATTCAGAGTAGTTATTTTTGTAAAACTGAAATATAATAAAGGACTCTAAAGAAATTCTAAATAGTTTTATAATATATTTGAAATGAGTTGCAGTTTTTATTATATTTCAGAAACTTACTTTATTAAATTCAAGCTGAAGAATATATTCTAAATTGAGAAAATCTGATTGTAAGCATTCTACACAATCCTTCATTACTTTTGAAATGCTAGTTCTTTTTTAAACAGTTTGAAAATTTACTTTCAAATATATATATATCCATAACGCCAGTGCTTGGAAAAATACATCTAACATTTCAAAAACATTTAAATAAGTTGCTTTCTTCTTATATTTTTATGACTTGCTTTCTACGTTTCAACGGATGCAAAATTGTCAAAGGACGAATTCCAAAAATTTACATAAAATGCAATCCGCATTCGAGTTCTTCTATTCCGCTTTCAAGCTTTATTTTATTTTATTTTATTCCGTATGAAGGGGAAAAAAAGAGCTCCCAGGAAACCCTTAGTATAAATTGTTTTTGTCACAATACTTTATCATTTTTCGTTTCAAGAAAACGGAAGATGCACATTATTCATCACAAAAAGAAGCGATTCCAGAATTCTTTCTTCGTGTGCAGCAAACCGACCGAATTTTTTTCTGAAACTTTGCCATCCCCTTTTTGCTGTGTGACACTGATTATCATAACAAAGTCAGAACCATATTTTTAACTTATCTAGAAGAAGTAAGCATTTCCCCGACTAGAAAAGGGAGACAGCAGAAACCCCCGTATTGGCATCCAGCCTTTCAAGTTTTGGCATTATATTCGATAAACCTCTGCATAAGAAGCATTGGCGGGAAAAGAAAAAAATATATATCGTCCCACCAAACGATAACAGGAGACCTTGAATCACATTGATTGAAGGCAGCTGTTCGCGACAAGTTCGCTATTTACAGTCACCGAGGGCGAAAAGTGGCATCGGTTGGATACAGCCGGCAGTCGCGAGGTGTGCTGTCCATCACCATTTAATTAATGTCGACGTCGGGATCGGTACGGAAAGAAGTGCTATATCTCCAAGGGGAAGATACAGTATTCGAATTCGTCAGTTCTAATTAGATAAAGAGAATATTGATAACTTTATACCGAATGCAGTTATATGATCGGAAACTAACGACCACTTTAAGGATTTCGTTCAATACTTAGGCAAACAAGGTAGCTGCCAATGGCTCTTGTTTGAGAATCACTGACGGCCAATTTATTATAATGTAATTAGTCTGATCGTTAAATAAATAAATTTACAGAAAATTCAAATGATCGAAATTTGAAAATGTTCTGACTACAATGTGTGTTTATATACTGAAGTATAAAAATCATTATGAAATAAATGAAAGTATTGAATCAATTACTTACTTGTAATATATTGGGATATTAATTATTAATTTGTCTAATTATGTTTTACAGCGCCTGAACAGATTCTGCAATTTTTTTTAATATTATATATATTTAATATATTTTGATTTTAAGTTGATAATAATTTCCTTATAAGCTATCAAAACAATTAAATACTTTTATTTATAGTTGTGGAAATTACTAACAGATAACATTGACAAATCCTTCAGAAATTTTTCAACTTTTGTCATATTTTTAGTTGAACTATATTAAAAACTGAAATGCTAATTCGAACATTAATTCACTATAAAAATTTAAATTAACATATATTAGTTTACTAATTTCTTAATAGAAAAATATCAAATAAATTTGGACTAATTTAGTAAGTTTTTAAGTACTTTTATTTATAGTTACGGAAATTACTAACATAAATTTTTAAGTACTTTTATTTATAGTTTCGGAAATTACTAACAGATATAATCCTTCAGAAATTGACTAATCCTTCAGAAATTTTACAACTTTTGTCATATTTTTAGTTGAACTATATTAAAAGCTGAAATGCTAATTCTAGCATTAATTCACATTAAAAATTAAAATTAACATATATATAGTTTACAAATTTTTTAATAAAAAAATATCAAATAAATTTTTAACAAATTAATTAAGTTTTTTTTCTTAGAAATATGAAATTAATGTTCCACTTGTTGAAACAGAAACATCAAAATATACATTATTTGCTTCGTCATTGATTCCGAATTCTCCACAGCCAATTGTGCTTGGAATAAACGATTTGCTATACAAAAATGAAGCTGTTGCAAGGGTAATTTGTTATGAAGAACTTGAAATCAGTGGCATGTTGTGATTGCCTATTTCAGTTTATCTAATATTACATAAAAATTATATTTATCTGAAAATTTAAATTACTAAAAACCTATTCTTAAAAAAACGAAAAAGATTTGTTTGTCAAAGTATTAAAATAGAAGTAAAAAACTATTTTTAATTATCAATACTTTTGAAAATAATACACAATTAATAAATGATATCTTAGGAAATGTTAAAAGCAATAATTATTATAATTATGTGGAGGATTGTAACAATCGTACAACGATCAAACTCGCGACCTTAAGATTTGCAGCAGCGTAATATATCCGCTTGACAAAAGTCATCACCGATGACCAGGAGCTGTTACTGGCTTTTTAAGATACCACCACAATTAAAATATGTTGTAATTAAAAAATTAATAATTCCAATAAATGAATAAGTAGCTTTAATCAACAAATAAAAAAAACAGAGTTTAAAATAATTGCACAGTAAAACTTGAATTAAATAAAATGGGCAAAATTGAAATCCTTGAATGAAACAACTTCGCTTCAATAAATTTAAATAACAAAGAAATAAATTATTTAGTTATATTTAATAATTGAGTATTTTGAATTGATCGAGGAAAAAACCTCGCAGTTTAGGTGATAATGGAATATCAATAAGAAATTCAGAAAAAGAAAATTTTGAAATATCAATGAAGTTAGAATTTTAAAAAAAGCATTAAAATTAATGATTAAGTTTTCAGTTATATTTTGAGATCTCAAAATGTTTATTTCGAATATGGAATTCACCACTTGCATAACCACCTCCGTTTTAGTATTTTCAATTTTATTTCATAATATTTTTCTGTAATATATCTATCCTGAGAAGAAAATGACTTACGAAATGATTTCAGACATCTTAATTTGAGTCTTATTTATTGTCTTTATTTATGTTACACTTTGTGGTCTTCGCTACTCATTATATGGTCTTGAAATTTATATCTCCATTAAAAAAGATTTTTTTTAATGTCAGAATTATATTTTATGATTTGATTTATTCTCAAGGCTGCTAGTGATTCGTTTCGTGAAACGTTTTCGCCTTTAACATGTATTAACCAAGTAACCAAAAAACGATATACAAATGCACACTTGATTTATCTAGCTACAAAATAAATTAAATTATTAATTTTGTAAAATGAATAACTTCAAAATACCTTCAAATCAAACAAATATTTGTGACTTATACATGTCTGATTAATCTGGAAATATACCGAAATGATCAAACCCGAGATTTTACTAATTTGTTGATTTTGACTTTTAAACTTACGAAATAAATTACTAATAGATTATGCACAATGTTTCGTAATTTATTATCCTTTCCCTCCATGCAAGGAAGTGAAGGAGCCTAGATACTTTAACTCACATTTTTTATCGATTAAAGAAATTAATCAGTTATCAGGGAAGAATAAATAGGGAGGATTAATCGAATAGTTAATCTTTTAATTTTTTTATTGAAATATTTAACGATGAAAATGTTTTTTTATTATATTAATCATTTTAAAACCGTAAGAAAAAATTTCTGACAATCGTTATTTTTAACCATAATAAGCAATATTAAAAAAATTAACTCAATTCCTGTTTAGATTAACCAAGAAAAATTTCAAAGCTTGGTGGGAAACTTTGCGACAAAATAGAAATTACTGGAAAAATTTAATTAATGAATTAATATTTGAAAAAAAAAACTGCATTAACATCATGTCATCCACTACAAGTTTGAAAAAAAATACATTTGATCTTGAGTGTATGGATAAAAAGTATTTATTAACGACTAAAAATTTGAACAAGATATATAAATAAATAAATATATGGAGAATGTGAACAAATGGTATGAACTGAAAAATATAAATATTGAAAGGATATTTAAAGATCAAAAAGATACTTGTTGGCTAATAGACCCCTGCTTATAGCCGAATCTCACACAAAATTTGATATGTCCTTCAAACTATATTCCAAATTTCACCCATCTATCTCATTATGTTTTACAGTTCCCTTTGCATATGTAAATAGAGAATAGACTGTCTTACTTTTTCTGGAATAATTCACAAAATTTGATAGCCATCTGTCACCTTGGTATAAAGATCAGATATCTAATTTCAATTGTATATCTAAAACTAATTCTAATCATATATATTGTAATAATAGCACGAAACAGATATAAATTCCAATAAGATTCTAATCCTATATCCAATAGCAATGATATATTATTACTAAAATTTTCAATTATCGTGCTTAGACTAATGCAATTTCAAAAATGATGTTTTTAATTTCAATGAAATCTGAACCATGACGTTTCATAAGAATCTCAATTCCGATACTTTTCAGATGGCCTTGATTTCGCTTTAAATTCTTCGTATAGGAAAAGTTATATTTTAAACAACACAAGTAATTCGTAATTCACTGAATTCGTAAATTTGAGTAGCGATTAGATATCGAGAACGATACCTCAGCTGATTGGTCACATATACCATTTAAAGTACTGGTTAAGGCTATTGAAGTTTGAAATGTCAGGCTATTGAAGTTTGTAACAATTTTTAAAGCTTAAAAATATTTTGTCCATGGAGGCATAAACATCGAAATATGCATAAAATATTTAATTGAAATTAAACAAAACAAAGAATTTGTTTATAATCAATTGATCGACAAAGGCAACTAGATTGTAATTTATCAACAGCTGAAAATCGTAGTGAAAGGGAATATTTTGCCCAAATTCAATTACTCTGGACGGAGCATCATTAGGCTTCATTCGTAATGAGGTCGGTATCAAGTTAGCTTTGCTCACATTAATGATTGGATGAATGGCAGACGGCTCGGCACTTTGAATAAAAGGAAGCATCGATTGCACAGCTGGGATTTTAGTTCGAGAAAACCGATTTTGCCGTTTGCAAAAGAGCGATATTGATTGACCCATTAACGTTTCATTGCCCACTCTTGACGAAGAACGATCCGACGCCATAAGTTTTATGTTTATGTTTGAGTAGGATTTTTTTCCGGCTGGATTTTAGTTAGCAATCAAATTTGTTTATTGATTGAGGTATTGACTTCCTTTGACTTTAATCGTCTTGTTGTTAATGAAAGAAGGAAGCTTAACTAGCCATTTAATGACTGGTGCGTTGTAAGCATTTCAGCTGAAGAATGAATTCTAAATTAATTATCTATGGCTGCTCATTTTCAATTGCAAAGAATTTGAATGCTACGATTTTCTCGGATAATTTCGCACTAATGAGTTTTTAGTTTAATTTCATAATATAATAAGGATATTCTATTATATAGCATCTGTCAGTGGGGAAGATTCATGAAAAGAGGATGAAATGCTTCTGGTATGGATGAATCTCGCCACCCTAGTGGGTACATAAGAAGGTAGAGTATCTGGCTCCTCCCATCGATGACGGGACTTACTTCCTTCGGGAAGGATTGTATCGTAGCCGGTGATGGACCTTAAGACTCAACGAAAGTTCCACCAATTTTGCTATTGCGGTAGACCGGACATTCATTTTACTTTTATCTTTGTGACTTCAGGCTGTCGGAAGTGATATGATTGATATGATTACCATAGAAGAGCCTTGTACTACGTAATTGAGGATGAGAAGCTTCCGACATGGTGATTGTTTCTTTTCACCCTGGTGTTTAAAAAGAAAGACATTTTGTTCTTCCCATTCATGATGGGACGTACTTTTTAAGAGGCAGGTTGCACCGTAACCGACGATGACTCTTAGGATTCAACCACAGTCCTGGTCAATGTTGCAGTTGTGATGGTTCGGTCAGTAAAGTTTTTCGGTGTGCGTTCCGACGCGTCAGTGTAGTCAGTTTATGATTAATGGAGCCTGGTTTGTTTAAATTGAATAAAACATCAATCACCTCGGATAAACTGAAACTCTTTTAATGAATATTAAAGTTTAAATCATTAGCTTTTTTCTGCAACAAAGTTTTTTATTTGAAATTAAGAAATCAATTCTACAAGGTTAGTACAAGTTATTGCTTTGAAAAGTTCACAAATCATTCATAGTAAAGAGAATATGTGAATGTTTTTGCTGTGTTTAAAGTATAAGTTTTTGTCGTAAAAGGGTCTTACGTTCCAATCTTATTGCATTTTATTCTGTCGAATTGATACCGCTTGAAATTAAAAGAAATTAATTTTTTCTCATGGTAACTTGAAATTTCTAATAGCAGATTACAATGGTGTTTTTTAAGTTAATTAATTAATTTTTGTAGTTATTTATGATTGCCTTATAGATAAGGTCAGAATAAAATTAGTTGACCCCTTTTTTCCCTTAAGTGTCCGTCTCACAAATTTGACAAAAATGTTTTTGAAACAATTTTCACCCTATTTAGATAAAAATAAAAACATCCACTCTATATGAAAGGGGAACTCAATTCAACTCTCTCTTTTAATATAGAATTGACTCTAGTTATTGCAGAGAATCCTTCCACTTCTAAACTCATCCCTAGAATTTAGGCTGTTGGCGCGAAATCCAGTATTCCATTTCTCACAAATCCTCTGCGTTTCCAAGATATTTTGCGTGTTAAAGGATTTGTCGCAGTGCTGCTTTCCTCATGCGAATCTAAACTAAATTCCCTCTAGCTGTCAGTTAAATACGTGAGAACTGTCTAGATGTGTCAGATAAATTTATCAATTTGATGCCCAGTTCAATGATTTGAATTTCGCGAACACTTACGTCCAATTACTTACAATACATTACTACTTGATAATCATGTGCATAATATTTTTGAGCCATATGAGAAATCATTATATGGTCTTTTGTATCCAGGAACATAATTAACCTTAATATCATGATGCAATTTCCATAGAAAACACTGCGTTTAATAACTAAAATCATCGCTGTATTAGATTCATGTCTAATATATCCAAATTCTTTTATAATAAACTTTAATACTTGGCTTGGATCCCATATTGCTTGCTCACATTATTGGGTTTTTAATCCGTTATATATTAAATATATTTAGATACGAATCTATAAATGAGTAATTTTCAATCCTATCTACATATTAACTAATTATTTGAATAGAAAAATCGTACATGCACTTAGTTTAATATGCCATTCGGAACAATCTACTTACTGTATTATAGCATTCATTTTACATTTAATATGTCGCTAAGCTTAAGTTTTAGCCATACATTCAGTTTTATAAAGGAGAAATAGGACCAGAGATGTCGCTATATGACATTATCTCCTTCGGAGCAGACAGAAAAAGGCCCTAATAGTTAGTTATAAAAATTGTTGGAGAAGTTTACGAAGATATACGAAATAAATAAATTTATATGTATATAAATTCCACCTTTAAACTTATAAAACTTTTACTGAAGCTCGGATTTTTACAAGGGTTTGTTTAAGTTCTGCTTAGATTGATGGCGCCATCTCTTGAACTCTAATAATCAATTATGAAAAAGGTTTTTTTTGGGTAAAAATGCGATTTTTCAAGAAAGATACTCATGTAGATAAACTTAAAAAGCAAAACTTTACCTAAATATAAAATCAAATCCAAATCGTTAGAGCCGTTTCCAAGATACAGGAAATAATTATATAAAATGAAAACCCTACTACGGTATTAATGTTCAAATCCTTTATTAATTACATCAATGATAAAAGTATGTTTGAAATTTTGTTGGCTGAATTTTAATTTCATCATAGTATAATTGTTGCAAAACATTTGTTGATCACAAACAAAAACTCTCCTTAAAGATTCTTTTGTAGTTACTAATTGCCAGTGGTATATATTTGATAAATATATATATATATATACTAAAAGGAATGCTAGAAAATTTAGGGAAAATCGATCCCTCTGTTTTTGTTTTGGGTAAGTACTTTTTAAGAAAAGAAATAATTAAGATGCATCATATATGATTTGAATATTAAATGAAAAGATATTTTCAATTAAATAAATACATATAAAATGTATTTGATACATATAAAATGAATCATTTGGTTATCAATTCCTTCACACGGTTTAAAATTATTTCAAGCAATTATAAAAAAATTGTTTTAAATTGTTTATATAGATGGAGCTGTACCTTAAAAACAACATATTCAATGCGTGCGATTTTTTTCATTTACTTACCAAAACAGTATTTCAATACAAACCCCCGGATTAACTGCGAAAAACGCAAAATTCGTGTATTGATATATTACAAGTTATGTGAAGATTCAAAGGTTTCACGAAAATCCTATAAACTTCATATGCAAACAAAGCATATATAAACAAATATCGGTCTCTGTTGTTGATTTATTCTGTTTGTATCTATGCGGGTTGGGATGATTGCTTTTGAAGCGCAAGGTCAGGTGTGAGTATTAGAAATGAAATTCCGCTATTCTTGAAAAAAAAAAGGAATTTAGGGCATGAAAAAGTTTTATTCAAATCAGATCCGTCTATGGAAATTAAATGATTTTTTTATTTAAAACTTTCTAAAATTTTTGATTCATCACTTAGAATATAGATGTTTGAAACCAGCAAAATTCATCAATGTAGCAAGATAACCATTGTACTACTTACCGAAAATCTTGCTTACAAGCTGGGAACCGATAGAAAAAAGAGAAATTAACTATGAGAAATACCTGAAATTGAAATGTTTGACGCAAGACATCCACGAGGGATTAGAATTTTCAGAAGATAATTCATCAGTCTAGCAACTATCACAAGTAAAAACTAACACAGAAAAAAGCAGTTCTCAGAAATTAGCGCTTTTGCTTCTGAAGTTAATCCGTAATTGTAATTATAACAAAATTTCAAATATTTTGCAAAAGGCATTGAAATTTACCTTTCCCCCATAGAAAAACATGCCACATCTTTGTTTCCCATCAGAACAACAGAAAAGAGTCAGAGTGGAATATTAATATCAAGATTAAAACACTTCCAATTTCACTTCTACAATGAAATATATTGCTTAAATAAAATATGTTTAAAATGTTCTTAAATAAATTAAATATATAAAAGATGTCTACATATATCTATATCTTAAATCATAAGAATGATAACATGTTAAAATAGGGACATTAAAATGCCTTAAAAAATTTTGTCCGTTGTTTAATTCTGAAATGTAATGTTAAGTACTTCAAAATTTCTGAGATTTTTAATGAAAACGTATTGTTACAAACCTGTATTTCATAAGGTTGTCACATTTGACGTTTTATTGCCAACTAAAGTTACAATGATTTCCAAACTATACATTCTCTTAATTCTTACGAATTGTCTTAATTAACTTAAGTCATTAATCAGTTTTAAACAATCACGAGACTATCAAATTACACATGTTCCGATATTTAAAAAAGCTAAGTTTTTTTTTTTTTTTTTTTCATCTCAAAATCGGTTAAGCTCCAAAACTTTGTTTGCCAGCTAGAAAAAGTCTCGTAATTTTTTCAAATTTATTTAAACTGGCTAATGGCTTAAATTATTAAGACAAACAATGACTTAAAAAGCAACATTCTCAAATGATAACTTGAAATTTGTGATAGTAGATTTCATTTTTTTCTGCCTTTAAAAAAAAAGAAAAGAAACTGCTTATTGTTACTTTAGTAAACGTATAGCTAACAAATCAGACATCGAAAGAGAAATACTTGATTTCTATTTTCTTTTTGATAAACAAGAAACATTTTCATAAGCTTTGGAAACAGACATCGAGGATTTACTTTTGGTGCTTATTTCGTTCAATTCCTTTTCATTTATTTATTCACCTTGTTATTTTTATTTCTTTGGCATAAAATATTGCACCTGTCAAAAGAGTCTGTGAAACAATTTCATCGCCGAGAAATGAAAAAAATTAAAATAGAAAAGAAACATAAATGTTTATCATTGTAGCAATAAATACATATTTTTAAACGGCATATGGTTCAAGTACAAAGCAAATTAGTTTTAATTTATTTATCAAAAGTGAAAACGCCTTTTTCCTTCTTTTTCAAATACATTTTTTGTACCTAACTTTAGAAAAATACAGTATCATTTTCTGTCAAAAACTTATTTTCCCGTCTTTGTAAACCTAGCTAAACTGGATTTTTTTAATTTGAAAAAAACTAAATGCAGTCAAGTCTGTATTTAATAAAAGTCTAACCCTACAACTAAAGCATTTTGATATAAAAAAAATTCTCTCGTAGAAATTTTTAAAAATTAGTTTATAAAATGAAAAAAAATATTGAAATTTAATCATTTCATTTTAAAATTTACTGGAAATATCGAAAAACCCTTTTTCCAATTTTATACAAGCTTAAAATAAAGAGTATACGTATATTTTAAACAAATTTCCAAACTGTTAAAAGGATAGAAATAAGCTATATATAATATTTTATTGGAAATTTATTCAATATCTATAAGCATTTCTTTCTGTGAAGAGTTTTGCAGGAAAATGTGAATGTCTTCTTCATCATTCACTGCACTATCTTCTTTATTTTTTAACATTTTTTAGTTAAGGTATCCGACTACGTTCGAAGGATAATTTTTTAAATATTGGATTTTTTTTATTAATGATTTTTAGTTTTATTGTCTATTATAAATACTATAAATACAAAAAAAAATTTTGAAAATATAATATATTTTAAGAAAGAAAATTTGTCATAAATCTTAATGAAGTTTCATCAAAACGGTTAATATTCTACACGAAATTGTAATGCAGTGATATTATTTTCCTTTGTATACAAGTTATAGAGTATAATGATGAATGAAACAAACCAAAATCTAAGGGAATATTTGAAATTTAAAGAAGTTAAGGGTAAAAATATACGTATATATGCATTTTTTCCATAAATTCGTAACAATTTTTCTTCAAAATCCTATAAATGAAAAAGTATTTGCCCAACAATGAAACATTTGGTTCGTTTCATTGCCCATGTGATTTAAAAACTCACGCTGAAATTTTTATGAAAGATTTCTATTAGTTTTTGGGGTATCATGTTGACGGTGGAGAGTTTGGATGAAAATGAAAGTTTTTAGAAAATTGAAGTTAAAGATAAATTTTAATCAAAATATATGAGACCTTGGATAATAGTCAGGCCTTCCTTTTCCTAGAAAAGATAAACTGTTTTGGAAAGAGGAAAGTCTGAACCATAAGAAATAAAAAAATAGACAATGTGGTCGATAACCAATGTTTTTAATGTAATCGGATACCTTAAATCATGTTTATGATCCCCATGGGATATTCTATCCTTTTCTTTTCTTTATCGGAATCGTTAAAATTCATAATTCTTCTTGCATGCAGCCAACTACGCCACCACCACTGAACGTAGCAGTATCGACAGGATCGTTAAAACTTAAAGTTTAAAGTGTAAAAATATTTTTCTGAAGAACTCAAAACCAAATTGCCCAACATATTTAATTGAAGTTTATAGCACTTGTTAAACTCAGACAACCAATTTATTACCAATGGCAACAATTAGAAAATAAAACTAAAGAAAAACTTTCCACAAATATATCAATTTGATATTTGGAATCTGTCTTCAACTAAACAATAACAGAATACAAATTTAAACAAAAGGTACCACATTTATGTCCTTGCCCTAGATCTATGTACTCTTTTTTTATTCTTCTAAGTGGATGGAAGAAACGTTTTCAAAGAAATGAATGGAAATCTAGTTTCCAACGCCGACTGAGTCACGAACAAATAAAAATTGATGATGGAAAGCACTCTTCACACAAAAGAGTCTGAGATTCAAAACCAAGAATGGAAAAAGGTATTTGTTTAGTCAAGCATTCGTGAGGGCAGGAAAGTTTTAAAAGGCCAAACAGCAGTTTTAGTTTAAAAAATGAAGGTATTTGAAAGTGAACTCACGTGGGGTTATTCAAAAGAGTGCTTTTCTGGGGGCGCTTTTGCTGTGGAAACAAAATAAATGTCAGAGTCATGATGTTCCAGATTTGTCACTTTATGATGAGTTTATAGGGAATAAATCTCAATCTTTATATAAAAGGAATTTTATCAATCATAATTTAATTTTCTAGTTGCCAGTAATATACAATTAACTTACTCTCTTCATCATTATGTAACGATTAATGTCACAAATCGATTATCTTTTCTATACTAATAACAAAGATGAATGTGAGCTTTGATGTACTATAGGCTAGACCGCTTGATTTAAAGCTCTGGTACCTTATATTGGTATCTTAGAGAATGGTAATGTTCCTTTCGGAACATTTTTAAAAAATTTTAATTGGAATTTTGTTTAAATTTTAATTAGAAAAGTTTGTAACTGTTATTTCGGGCAAACCACAAGGTGGTTTTGTTTTCGAATATCTTTGCAAATCTGAAATGCTCCTTTATAAATTTCCTTTTAAACGTATTCCAAAAAATTGTATCCTTTCCAATCACTATTTTTTATGGAAACTAATAAAACAGCAAATTAAAATCATATTTAACACCTAAAAATTGAAAAAAAAATTTCAAAAGATCCATTAATTTGCTGTTTGGTCTTTAAAATAAACCTTTGAATAAACTACATACATAATAAAAAATTTCATAAATATCAAGATTAATACCTTTTAATCTTTAAGACACGTTTTTTTTTCTTATAAATAAATAGATAGACGAAATGCTCAAAAAAAATGAATGGAAATCTAGAATTTCCAATGCAGACCAAGTCACGCGAACTCCTGGAGTAAACAAAAATAATTGATGATAAGCAGTAGTCCTCGAGCAAAAGAATTCGGAATTCAAAACCGAAAACGGGGAAAGGCATTTGTTTAGTCTATTATTTGAAAAGGCAACAAAGTTTCTCGGATGAAAACATATTTTTATTTTAAAAATAAAATTGTTTGAAAATGAACTCACGTTTGTCTGATCTGAAGAATGTTTTTCTAGGACTCTTCCGCATGACAAGTTTTATATGAAATAGGTTCATCTTTATTTAAATTACTTTTTATATTTACAACTTTACTTCACTTTTATGCTTATTCTTGATCACAATGGACGGTGAAGTAAATTGCATAAAATTACGATTTTAAAACAGAAAGAATGGAATATGCCGAATCTAATTGTAAAGGGTGTCAGAAAATTAATGCAAGATTTGAATTTGCCATTATTCGTGAAGGGAAGAAGTGGAAGCCTTATAAAAAAAATCTGACAGCTGATAGTTTAAGGTTAATAAAAAGGAGCGTTAGACAAAAAACAAAATGTTAGCTCAAAATTTGAATAAAATAAAAAAAACATTTTTTCCCTTTAAATCTTTATATTGTAATTGAATTGTAAAGTACATAGATAGGGTTATGCATGGAATAACACGAAGAACAAATGGCCTCCATGGTTTTGTTGGTACATACAAATTCTTTTGTAGAAATTTACCACTGCCATTTTGATTAAATGTAACTGAATTTTGTTGATGCTTCGTTGAATTTCCTCTATCAATGCATGCGTGTTTGTGGGCTGGTTATCATAGACCTATGAATTCAAATAATCCTTTAAAAAGAAATCCAATGGCGTTAAATTACTAGATCCAGGGAGTCCATTCTCAGATTTTCGAACCGTGGCTTCCCTTCTTTCATTATATTTCAAATATTGTTCGACAATGAAAAAAGTTGTTCAATCGATTAACTTTCCATTTTTTACTAATTTTAAATTGTCAGCTGTCAAATGTTATAGGGTGACGACACTTTACTGAACGAATGGTGCCAAATTCAAATTCTGCGATAATTTTGGGATACTCTTTATTTTAATATAATAAACATTTTTAATCTGTTGTTTCGTTTGACTTAATAGCTGCTAAACTTTTCTATTAAATACTTTTCCTAATTTGGTTTCAAGGTATTCTCCGAAAGATTATTTTTAAACGTCACATTTTTATAGACATACCACACCTTAAAGTTTTACTACAATATTCTGAGTATATCTTGAACCATCCAATTAGAACACAAAAAATAACAGCAATGTTACTTAAAATTTCGTCATTTTTTTAAATTTTGGGATCAAATTTTTGATATAAGTGCATCGAAATTGGAAAACTTTTATTAAAAATATGTATTATACTAAAACCGTTTCAATGTTAAAAAATAAATTCTTCATCTCTAAAATAAATACTTCAAATCTCTATTGTACAACAATGTAGAAATACCAGAATAAAATAATTGCTACAGCAAAGGAAGTAATTTGAATTTCGTTTCAATAATGATTTTTTTTTTGTAAAATATGCTTAAAAAATATTTTTTTACGATAATTAATATTACAAAAAATTTATGACAAAAATTGGTCGCCTTGCAAAGATAAATATTTAAAATGATGTGAATTTTTTTAATTCCTTTTATAATTTTGTAAATTAACAAAAAAATTGCCAAAATTTCACTTAACTTTTAATTATTTAAATTTCGAATTAAAATTTTGAATGCAAATTGCTGCAAATTTCACAATCCCACCTTCTGGAAATACACAGGATCTAAGTTTAGTAATTCTAAGCCAAGCAATATAATATGTTAAGCGCCAATATGCGGAAACACCCATTGTGACGTCATCAAAATATAGCCGAAAGATTTCGCCAAGTTTCACTTTTTAAATTAGTTTATTTACGACCCACACAGTCTGATAAAACACATAACAAAAAAACATTCACAAATATGTCAACAATAGGAAAACTTATACAACATTTGCAATTCAACTCCCAGGACCATCATCTAAATCATAGGTTCCCAATGTGGGCGTTTGAAGTTTTCAGGGGGGCGATAAAAGACCCAGAGAAAATTAGGGGGCGTTGATATGGCACGAAGGAGCGTTAGAAGAATTACCAAATATAGTGTACAATAACTTCAAGGAACGATTCCAGGATAATTTAAACATGGACATACCAGACTGAGATTTGGATCTTTTTCCAATATCAACTCAGCAGGACCACCTCAGTTAGAAGAACTAATAGAAATGACAACAAATGAGGATCTAAAAATTAAATTCAAGAATGGCTACCAAGAATTTTGGTTGCAGAAGTCTATTTCGCAACTGCATTCAGGATTATGGTCGATTGTTCAACGACTTCTGATAACATTCCCTTCTACATATTTAGCAGAACGTGGATTGTGTCTTACAGGTGTTGGATATCAGTTTGTAGGATGGAGTTCCATGCCTGTTGCACTTGAGCGGTCAATGCAGGGACGGTTAATGCTGGTTGTGGATGACGCTGGAGTTGTCGCCCAATGCTGTCCCATACGTGCTCGATTGGAGAAAGATCTGGTGATCTAGCAGGCCAAGGCAACATGTCGACACTCTGTAGAGCATGTTGGGTTACAACAGCGGTATGAGGGTGAGCGTTATCCTGTTGGAAAACACCCCCTTGAATGCTGTTCATGAATGGCAGCACAACAGGTTGTATCACTAGACTGACGAACAAATTTGCAGTCAGGGTGCCTGGGATAACCACGAGAGTGCTCCTGCTGTCGTACGAAATTGCTCCCCAAACCATAACTCCAGGAGTAGGCCCTGTGTGTCTAGGCCGCAGACAGGTCACTAGCAAGCGTTCACCTGGCCTCCTTCTAATCAACAAACGGCTATCACTGCGACCAAGGCAGAACCGGCTTTCATCAGAAAACACAACAGATCTCCACTCCGTCCTCCAATGAGCTCTAGCTTGACACCACTCAAGTTGCAAACGGCAGTGGTTTGGAGTCAGTGGAATGCACTGTACAGGGCGTCTGGCTCGGAGCTGTCCTTGAAGTAACCGATTTGTAACAGTTTGTTGTGTCACTGGGGTGCCAACTGCAGCTCGAATTTCAGCTGCAGATGTAGTACGATTAGCCACAGCCATACGCCGAATACGACGGTCTTCCCTCTCAGTAGTACCACGTGGCCGCCCAGAACCTGGTCTTCTTGAGGCAGTACCTTCCCTTGACTACTGCCACCAATACTCATGCACAGTGGATACATTCCTGCCAAGTCTTTCAGCAATATCGCGAAAAGAAAACCCACCTTCTCGTAGCCCTACAACACGACCTCGTTCAAACTCAGTGAACTGTTGATAATGGCTTCTTCGTCTTCTCAGAGGCATCCTTGACTAACATTAACCCACTACGTCAAATCTCAACTGTAAATAATGATCACGAACCTTACAGCGCTTATTTAAAGCTATTTTATAATGCCCTATATTTGCATGTTCATAGTGTCACTACTAGCGCCACACTTACGCGCGTAGCTCGAAATTTGAATCGACGTCATCTTTCAGATGTATAAACACGCCTAACAAATTTCGTTTATCTAGCACAGCTCCTTCCTAGTGTTGGGATTTTTTTTCATCAGTGTATTTATCTGGAGGGGGCAGGGGGGGCGATATTGAAATATTCACTAGAAAAGAGGGCGCTAGTTCAAAAATGTTTGGGAACCTTTCATCTAAAGTCGCCAGACGTAACACCATCACCAGACGTCAATGTCTTTCACCTTTAACATAACACAAGATCACGTCAACTTTCGCCGAAAAGCGACTAGTCTGCTAACATACTGCGGAATGTTAAGCATATTTTTAATCTGAATGAATACTGTCTGACATCTATCGACACTTCTGGTAATTACCAGGTCAAATTCTTTACAACATATACTTTATTATTAGAAGAGATAGTCTAATTTTCTATAAAATTTTATTTATTTTTTGCAATAAATAATTGATTCTGCTACGAATTTACGTTATTTAAGGAATTATCTCTTAACCGGCTCCTTTGCTAATCTAGCAGTGCTGTGTTCTGATATTTGCCGAATTACTCAGAGTCTACGGTTAGAACTCGATTCGAGTCTTGTAGAGGAAACAAAAAGGTATATTTTTATAAACTGAAAAGAAATTGAGACATACTTTAAAATTAAACTACCTACAATATAATTAAAATTTTGTTTTTTTCTGAAATAGAAGAATTTTTTAAAAATTACACATAAAATTTTGGATTTTCTTCGCATGTATTTGATATCATGTCTTTATTAAAGAATAAAGGAACACATAAAGATAATGCATTTGATGATCAAAAAATGTGTCTTGATAAATATATGTATTTTCCAAATACAAATCTAGGCTCTCTTCCTTTTTTCTAAATAATAATAATATGAAATAAAATTATATTCGAAACATCTAAAAATCGTAAAAACTTTTCCACAGATACATCAATTTGCTATTTGTTCTTTTGAACAGGCTTCCAACTAAACTAAATAATGCAATAAAAGTTCGGCCAATAAACATAACGTTTATGTCTTTTCCATCAGCTTATAAAGCACTTCTCTATTTCTTACAAATAGACAGACAAAACAGGAAAAAAAAATGGATGGCCAAGTTACAGTTACCAACCAAGGAAAAGTCGCTCGTTGTCTACGAACCAATAAAAATTTGATGTTCGGAAGTAGTAGGTATTCTTACAAAAGAATTCGGAATTCGCAGACCAAAAATGGTTTAGAAGTTTGTTTAGTCAACAATTTGTAAAGGCAAAGAAGTTTTATGAGCTCAAACAATGGTTTTACTTTTGAAAAAAAAAATGAAAACAATTGAAAAGGAACTCACGTGAGGTTTTTTCGAATACTACTATTCTAGAGGACAGAATGAAGGTCATTTTAGTAATACTTGTCAAGTTATTATAATCTTATGCGGAATAAACTCTTAAGTTTCATATAAAATAAATTTTATCGATAATTTTTAAATTATCCTTAGCTCTCTTGTTAATAGATTTATCGTTACATAAAATAAATGGTAATCTTGAAAAAGAATCTGAAATGATGGTTCAAAATGAAAACAACGGATATGCAATTTTTTTATTGAGGTTCAAAAGTGCATATAATTACAAAATATAAGGAAAGTATGGGAAATATTAATTATATTCGAAATTTTGAAAATAAAATATTTATCGAAATAAAGTTTAAAGAGTATAGATGAATAAAATTATGAGTGAAATGATAAATGTTTCAATAAATTTCTTAATCCTTATATACTGCTTCATTTGAAAATAGAAATATCGATGGATTTCTTCACTAATTATTCACTAATATATTTACCAAATGATTCCATACGACCTTTCCATTGTTATTATGATTTGATAATATGAGAAGTTGATAATAACGAGCTTATATGATATTCAACTAAAATAAATAATAATAGATAAATAGAGCTAAATATCAAATAATTTAATTAAATATTACGTTAATGCTTTTCTTAAATTTACTTCTTTATGATGCAACAAATTTCTAAAAGCTAACAAATACAGAAGATCATTTTTAAAAATCTCTTTTAATGAAATATGTAAACAATCGATGGATTTAAAATAATTTTATTGCGCCAATTACATGCTCAAACTTTGAATTATAATCCAACACATCAATTTTTTTTTAATAAAATGCTATTACTAAATAAATAATGCGTAGAACACTATGCTATCGCTTTTTTTCAATCAAGTATATTATTGTTTTGTTAAACCATATTGTGCTTATGCATATGTGTTAACTTTGTACAAGCGAGATTGACTAAATGGGAGAAAAGGAATTTGGGATATATATATGTTACCGTTAAAGTATATAATGCAGTTATTTCATAGAACACCTAGTTATTCCATGAAATAACTGATCGTGCCCGTTAAAGTGTTCAAAATGTTATTAATTTGGCACTTTAACTAGTAATTTCATAGAATAACTAGGTATTCTATAAATAAACTTATGATAATTAAAATGAAAAAGAAGCAATTTATCAAATTTATGCAGAGTATAAATGGTATTTATGGAAACGTACCATAAAATCATGTGTTACAACAAGGATTATTAAAATGACACTTGTAATTACAAAGAACATTATTTCTAAAACAAAAACATTTTTTGTTGAAACCTGGGTTTTACACGAACCTTATGTACCTTATACTAAAAAGTGAGATATATGATATAGAGTATTTTACACTTTAATGGGCTGCAGATCGTTATTCTATGAAATAATTAGTTAAAGTGTGAAATTAATAACATATTACACACTTTAACGGACACGATCAGTTATTTCATGGAATAACTAGGTATTCTATGAAATAACTGCATTATATATTTTAGCGGTAACATATATACTCTATAGGACGGAAACTTACAATTCGGATAGATTCTTTTAAACGTTTATACGCCATTAAGTTTAGAAAATAAGTTTTTAATGATAAAAATTTATTCGTTGAGCAGAATATTTTGAATTTTTTTAAACATATTTTTGCTTAATCTTCTTTAATACAGTTTATTCTTACTTATAAAATTCAAATTTCTTTCAGTTTGATGAAACGTTTAATCACGGAATTTTTGAGATTATTAAAGATTATAGTAGAAGGAATGTACAATTTACATGAGAAATAAAGAAATGAATTTATTGTGCTTTGAAAGAAAATATCCAAAAAAAAAAAAGATAATTTTTACAATCGCGTTTCTATTGCTAATAAGAGAACTCTTCTTCATTAGAGAGATATATTTACATAATAAACAGAACGGGTGTAAGGCTGGTTAAAAATAAAAATAATTTTAATACCTATTATAATTTGATGCCTAAAACCACTTTATTGAGAGTATCATAAACATTAAATTATCATAAGAAAGTTAGTGGAAAATAAAAGCACAACTAGAATTCTCGATTAATCAGATGATTTTCAAATGAGGCTAATGATATAATGAACACAAATGGACAACAATTTGCTACTTCCTGAAGAAGGAATACAAAATGTCATATAAATTTGAGTATAACTTTTATAAATAATACTACTCAAAGGTCTTCATTTTTAAGCTAAAAATACTATGTCAAAAAATTCTAACTTAAGTTGTTTTGTTTCCATTAAAAAATAATAACTTTGTTATAAATTTAATGCATATATATAATCTCATACATATATATAATCGTCTGTCTTTTAAAAAAGTGATTGAATGTGGAATTCAAAGTAGAGTAATTCTTGGAAAAGCATTTATCTGCTGAAACAAAATGATGGCAAAATCTCAACATTCAATAGAACTCTGATATATTTAAACAAATGAAATTTTAAAAAATCTATTTATAATCACGATAGTGAAGCAAAAATAGTGTTAACTCAGTTTTAAGAAGTTATGGAAATTTCTAGCAAAAAGATTTACGATTGTTGATTTTTTTGCATAAAATGAGGACACGTCAATAATGTTTTATTTCTCATATTCAAGGAAGAAACACCATTTCTTTATTTTCACCCATAAAGAATAGAATCCATCAAAACAACGAAAGTAAACTCTCAAAAAATATTATATAATATTTTAGAAAAACGGAAATATAAAATCTAAATCTTGTGCAACTTTTTAAATCAAAACATCGCATCATGATAATATTTTTAAATTTGTTTTTAACTGTCTTTTGTTTTTAAAACTTATTCATTATTATTTAGTAAAGTTAATAAAAAAGTAAAAACATCTCGCGGAAATCTCTATTCGGTTGATATATGATAAACGAGGAAATATCTATTCGGTTGATATACGATAAAAATAAGGGTAAACAAGAACAGTCCTAGCAGATTTCAGTCAGCAAATCGCTATAAAATTATCTCAATTCCGAGAAGTGTGCTGAGATCAACATTCCAAAGAAAGAAATCTCTAAACTTCACCATTGAGTTCAGCTGAAATAATTATTAGCCTACTATTACTGACTGAATTTAGTCTGTAGGTCTCTGCTTTTTATAGGTCTTCTGAAAGGGTGTCAAATATTCAAGAACAAATGTTGGAGCATATAGACATATTACCAAGGTTTTTGAATTTTCAGATGCTTCTATTCTTTCATTTAATTCGTCAACTCACCAAGTGTTCACCAAGTTTATCACCAAGGCCGGAGCTCATTGGTTCGATATCCATCAAATATTCGTAATATAATTATAAAACTATCTTCCTTACCAGAAAATTTACTAAGCTGTGAAGCAATATTATTGTAAAATTGTAAAAATTGGTATATTGTAAAAATTTGTAACAATATCAAGCGCTCTTGTATAAGTTCAATTAGTAAATCATATTAGTAATGTAAAAACATCTCAAAAATTTAGTGAAATAATTATATGGAAAAAAGTGAGGCTATAGAAAAAGTAAGTATAAAGTTTGATTTGTTTTTGAGTGGTTTTTTGGCGCTAGAGCCATATTTGGCCATACTGTGCCAAGTATAAAGTTTGGAAATCTAAAGTAAAGAAATTCTCTACGAAGAATTTTTATATGGTTATATGAAGTTATCTAGAAAAAAAGCTGGTGATTAATTTTTAATTAAATATCTAATGAAACTTTTGAAAATCACATCTTACTGAGCTTTTAATATGAAATAAATAAATATTTTGTTATTTTACAACTCTTATACCAATAACTTACCAATAGTGATTTCATAACCAGTTCTTCAATGAGCATGTCGTATAATACAAAGCGCAATTTGCAAACAGTATCCAGGTTATGAAAATTGCCATGATAAAAATGAAATATGCGATTTAAAATTTCAATAACTTTATTGCAGTCCTATCAATTCTCTATGACAATTTGAGCTTTGAAATACTATACATATATTCATATATTTAAAAATGCACATATACATTCTATTTAATTATTTTTAAATATGTAACGCACGGCGTTCTTTCTGATAAAGGATTACTAAAAGTTGATAAAAAAGCAGATGAATTTTTTAAATGTAGATCTGCTTTTATTAGTATTGCTTTATTATTACGTATGCTTCTTTGATAACAAATGCGTTTTTCAAATTCGACGCAGAACTATAACGTTATAGCTGTTATTTTTATGGAATTTGATTTTTTTTATTCGGAGGAAATTAAATAATTTAATTTGTATATGTTCAAAAAAGCTTCACTCCCGTTTGATAACAGTTTTGATAAAAGCATTTTCTCTTTTTCCCACTGGTGAAATATCTTTCTTAAGTGAAAGGCATTGAAGGATTTGACTCCTATTTTAAGATTAATCCATTATGTAACTGTTTTATAATCTCAGAAATCAGCAGTTTGTATTTATAAAAATATTGCTTTCATAAAAATTCTTTATGAATTAATTTCTTTAAAAAATATTTTTCTCATATGATAACTTTAAATTAATCGATCGTCGATTTCATTTTTTATTTTTATTATTTGATTTAACATTCTTTAGAATTTTTACACAAAATATAAATACATATATCAGTACGGAATTTTTTAAAAAAAGAATCGGTAAGATATGGCAGATAAATCACATACCTAAATGTATTAAATAGTAAGTTGGCAAAACTTGAAGTGTTATCGATCACCAAGGTCAAAAAAGGTCAAACTAGTTCTTTTTTGCAAATTTTTCCTTTGAAACTTTCGCTATTAATCTTTAAACTTCTTTCAAATATTATATCTCGAATACCGAATAACGATTCTGTCAGAAGCAACAAAAATGAGGCCTTATCCATTTAATGAAGCTAACTGTATGCTTTTCCACGCTCAATATCCTCCCCACTGGGTGAAATTACTTTGTCTCACCATCATAACCGTCCACTGAAACAGGTGATGCCTTTTTTAAAAAAGAAATTCGAAACTTTCACGACGATTTAACTTGGGTTTTATGTAAGAGATATTTTAAACCGGCGAATAAAAGAGAAAGTCAAGCTCAAAAATTCGTTATATTTAGCATATCCCTTTTTGATAATCTGTTGTAGAATATTTATAAAAACTAATGTTATTAATAACTATTATAAATGATTCATTAAAGGTAAGAATGTCCAGAAATCCGAGTGGAAATATAATTGCAGTAGTTGTAACGATTTTCAATATCTGGTAACATTTCGTAACTAAACTTACTTCTTATTTCATAACATATTTTTTAATTGATCCAAATCAAAATGTTTGAGTTTTAATTGTTTAATTCACTTGCTGTTCGGCAAAAATATTGAATAAAATTCTAAATTTTTGAATTCATTCTTTGACATAGTAGACTTAGCAAAGAAACTAAATATTTTAATACGAATTTAGAAAATAAAATTTTCTAAGAATTTTCATTTCAGCTATTTTATAAAATAGCATATTATTTAACTACAGAATACTCCCTTAAATTTTGTTTTAGAAAAGGAATTGTTACCTCGAAAATACAGAAATAATTACTGATATGCTTGTTTATAGATAAAATTTATTAATAAAGCTTCGTTACATTCATAATGTCATCTGTAAGCATCTTTATTAAGGTGGTTTCACACAAGGCTAACTATTACTCGCAATCATTGTCCCTGCTCTGTTGTCTCTGTATTTAACTCATATGAACAGTTGGGACAATGGCAAACGGTTGTACTGTCGAGATAGGCGCTTACCATGGTCATGTGATTTTTCCGGAAGTAGGCGTGATCTTCTATTTCGCACAGTAATTGTCCTAGTGTGAATTTACCTTTACGAAATCAAAATGTTTTTGTCTTTATCTTTACATGTAATAACGAGAAATGTGTGTATGAGCATTTGTATGCATTGATGCTCTATAGATTAGATTGTTTGACTTAGAGCTAATAAATTTGACACACTTTGAAAGATATAGCCGTGCACTTCAAAATGGCGTTTTTCCCTTTAAATTATAATAAAAAATGTCCAAAATATGTCACTTTTCCCTGATAACTTCCGAAAATATTACAGAACAAAATTAATTTTTACCTCATCTTAATATATAAAAGAAATTATCTTTTTATTAACATCAATTTTTGATGTATATATTTAAAAAATATGTAATCATTTTTTTAAAAATTATTTAGGTATATTTTCCAAAAAAAAAAAATACAAACATATGTGAGAATTCTGATCGAATATCAAATGCGATAATACAAAAGCATAAGAATTCAGGAAGAACACCAAAAGTATTGATGAAAGTCGCTAATAAAGTTGCAGATATTTTTTTTTGGTTTTACATAAAAACAAATTAAGTGTTCAAAATAATGAAATTAAATACATTTGTTTCTAACCCAAATCCTTATTGGAAAAAGCCTATTTCATGAAAGCGATATATTTATTTATTTCTGAGATTAATATCTGAAATATTCTATTTAAAATACTATTAACATGAAAAGAAACCTAAATTTCATATTGTTTTAGGCTAGAAAGTAGATAAAATTGTTAAAAAGCTAAAAATAACAAAATATATTTTTTAAATAAATTTTAAGTGAGAAAAAATAAATTAATAGAAAGAAATATTTAAATGAAACCGAACTTAAAAATATTTTGCTGAAAGTTTAAAATTTCAGCGACCACTAATTCAGCGAACCAACTAGACTCCAAAGAATCAGTTACTAGACATAAATATTTATTAATTTATAATCATAATTATAGAGTTAGAAATTAAGAAAAATTTTCTTTTTTTTTTCTTTTATTGCCAAATGATTCGCAAATTTCTATCAATTAAAAAATACTGCTTTAAACATGATCAGTAATTTATAAGGTTTCTTTGAAAGAGTTAATACAAAGTGTTTTAATTGCATAAAGTGATATGGCGTTACCAAAAACATGATATTTATATAATTAAATACCAGCGGGTGACCGAGCTCCGCTCGGAACAAACAGGTATCGAAGCTAACTCGAAGATTTAAATTTTCAATTGTGATTTATCAAAACAATACATGCCATAAGAAAATTTGTGAAACCATTGGTGAAAAGATAACCGGTTAAAGTACACCACTGTAAACTATTCTAAACAAAGTTAGAGTTTGGAAAGGGAACTATTCTATACAAAGGTAAAGATTGAAGTGTGTTGAAGTTCAATATTTTTGACAAATTTATTTAGAAAAACCAAACATATATACATACATAAGAAACATATTATAAACCTATAACAGCATAAACATAAAACTTTATTAGTTCGCCATATTGGCTATAGATGGCAGCCCGTTACCGCTTGAAAATTTAAGTAGCCATTATGGCGAACTAATAAAGTTTGAAAATATCCTATCTGTAACTCCGAACTGCTCGACCGTAGCGCTTCAAAACCGGCGCCAATCGATTCCTCGTGGCCAAAAACCCCAGACCCCCAAGTTTACCGGAGTTTATTAATTCTGGGACGATTTTCGACATGGCAACCATTTCTCGTATTATAGTATTAAATAATATGAAGTTTTGTATACTGTTCTGTTACATTACGTTTGACTCACAGAATCCTAAAATAAATTAATGCAGAGCGTTTACCTTATGAAATGTACTTTTAAGATTCTAGTGGGTTTAAATATAAAGATTCGTCAAATTTTATATTTTAAGATTAGAACGTTTTGTCTTTATATATTCCTTATACGAGAAAGTGAAACGGAATCAAACTTCCTTTATAACACATAATATTTCTTCAATGTGGAATTTATTGATATAGATTAGTACAAAACATTTTCAAAATGTGATTTCTATGGAATAAGTTTTAAAACGTTTACTGCGAACCTCCAACAGTAAATGAAATTACTTTTATATGTTAAAAAAACTATTTTCAGTTTTCCTTTCCGAATCTATCACTAATGAACTTCTTGTGCAAATACGAAATCCGGCAACTAGCAGATCGTATTGACATTTTATGAAAGATGATGGCGCCATCGGGAAGAAATGGGACAATTTTGAATTCTGCAACACATGGCGATAGCTTTACGACCGAAAATGAATAACCATCCACCACAGATGTCTGGAATAATTCCAAATTACTTTCGTGTCCCACTTCTAGATTTTGGGTGATCATTTAAACATATGCAACTCATTTCGATTCCAGATGAAAACTTTATAGCTGAAAGAGATGCGGAGCACTGGTAGGGTGCCCGAGTATTCAAACACTGCGCTTATTTCTGGACATTAAATATGGCAACCAGCTGAGAATCAAACGATTTCATTCTTTTGTTGCCCACAATAGAATAGAAATATTTCACAGAGAGTTTTATTGTTAAAGTGAAAACTGAACCAAAGCTCATAAGTTGTTTTAAATGAGTTCTATCATTTGTTGATAATGAATCCAATTTACTCTTTTGATATCTTCGCTTATTTGACGTAATCTAGTGCAACTATCTGCATCTGTAGTAGAAAAATCTTAGTAGCTTTTTATTTCTACAACAAGTAATAAAAAGAAAGATATCTGTATTATATAAATCTTTATTCTTTAGTCTATTAAATATGTAAAGTATTGTAACTATCGAAAATATTTCACTTATATTCAGTGACGGAAGTAAGCATTTTGCAATCATAGACGCTATATACTTTGAGATTCCTCTTTCAACTAACAGATCAATTTAGTTAGTTGAATTTTACTTTAACCGAAAGCTTTCTGATTTATTTTATATCCCCTTTATTTGAATTACTTTGTGATAATTTATAGCTATTGACTTATATGTTTATGATCAAAGTGATGCATATTATAAACACTGTCATATCTAAATGAACATTATGAAACAAACCAGAATCTGATAACTTTACATGATAAATTTGAAAAAGTACTAATAAATACATAAACAAAGAATAATGACATTTTGTATAGATAAGACAAAAAAATCATGCTAAAATTGATCTAAATATAAAGTAAACTTACTAAATAAAAGGTGTAAAATGAAATATAGAAACATGCACTGTAAACCCTAATAAATGTAAGGAATATGTTCCCTTATCAAACTAATTTCGGGGATATGACCATTCCACTCAGCAATTAATGTCCTCTTGACTTTTGTAATATATATATAGAAGGTGTATTACAGCCTGAAACTAGTTGATCAAATGTATTTCCCAAGCACTCGATGATGTTCAAATCGGAGAGTATTGATTGAAAAAAAAGTGAAAAATCGATTACAAATACCTATCTTTAAGAACATAAAATGAAAATATTAACTAAAAGTTAGTAACAATGCAAATATAACGAATAAATTTGTAGTTTTTGTTCACAAACTGCAAATTGAAAATAATTTTCAACAAGATTTGGGTTTTCTTCCAACGTATAGGATGACTACAAATGATGAACCGTATTTTTAAAAAAATGATATTTCCAAAACTACTGCACATATTACAATAAGTAATACATGAGTTAAAGAAAAATATACCAAGGTTCTTTTTTTTTTCAGTTATAAATGTCTGACGTGCTACCCTCTTGTTACGTGGTATACGTATATTCCGTAATCCGGTTCGTTCCAAACATTTTGTAACGTCACTTTGTCAATGGTTCTGAATGCTGTACAAATGCGTTCTTATGTTCTGACAGTGTTTTCGGCATTGGTGGTACATAAACAATGTCTTGTCTCAACATGTTTGGAACTAACTGGATTTTAGATAAGACGTGTGCCATTTGACAAGAGGTCATACATCAAAAGTTTGTTACTGACAAAAAAAACTTGACATCTTTCTCTTTGAGTTCATGTATCTCTTATTGTAATATGTGTAGTAGTAAAATAAGATTTTTTTTTAAATCGGGTCCATCATTTGCATTCACCCTGTACACTTTTGAATTCTTATTTTCTAATATATTACACAAATAATGAACATTGTTTATAATGACTTTGGAACAAAGTATTTTCCATAAGTATTGAATAAAAAAATATAGACTATTTCAATTTCTGTCATTATTTTAACCAGTTTATTGTTGTTGAAGGTCACAAAAAAAAGTTTTTCATTTTTTTTTTTTTTTTTTTTTTTTTTGCAGATGCTTTAAGCATTATGACTTTAAAATGATAAACATTTTGTTGTTTTCAGGTAATTAAAACCTAATTTATAAATAATTCTTTAAAATGTGAAATGAGAAAAAAATTTAATCCTCCAATTAAACTGGCAATTTTGTGTTAAATCCTTTTTTTCTATTTAGTCGGATCTAAATGTTTCTTTTGGATAATGATTGTTCTAATTATTACTGTAAAATATCGAATAAAAAAGAGCAAAGAAAAAATTTTGAGGATTTTGTTGGTAGGAAAATATTTGTTTTTAAAACTACTAATGATCTTTCTTAACCTCAGATACCAGTGGAATTCTTTATTTAAAGATAACCATTAAATTGAAGTTAGTAACATTTTTGATTTCAGGGTTTTTCAGTAAAATAAATAATTAATTAACTTAACGCTATTATAACGGGAAATGTGTGGGAATTATATTTACTTTTCCTTTATTTTAAAAATTTTTATTAAAATTTTGCAATAATGAAGATTTTCTCCTTCCATATTTTTAAAATATTTTTTTTTCATCCCTTTTTGCTAAATATTAGAACAATATTTTAATACTAGACGCTTTAAGCGATCGGCTTTTTCAAAGTAATATTTGCTTTTCTCATTGTTAAATCATTAATAAGGAATGTATTTATTTAAAATTATAACTCCTTATTTGTCATTCGCTGAAAAATATGAATTAAATCAAATAAATTTACCATAAATTATTACTTTATGCAAATTAAAAAAGTGTCTATACTCTATGGCGAGAAAATTCTGTTTCAAAATTCAATGTTTAAATGAAGCATTATTTTATCCAAATTTTGATTCAGTCAAAAAAATGCGATCGAAAGGTTTGATGGATAAATGAAATTTATTTGAATATCATTATAATATTAAAAACATAGAGACAAATTTCCGTAAAATTGAATTTGAAATAAATGTCGAAATATGAGAAATATTATATAGGAATCGATATCACTAAAATTTTTATTTTTATTTTTAAAGAAATGTAAGAATAATTTTTGCTAGATAATGTTTTCGGAATATGAAACTGAAAAAAACTAAAAATATCCACTGTTTTTTATTACATACATCCGGTCATATTTCATTAATACCGGACAAAAAATAGTAAATTTTTTTAACATAAATTTTTGTTTATATTAACAATTTTTAATATACATTATTTAATATAAAAGTGTATTAAAATAAAGGAGAAAATATTCAACTTTCAATATATTGACAAATGAAACTGACTTTCCTCCGCATTCAGAATAAATACAAACTAATTTCTGGAAATAAAAGACTAGCACGAAATGCTAATATTTTCACAAACCGTTATTGTAAGATCGTGACAAAGTTAATTATTTTGAAATTGTATTTTTTTACTTGTATACGTCAATATGTGCACATAATTTGTATACTGTAAGAAGACAGGAATCAACTATACTACGTGGCTGCATTATGAAATGATTTCAATTTCCTATTTCTATGTGCACACGTTATTTTACTGCATTTAAGTGGAAAATAGATAAAGTATTTAAACGATCATTGTGGATACCTCTTGACTAATGCTATTTTTTTAAAAATAAATACGTCATTATTGGTATTATTTCAGTTGTAAGATGCACATTAAAATAAAGCGTCTTTTTCTAAGCTTCAATCCTGACACCAAAGAATCTGCATTTTGTATATATCATTGTGATTGATTGAATTTTTGCGAATATCGGCATTCTTCTGTGAAAGTCGATGAAATATCGGCGTATTTGATAAATGTCTTATCTTTCATCAGTATCAAGTCCATCTGAGACCTCTGTGAACTTCATGAAAATGACATTTTTATACAAATTTGTAGATTTATATCATATTTTGAATAAAATCCATTAACAGAAGAAAAAAAATTCTTGCTCATTGGCTGTCCAAGTACAAATGAACAGAACAAAACAAAGTATAAATAAAACTTGGTACAGTTTGAATGTCTAAAATATGGATTTGTTTTTAAAAAATTGGATCAAATACTCCAAGTAGTTTACTGTCTGTCGGTCTATACTTTCGCACGCATATAAATGCAATAAATCAAAAATGCGAAAACAAACAAATGAAAATTGTTATTCTATCTTGTTACTAAAATTGTAGTTTTGAATGAAATTTTTAGTTTCAATCGGTAATAAAAAATGTGTCCCAGATTATATTCGATTTTCTTTATTATGAAACATAAGACACTCATATGTTGGACTCTAAAAATAAAAATGTGAGCCCTTCTATGTTCACTGTTTTGTCCGAAGTCCAAAATTTGATCGGGTATGAGGTTGCGGGGTGCATTAGAAAATACAGTGAGGAAGTTAAGGGGTGACCACCTCGCTCATTTAATAATACTTTACAACCGCAACTGTTTTCCTCGGCCCTCTATCGGCCGTTGCCATGAACAATCAGCCCATGTCTTGGAAGCGAGTGTAAAGCATGATGTAGTCCCCGAGTATTATTTTAATGCATATATGTTAAATGTTATTGTCCTCAATAGTCTTGTCTCTTTGTAAATCATGTCCTTTAACGTCATTAAATGTAGTTTTAACTAAATTGGTATGATTTATTGATTTTAAGGGTCTACCCTGAAAGAATTAAAATTTTTTGTGCCCTTTCGGTCACAACTTTAATATTGAAACCAATCATGATGCATACATGAAAATAGAAAAAAGCGTATTTCACAGTATATGTAGACATGCATA
>JAPMOQ010034576.1:541612-563101 GCA_026543055.1 Argiope trifasciata
AAAATATCAATATTTCGTTTTACTTTTCGTTATAAAAATAAACAAATGGATTCTTTTATTTTTAAAAGAAATATTTGACATTTTCATTAAGTGCAAGAAGATAATTAAATTGTGTTTGAATTTTATTAACTCATGCCCCGTATTCTTATTATTTAATTAACCTCCTTAGCCATTTCAATTGAACAATTTTTCCGATGGAAATTAAAAGACTGGAAAGTAACTCAGAAAGATTGTATTACTAGGAAAAGAAAAATTATCAACAGCTGAAAATGTTTGGCAATTATAAAATCAAAAGTCTTTTCAATTCAATTATATAAGCAGATGAATATTTTAATGATAAAAATATCTTTCAGTTGAAAAGATTTAATAAGTCGTTTGCGCTTTTCATTATTGGAAAAAAAAGCTTAATGTTTTAAGGTTAAAGTCGTCTGCATTTTTATTAGTTTAAAATGGCTAGATATAAATTTATTTAGGAGGAAAATATTCAATTTTTAATAAAATTCTGATGTATTTTTGTTTAACTTAATTTCAAATTTAAAAAAGAATAAACCAACAACAAATAAACATTTCGTATATTAAATACTTATCCTGCAATTCTTAGAAAAATGTATTTCGAGAGGTGAAAATAAGAAACTGAGTGCATTTTTGATGATGATTATTCAATTTCACTTTAGACCTTTTATTCTAACGAGCTAAAATTTCAAAACTTAAGCGATTCTGCATCTAGATTCTTGATGTTTGTTCTAAGGATGCTAGTAGAGTTCAATGAAAGATGCTACGTACCTCCTTAGATATTTTAAGAGAATGATTTTAAATTTACTTTTTGAAGCATTACAGTTTCTTTACTTTTTAATGATACATTACGATCAAATTTGTAGGTATTAAAACACCTAATAATTTTCAAAACAAAACTGTTATGCAGAGAATTCCATTAAATATTCAATCTGCATCTAAAAGTGAATTTGAATTCTTTATACATGAGGATACGTGAAAATAATTCTAATACGCTTATTTAAATGGAAAAGAATAAACTTTTTTAGGTATCAAACATAAAATATGCAATTTGATTGCAGTCATCGAGTTTTATTCCTTTGATATTTTTATTCCATTAGTATGAATTTTAGAGATAGCAGAAATTTCAAGCTAGTTATTGTTATTCTATTACATGATGGAATCAAAAACATTCGGGAGAAATTAAAATAGCTAATAATTGCTTCATGCCATTGTTATTATAACATTTTGAAGCTGATTATCCTTCTTTTATAATTAAAACAAATTGTTATGTTTTTTCGAATGTCTTTTTTTTATAAAACCGAATGTTTAATTATTAAAAAAATGAAGAATGTGTAGAGTATATTATATAAATCATATGTATGTCTATGTTTAAGTTTAATTCTTTAAAATACAATTTTCTTTGCTCTAAATAGCATATATAATTCTTCATAAGCATAATAAATTCTTTTTGGTGAAAAACCATTACGTTTTTTAAAATTACTATATGAAGGTATTTAAAAGAGAAAAACACTTTTCTTTACACCGTTAAACATTCATTAATAAGCGAAATGAAAGATGATGACCATTTGCAAAAACCGCAACTTATCACCATTTATATGTCCTTAATATCATATGAATATCACATTTAATGGCTTTGTTATCGAAGAGGCTCTAACATTACGATAAAAAATTCATTAAAAGTCATACGAAAGATCTTTTAAAAATGATAGATATTTCATCTAATGATCTGTAAAATGGTTTAGCTATTCTAAATGATTTTTTCGACAAAATGCTAGAGAAGAAAAATACATATTCCTGTCGTAATACGGTGTAATTTAATGCCCTTTTTTACGCTTTTTAAGCAACTGACTCACATTAAAATCTCATTACTAAACACGTCTGAGTTTGTTATAATTGATTAATTAGGCATGGTCAATTTTTTACATTATTATATTGTATAACTAGGTAAAAACAAGTCTGCGGTAGTTTAATCGTGAAATCTTGATTTAGAGAATGGACGTTTCTTGGTTCGAAATTCGATTTCACTGACGAGCTGTCGTATAAGTAGGTCACCAATGGAAGCAAACTGTTTCCGGTAATAAGATGCGGAAATTAAATGAAAGGGAAATAGAGGGTGATCAGTGAATTAGTCCTGATTTCAAAATTAAATATCTCTACAACAAAGATCGAAAGAATTATGCTGTTAGCTGTGCATTTATTAGCAAAACTGTAAAAATGCTGAACAAAGGTTTAGAAACTTTAGTTACGAAAATCGTTAACAGATGGCGCTCTAATCACAATGCCCATAGACTCTTTCAGTGCGACGTCAAAATGAAAAATGTCTCCCGATCTGACTCCTTGTGACTTCTTTCTGTGGGGAGCATTGAAAGACACTGTCTATAGAAACAATCCCACTACTCTACATGAGCTTGAATCATTGATTGGTGTTGCATGTGATCCATTTCCTTTGGGACATTGCAAGACGTGATGTCAAATTTCATTGTTCGATTACGCCACCTCATTGTTTTGAACGGTGAACATTTTGAAAAAATTGTGTTTTGATTGCAAAGACCGCATCTCTTTGTTGTTTTTTTGAAGACTCCTTTCAGAGAGAGACTTTTCAGGGCAGAGCGCCATTTGTTAAAAATTTTCGCAACTAAATTTTCTAACTTTTGTATACTATTTTTACAGTCTTGCTAATAAGCGTACGATTTACCGCATAATTCTATCGATCTTTTTGTAGAGATATTTAATTTTAAAATCAGTGTTTATCCGCTGATCACCCTGTATCTCGAGCGGGTTATTCTCGTGATCTTAACACAAGTCAAAATTACAAAAGCCATAATTACACGCGCCACAATGCATACACCATAGCACGTGCTACAGTGGCCTGGTAGTAAGGTCTCCCTTTCGGAACCGGAGAGCTTCAGATTCGAGACCCGATTTCATCGAAGAACCGTCGTGTAAGCGGGTCTGTACCCGTCAAATCCGCCGAAGTCAAACTTTATTCTGCTGGTGAGGTGTGATAATTTGTTCAAAAATGCGTGGTCCGTTTTAAAATAGCTCTAATGTTATTTCTAAACGGGACATTAATTTAACTAAACTGTTCCTAAGTACGTCGATACCGGTCTTTTATTTCTAAATAGTTTCTTTTCCCTAACCCTACCAAAATTGGTACATAAATATTTTAAAAAGTGAGAATGTATACTTCAGAGCAATTTTAGTGGGGCCAGTATACTATTTTGGATGCCATCTACTAAAAAGAATTAAATTTATTTATCAGATGATGATGCATGCATATGTAAGGCGATAACTCAAAAACGAAATGAAAGAAGTGGATGAAATTTGACTTATTATTTTATAATTGATATATACAGATATAAAATACATTTTGGAATTTCCCATTATTTATCAACTAGTCTATAAGCATGAATGTAAACATGATAACTTTAAAATGTATCAAACTAGATGCTTGAATCTTAGTATGATCTTCAGATTAAAATTGTAGATCAATATCAAATTTCGGAACATATAAATGGGAAGTGTTGTTGTCGAAAAATGTATATTTTATTTTATTTTAATTAGGTATTTTATAGATAGTCTGATTTTCTTAAAATTTATGATAAATAATCACCCTCTTTCGATTGCTTTTGAATTCATTCAATTCTTTTCTTTTTTTTTTTTTACACATGAAGAAAAATCGAATCATTCAAAAGCTTCTTAAAAAATCCAGCTTTACTTCTTTTATTATAAAATTTTGAAGTTAACACAAATTTTAGTCTCTCCTTGAAAAATTGTTATTAGTTACGTTGAAAATATTTTTTAAAAGTTAGTTAGAAATAGAAAAAAGTGCATAGCAAAGAATTGGTACAATAGAAATTATTGAATTGGTTATTATAATTATTTGAATTTTAAGATATTTTTGCTCTTATAATTTCAAAACCTTCCTCAGTGGGATATCAAAAGTTTGCTTAATTTTTAATAAAGCAAATAAAAGTTTGCTTACTTCTAACTTAATTTTTTTAATCGCTCTGATAGGTATATGCAAAACCTCTGAGGTAAATGTGTGTCAAATTTAGTAGCTCTAAACCATAAGATCTTATTTGTATAATATTCACACAATACATATTCACACATTGTCTTTTGCATTTAGTATAAATGATGTATTACAGGAACATAGAAACTATTAAATATTATAATATATTCAAATTAAATTTTGTAATATTATGTACTTAAAAGGAAAAATTATTTTAATTCTTGAAATTTTTTTTCAACGTGTAAAAAAAGTTGACAAAAATATAATAAACTCAAAGGCACCAAGAATATGTATTTTAATTTTTCATTGATTCATTTACATGTTCTACAAGTTTTACTGAGACATGTTTCAAAAATAAAACAAAAGTATTTTTATTTACGAGTTTAAGAGGCTGATGAAATTTCTGTAACAACATCCTTCGGTAAATTCATAAATATTTTCAATTCAATTTTTGGAAAGTTTATTCTATGAATATTTTCTGATTTGTAAATCAGTAAAAAGACTCAAAAAAATAAAATGTGTTTTGCAATCGCTAAATTCAATATAAATCTATTTTCATTTTTGCATTGCATTAGTTTTAAACAAAACTCCATCTACTAATGCATTCATTAGATTTATAAAATTTTATCGTTATAGTCGCAACCCAAAAGGAGTTCCATTTCTCTTCGAATGGATAACAACAAACAAAAAAATTTTCTACATAAATCTTTTCCATGGAAATCGTAGTTACTTAATGAAATATAATAAAAAACACAAAACTGAAGCCAAAAAAAAGTTTTGTGCAATGCCTATGCATTGAATATGTATGAACCTTTCAAAATAAAGTTCTCCCAATTTATACTAAAAAGTAAAACCTTATCCTCTTTAAATTTCGCATAAAACTTTCCCAACAGCTGACACAAAATGGAACGCCACCAAAATAAAAAATAACTATTAAAATATTTATTTTCCGTCCCATGCTTAAATTTGAAATCTTCTGCCGCAACTAGAGCTTACGAACTGAAATTCCAGACCAAGTTTATTTGAATAAAAGCGATCTCTTAAATAATCCGAAACTACGAATTTCGGTAAGAAATAAAAATCCAGTTTATTTTAATCAGAAAGAAAAATTCGGAAAAGTCTCCTCTGAGGTTCATTCTTTTCTATCGGATGTCTCTTGTTATCCGAAAAATAACCAGAATTGTCGTCTGAGACTTGATATCGATTACGCTTTGCACCATCGATTTGGCTCTGTTTGGTAACATCTCACGAAGCGAATCGATTGTACGGCACTCTTCCAAAGACTCTTAAAATTTTTTATTGCCAAATAAGTTCTGCTTAATTCTTGTATTTATTTGTTTTTCTTTATTTCAGAGTATTTTGAAGCCCAATGCTTACATAGCAGCTCAGGGTAAGTGTTTAAACTTGAACGAAACTTTTGGATATCAAATGTTTCTCTTTTCTTGCTTGTTTTTATCTAGTGTTTGAAGTATTTTGTAATAATATACTTGAACAGTTAAATAAAAGATTAATTTGTTAAACTCCTATCGATTTAAGAATTTTCACAAAATAAAAATATTATATGTGTCTCATATTTAAAATAGCTTATTTCTTCGATAATTTGTTTCGGCGAATAAATATTTTATGTCTATAAATTTGCAAGCATCACACAGTAAAACTAATATTTTAACTATTGAAAATTTTCAATCTTAAAATTTTTATTTAAGGTTGTAACAATTTTTAATTAAATATGATGTGTAAATTTATCTTAAGAACTTCCTCGTTAAAATATTTTTGAACTTCAATTTTAGATTGACGTGCTCATAATATTTGCTTATAAGTATTTTTAAAAAGTTTAAAAATAAATCATCTAAGTTTCGTAACAAAGTTAAATAAGTATTAAAGTAAAGTTTAAAGTATTAATGCACAGTTTTGTATTGTATTTCAATGCAATATTCACTTTTTAACTGAATAAAATATAAACATTTGTTTTTGATTTCAACAAAAAAATACCAACAACTCATTATAGAGCCACAGTGGGAAATACAGAATTTTTTTTTTATTTTATCTGCACAAGATTTTTATTTTTTCTAATTTACAGATTAGATAGTTTAGATAGAGGATAGTTTATGTATACATTAAATTATATCACGAAAAAATGCAACAATTTTGAATAATTTCACGCATTTTCAATTCTCCAGTATTTTGAAATCAAAGCTTAGTTATCAAAAAACAAAATTCCCGAAATTTTATTAGAAATCAAGTTAATACTTAAACTTACTTATCATGAACAAATAACGGAACTGTGAATCTACATATCTTGATCATCGAAATTGCAAAAAAAATTGTCAGGCTAAAATATTAATAGCAATAAATCTTAATGAATATAAAATTCAGTTTAATAATGAAATTTGTAATTATAAAATGCAATTTATATTTTTAAATTATTAAAAATAGAAAAAAAATGGTATGATTGAAAACATAATTTTTTCATCGTTAAGAAATTGTAAAAATTATTTTTGTGCTGTTATATTTGTGGAATTTATCTTCGAAAAGTGACAAAATTTCGTTTGATTTTTAATCAACTAAAATTTTGATTAAAAGGTCTAAAAAATCTGATTGAAATCGCAAAGTTCAGCCACTCCACCAAATTATATATGCTTCAAGTTTGATACCTCTAAGTCGAATCATCAGACTTGTAGAGCTTTAATGTGCACTCTTTATTATCATTAATAACTTGTATTATTATTGCTACTTTATTATTGCACGTAGTCTTTTGTATAAGCTTCATCAATGTTTTGTGACTTATGGTCCGTGTTTTCGTATTTTATAAAGTACTGGTTAGAATTTTCATCGTTCATCGAATGTGAAGATTTTTCCTTAACAATATCTTTTATTTAACTTGAACAGTTTCATGCTCGTAATAATGAAAATTTATAATCAATTCTCTTTTTTTCTTTTATCATTTCCTGGCATACTGGTTAGAATTTTCGCACTTTACAGATATTTGATTTTGTGTTAAAAAAATTATTTTGATTTTTCACAGAACTTAATTATTGGTAAGTTATTAAGTTCGGAATAATTTCATTAACTAATTAAACTAAACTCAATGGCTCGACAGCCTATATGGGCCAATTCCTACAGTACCCATATCTCCTATCGTCCGAAGGCTCTAAGATACAAAGCATACGTTTGGAGGGCGAAACGCAGCCACTATTACCACTACGTCTCGAAAAAGTTCATTAAAACCTGACTTTATGCAAGTCCTCTGTCTATTCATGAAAATTCATTTCACTGTAGTGCTAATTTATTATAAACGATTGATTTCAAAATTTTGTAACAGTTATAATCTTAAAAATAAAAATAGTTACTTAAAAATATAAAATAATTTATCTAAAAAGGAGCTAGATTTTAGTATTTTATTTTAAAATGAATATGTGAAAACAGTTATCAATGCATTTGTCAAAATCTGAAAACAGAATCTATTACTTTTGTTAAAAGAAAAAGTTCCTAAAGTAAGCTTTATTTTAATTATTTTAATGACAAATTTAAATTGCTACAAACCACCGAAAACCCAATGCAAACTTTAGAATTAAATTCCTATTTTGTTGGAAAATTCATGCTTTCCAAATATAATTATTCCTTAAAGCAGAAACTTAGACAGTTTAAGACCATTTAAAACATTTCAATTCTATTCTGACATTTATTGCTACATTGCATTTAAAGGCTTATAAATCTATCCATTCACATTCACTACAATAGGCCGTGCATCAACCGAACAGTAATTCATGAGGCTTAGCTGTTACAGAACTTAATTACCATTGCGGTTGCAGATAATCATCTCTTCACTGTCATCCATCTTCAATTACTCATTCTCTACAGCAATGGAACTGGTTAATTGTATTTTGAAATATACTGATAACGCCCACGAACTCTAAACTAGTAGAAACTGTTTTAGAATAGTTGCATGTAATCGAAAAGTAATTATTATTCATTCACCTTTTTTATTTTGAAATTACAATTTTATTCTTTCATTTAGTGCCGTGTTTATACTCAGCCAATTATAAGATGGACAGCAGGCAGCGCATGCGTAGAAAGAGAGTGATTTATGTTTGCCACAATTTCATAAGATAAATTCAGGCTTTCCTTCTTGACTATAAATTGCTGTTTTGGAGGCCCTGAAATTTTTTTTTCAATATCTATCGTATTAATATATTGGATATTTGTACAAAGAAATATGCCAAGATAAAAAAAATGGACAACGTACCTTAATTTGGAAAACTAAGGGGGAAAAAACGGGAATTAAAATGAAACATGCACACAGCCTAGCTACAGAAAATACAACGATCAAAAGAAAAAATGTCGGAATTAAAAAGTGATAAATAATAAATTTTTTTCAAAAAAAAAATCACGCCAGATTCTTTAAACCCATGCGTAATTAGAAAAAAATATATATAATACAGCAGCATATTGTTACTTTGTGGGAAAAATCGCTTACCATGAGCCAAGCAGCCTTTTTTAACCTTTCTACGCATTACTGTCTACTGCCTTATAACTGACCGAGTGTAAATCCGGCATAAGATATCATTTCATTTTTAAAAAAGTACAAGTTTATGTTGAATTCTGCAAGTTTTTAAAGTATTTTAATTGCAAAATGCGAAAAGAAAATTCACTAACACTGATTGGGACACTGATGTAATTTATAGTCAATTTAACGGTGCAATTTTTTCTATTCTCTGCGATGCATGGTCATCATATTCAGAAAAAAACATTGATAAATATACGCTGTAAACAATCGTATTAAAATGAAACAAGTAACAGTGGTCTCAACAAAACTTTCTATATTACTCTATAATAAACTTGTCATGCCAGAGAGTGCCTCTCATGGCACTGGCTTTCAATAGTTACGAAATATTTTCATAATACTTTAACGCTATTTATTTCGTTATACTTGGTGAATTTTTTGGCTATTAATCTCAAGCATACAGTAAATAGCATTGGTAAATAAAATTTACGATTTAGTGAAGTGTTTTTCGACTGATTGAAGCAAAAAAACTTGACAGAAAAGTGTAGTTACAAAATCCTTTATTAAATGTGATATTTTATTCCTTGCGCATTTGAGTTGTGGAGAGTAATTATTTCTGAAAGTATAGATCTATATGCAGTCAACCTGTATTTCGATTTGGCTCAAAATTTGACGGGTATCTATAATATTGACATTAGAACAGTGTACCGAATCTTATCCATCCAGCTCTTTTCATTTTGCAGTTATTGTGTTAACTTACATTCGAAACGGACGGATTCTTTATACACAGATTTTCCTCAATATTTGATGGAAATCAGCAAATTTGGAGTAAAAACGATATACCACATTTCCCACAATTAGCTCAAACTATTTTTTGTTATCTTTGTCACAAACAGACAGGTAACAAATGTGTGTGTTTTGAATTCAGAGAAGTATAAACATGGAGATCCCTTTGATGATTATTACACTTTTCTGTACTACACCTATGAGAAAGTAATAAGAAAACTGATTGCATTGTGAGAAAATAATTGAAAACTGAAACTTTTTATAATTTTTTCTTTTCTTTTTTAAATCTTAAATGCACATAGCAACGGATTTTGTCAATGAATTAATTCTGTTGGGTAAAAATTCATTTCACTGAAAAAAAACTTTAGCTTGACTTCTTTTAATCTGATTTGTTCACTTCAAGAAATTTAATTAATTTCTTTAAGTGATTCTTAATAGCCTTATTAACCCAAAAATTTCATAATTGACCAGAAATGTTCACAATATTTATAAATTTTAATTCATACATTACTTATTCTTACATAAATGTAATTTTTTTTTTGCCTAAATATAAAATGAGTACTTATTGCAAACAGTTGTTTGCCACTCACATTGATATCAATAATCTAGTCATTGCATCCAATTTTCATTGACTATTATCTATGATACCAAATGGAAGAGCTAATTTAAACTGAAGTTGAATTATAATAGCAACATTTTGATTGGTTGACAATGGCTGCAAATTAGCAAATGAGAGTGGTGAAATATCTCCATTTGTAAAGGTTATACGCTCTGAACTACTTTCATTTTGATACATCTATTGAAGCATTAAAATGACTTTAGGAACACAGAGACCTTTGACCGTACATATACAGGGTGATCAGCGAATAAGTCCTGATTTAAAAATTAAATATATCTACGACAAAAATCGATAAAGTTATGCGGTAAACTGTACGCTTATTATCAAAACTGTAAAAATAGTATACAAAAAATTTGAAAATTTAGTTACAAAAATCTGAATTCAGTGAATGGTCTGAAAAAAATTAACAGATGGCGCTCTGCGTTGAAAACTCTTTCGCTAAAAGGAGTCTTTAAAAAAAAAGTGATGCGGTCTTTGCAATAAACATACAATTTTTTCGAAATGTTCAACGTTTGAAACAATGAAATTTGACATCACGTCTTGCAATGTCTCAAAGAAAATGGAATCACATGCAACACCATTCAACAATTCAAGCTCAACCAGAGTGGCGGGATTGTTTCTATAGACCAGCCATACTCAACCTTTTTTTATAGGAGCCACAATCACGTTTCAGTCACGGTAGCCCGGGCCGCAAGTAAAAAATAATTAAGTGTATAAATGAAAAAGTAATATCAACCTAATGAATTATTTAGTTTAATGTAAAAAAGAACTTTTAACAAAGATGCTTACTTACTTATATGTATATCTAATGAGACTTTTGGAACTGAGAGCATTTTTTTAAAACTTTATCAATATCTGGCTTGTTGTTGTATGCTACTCTTATATCATCCAAATGGGAATCTGTCAGTTTATTTCTATATACACTCTTTGTGTATTTCATCTTTGAAAAAGATGATTCGCACACATACGTTGACCAAAAAATGTTAGCATTATTTGGGCACATCTTTGTACGCTTTTATATTTTTGGGGAACAATGCTCCAAAATTCCACATATTCCCTTTTTTCTTTGAAAATTATTTCCAGGTTGGTGTCATTTTTAAAATCAATAAATTCATCAAACAACTCCGAGTAATTACAATTTAAAACTGAAGCCAACTCAGAAATAGTTGGTGTCTTTAAATGCCATGGATTTTTTACAAGTAACAAACAATTTTTTATTTTTCTGAGATCTTGAAACCTTTTTTGAAATTCGTTTAATAGTGCAGTTATAAAATTTGAAATTATGGAGCAGTTTTCTTCTGAAATGTTAATACCGTCCTCTCTGGTTTTTATAATAGTTGGAAAATTGTGCAGCTGTTTGTTCTGTATTTCATTATAATAAATACTTAGCTTTTCCTCAAATGCAAACACTTTATTTGCCATATTGGACACTTGTAGACTCTGATTGAGATTGTTTAGTTTTTCCGTAATATCACATAGAAAACCTAAAAGACACCACCATTCATCGTTTTGTAATTCTGAGTACCCTTTATTATTTTGCTCTAAAAATAGGATTATTTCATGGCATAATGAAAAAAACCTTTCCAAAACCTTTCCTCTACTAAGCCATCGCACTGAGGTATGCAAAAGTACGTCGCTGTGCTCACTTCCCAGTTCTTCAAGAAGGGTTTTAAATTTTCTGTGGTTCAGTTCTTTTGCTCGTATATAATTGACAATATTGATAACTGTTTTCATTACAGCTTCTATTTCTGGTTTTACAGCACGGGCCGCCAAGTTTTCTTGATGGATAATACAATGGAATGTTATTAAATTGCTGCAATTATATTTTTTCTTAAATAATGAAATGAAGCCATTTTCTGATCCAGTCATTGAAGGACAACCATCTATACACAAACACACGATTTTTTGCACATCAATTTCATGATGTTCTAAAAAATTACAAATTGTATCAAGGTAATCCGTGCCTCGGGTTTGACCTTTCATTGGCAGTAATTTTAAAAAGTTTTCATGAATTTCATTGTTTTCTGTACAATATCTAGCAAACACCGAGCACTGCGATGTTGCTGAAATATCGGTGCTGGCATCAAATGCTAAACTGAAAAACTTGCATCTTCTTAGATTTTTTAATATATCATCGGAAATAAATTTAGAAATGTCTTCAATACGCCTGGTGCAGGTTGAATCCGAAAGCTGTATTCTTTTTATATCAGATACTATTTGTTTTTTGTTACTGTATTTATCCAAAAGTATATTAGCCGCACTAATAAAGCATTCCTTTACAATTTCCGCATCGGTAAATGGTTTCATATGCTTACCAAGAATGTAAGAAATTTCATATGATGCTTTTGTTACCGCCGAGTCTTGTGATAATGCCGTGAACATAACATTTTGTTGCTCATGCAATGATCTCTTAAAAAAACTCAATTTCTCATTTCTCAAAGACGATCTGGGAGGAAACGTTTCATCGAAATCTTTATGTTTTGAAGTGAAATGACGAGAAATATTGTATATCTTCAATATGATACTTTCCCGACATATCAAACAAGTAGCTGCGTTGTTTTTATTTGGCACAACGAAATAATCAGATTCCCACTCATCTTGAAACAATCTATTTTCATTGATATTTTTCTTTTATACTTCGACGACACTCCTGACATTATTTTGAAAATAATAGGTATACTTAATTTACAAAACAAAACTATTATTTGGCAGAGGACGCGGGTACGTACACAAATTTAGTTTAATAATTTAGATTAAATTTATAACAAGTTTAGTTTCGATCGATAATCAAAGCGACACGCACTTAGGTCCATGGACGGTCTGGCCACGCGCAAATACGAGCGGCGGGGCGACTTGCCAATTAGTAAAACACACGTCTCATTACACATGACAAGCAATGTTTAGCTTCGCAAGTCGCCCCGCCGTCCGCGTTTGCGCGTGACAAAACCTTTAAGGGGATTCCCGACGCCGCATATTTCGTATCGTTCGCGCAACCATAGATTACAGACCTTTAAGGGGATTCCGGCGCCGCGTATACCGTATCGTTTGCGCAACCATAGATTAGGATAGTTTGCGTTTCCAATTTAAGCAAATTATTGATATCGCTCACATTCCCATACTTCCCGTTCAATTACCAACTCTTTGAAGGGCGCGAAATTTGAAGTTGTTTACAAATAAGTTGTCACTACCTAGTTTAATAATTGGGCCAACCAAAAAGCCTCCGCGGGCCGCATGCGGCCCGAGGGCCGCAGGTTGAGTATAGCGGCTATAGACAGTGTCTTTCAATGCTCCCACAGAAAGAAATCGCAAGAAGTCAGATCGGAAGTTATGTTTCATTTTTGACGTCACACTGAAAACGTCTATGAGCATTGTGATTAGAGCGTTATCTGTTAACGATTTCCGTAACTAAATTTTCTAAACTTTTGTACAGCATTTTCACAGTTTTGCTAATAAACGTACAGTTTACCGCATAATTCTAACGATCTTTATTGTAGATATATTAAATTTTGAAATCAGGGCTTATTCGCTGTTCACCCTGTATGAGTCGGGATCTTTCACAAGAAATAAGAATTTTCGAAATCAAATTTGTAGAAAGCTCATTGTCAAGCTTTTGCTCTTATGAACTCTGAAAGTTTTTTTTTTTTTTTTCGATTTCACTCAAAAAATTGGTGTGCAGGAACTATGTGGACTTTCTATGAAACAAAAATTGGTTAAATCGAACCAATGTCTGCGGCTAAGGGACTAGTTTCTTACGTCTACCTGGTCATTGATGAATAGATTTTACTAAAAATGGTGTACTGTCCTTAGACTTAATAAAAAAAAAAGTTGTTTTTAAGTAAACAAATACATATACAACAAGTTAAAAAAGTATTTTAATAATTACTGTATTGTGAAAAAACTTTATTTTTATCAATAAATGCAATAAAGGTGTTGGATTGTATTATGCTGAGTAATACAGAATAGATTATATTAGAAAGGATTAATACGCTATGTTTATCTTTTCTCTTTGGATAAAAAATTCTAAATTTTGTTTGATTTTAATTTTATTATTTTAGTAAATAGGCCGTGACAATAGCAATATTTAATTCTGTTTTGAGATAAAATTGTGTTTTCGATCTGCTCACTCTGTAATAAATGTAGAAAATTCAAATTAATCTATAATAATTTTTTTGAATATTGAATGTGATAAAATATTTAACAAGTGCTGTCAAACTTTTAATCTTGATACGCTGCAATAATCTTATAAGCCTTTAAAATTTGAATTAATTAATTCTTATTTTATTCATGCTTGACAATCAATTTTTCTCACTTACAGGACCTAATGAATTTACGATATCGGATTTTTGGAGAATGGTTTGGGAGCAAGAATCCTATGTTATTGTGATGCTGACGAAAGTTTTTGATTTTATTAGGGTAAGATTGATCCTGTGTCTCATATTTTAATATTACTTCATTTAAAATGACTTTCAAGAATTTAAAAAAGTTGTTTTTAGTTAGTAAAAACAATGTGGAAATATCTAATTAAAGCATGTTTTTCAGAAACAAAAGAGTATCTTGAAATTCTAAAGAATATACATTCATAATAATAGATATAAAATACTTTTAACTTTTTCTGATTACAAATGAACAATAAATGAATAATCTTAATTAATGTCAATAGATTGATTAAGTAAATTAATTAATTAAGAAATACGCATTTTAAAACAAAAATAGGTATTATTTACTTTATTTTTATTTATTTAGTTATTTTTCTACAGAAAAAAATTGTTGTTCGATAATTTTTAAAGAAAGCAATTTCGTTAGACGAACGTTAAGTAGTTCTAAAAGAAATTGAAGAATTTGCTGCAAAAAATTATCGAATAACAATTAACTCCAACCTAGAGGAATTTGGTTACATATGCCATCGTGTGTTAAAATAAAAACTAGCTCTTCTGGTGTCAAAAAGATGTAGCTCAATTCGTTAGTTCTCACATTACTCAAGCAACGGAACTCATTAGTTTGTTGCAACATAGAGGTAGCTGGAGCTACTTCCGTTTCCTCCTTCCTAACCTGCTTTCGTAAACATTGAAAAACACACAAGGAATGCAAAAAGAGTTTATTTATCCTATAAGTATACTGGTATCAGAGAGAAGACAAGTAAAAAGTTTGTTGTTACCAAAGCTACCCAAGGAAGGATTTTCAACGTTGACTTATTAAACGTTTTTTAAAAATATGCCACTGCCAAAGCGTTAAACAAGATTCAGCCATCTTACTCCCTCTCCCTTCCATTTAAGAGCACAAAATATGAAGATGTGATGGAATTAGCTCTCAAATACGTCCCACAAAATAATATGAAGTTCCGCAATGCCTACAATCCGACGACGCAGCAGATGAATCCGATGTTATAGAGGGGGAGTGCGATTATTAATGGGAAAATGACTTTTTTGTTATTAAAGCCAAGTCATATTATGTAGGAACAATTAAGAAGATTGGTAAAAAGAAAAATCTCTCAATTTAGTATTTTCAGACATTTTTTAAGGCTTTCTGCAAACTTGAATAATTGGAGATACCCCCTTTTTGCAGCAAATCGATTATTCAAAAAAATCTAAAGAATATTGAATAAATTCAGCCACTTTCGCAACAGTGCATAAAAGGCATTCAAAAAAATAAGTTCTGATTTTTTTTTTTTTTTTTTTTTTTTTTTTGGACTCAGCGCAATTGAGATTGAATTTTAGTGAATAATAATACTAAAATTTAAAGATTTTTGAAACTGAACTTTTTTTTACATTTACTTTTATTGTTGTATAGAAATTATGTTATGCAATTGGGATAGACTATTTATTAGATAAAGTACACACAAACAAAAACACTTCAGTAATTGTCATATGTTTGACTGCAATATATAAAATGATGGGAAAGATTTTAGAATGGCTTTTAGGATTCTCAAAAATAAATCTATGTGTCTCTGTTGTTTTCTGTGCGTTTATGACCACGATAACTCAAATATGAAGTGGGAAGGAAAAGTGTAATTTACTGTCCTTGCAACAAAATTGCAGTAATTTTAGATGAAATCCACAAACCTGAAAATATTTTTTTCGAAAATACATGCTCTCTTTTCTTTCTTCTCCTAAAATATTATACATAAAGACCATATTTGGGAGCGTATTTCTGTGACATGGACGTTGATAGTAGAATAAAAATATTTCCCAGAATTTTATATCTAAAGTTTTCTGCTTGGAAATCGCTTCTCCCGTCCACAAATAATATAAAGCGTCTGAACAGTATCTTTATAATATACAGTTTGAATCAGAGACCATATCTCTAATTCCATCCATCTAGTTCAAAGAGTTTTAGATAGATTACAATAGAATAACTATCAAAACAATGGTTATTATGACAAAAATTCGGAAAATTTTCTTCAGTTCTTCAATGATTATTATCCCGGAACCTTCTCTGTTCAATAGTTAAGAACGAATAATTTTGTTTGGAGTTTAATAGACTTGAAATAAGTTGTTATTAAGTATAAAACTCTTATACGATTTCGTAGATGGTCCATTTAGCTCAAAGAGATAGGAAAAGGTTGTTGTTGAAATTTTTATTTCGCAATAACTTTCTTAATACTGAAGATAGAAAAATAAATTAGCCAAATTATCGTCTCATTAAAACAAACAACTTTTGTATTTAAAATTTTTTGATAACTGCACTCTTAGAAGCTAGGGGTTCAAAAGTGATTTTCAAACCCTAATTTTGACTGTTTCTATCGTCAGAAATTTATGTTAAGAGACAGTATTTTAAATGTAATCTATCTTCCCCATCTAGTTTACTGAGAGGGGTTTTTTCAGTGAAAATGTTCACAAATAAACCGAACTGCAAATAGAAATAATTGCAACAGTGTATTTTTCGTAATTGGGGTAGTATGAAATATGGAGATTCTTTTAAAGTTCAAATACTTTTCTCTTTGGATATTTTGTATGGGCGAAAATAATTACAAAATCGAAAACAATAACGATAAATTGATAATAACTTATATGATTTTAGATACTTTAGAGTATTTTTTATAATCTCCATCCGCAAATGCTAATTTGAATAATTCATTGGCTAATTCATTTCCACCTACTCATTATGAATGAAGTAACTGGATGTAAATTAAAGAGATAATGGATGAGAATTCCAAAATTATGTTCATGCTTTAAGATTAATTTTTACTGAAACAAAGAACTATTGTGTTCCAGAAAAGTACATTCCAGTAACTTCAATCGCATGCTAGTACTGCTTTTGTCAGGATTTTATTGCTTCATTTTTGCTCAAGTCGAGTAAAAACAGTCTGCTGCTTCTACCTTCCATTAAACTTGAAGGGGGGAATCTATATATGTCCAGAGCATTCCTGATTAGAGCTCTAAGCTCTTAGGAAGCTTTCCATTTTATCAAGAAAACTCTGATATGTGTTCCTCGAAAAGATGCTATAACTACCGGTTGTTCTTATAACCCAGTTCAACTCTGGAAAGTGCTTCTGATGCACTAAGGCAGTAATCTGAAGATTCTCCGGAAAAGAACTATTTTGAGGACAGTTAAAGCATAAAAGCGATTATTTCAGCTAACTCGAGATTTTTGGTCTGAAGGAAAACGGAACAGCTGGTTTCTATGGGTTTTATGCTTTTATTTCTTTCTAATTATTTTTATTTTATAATAATAAATGATGGCGAAAAATACCTGGTTTTGACAGGAATTGATAAATGAAAGTAATAATCAAGCTAGAGAAGAGCTTTAATTGAGGTCATTTTTTAATTTTTAGACATATCCTATAAATTACACGTGCAGTGTTGAGAAGATACCGTTATTTTATTTTTTTTAATTTTATAGTAGGTAACTATATTGAAAGGATTTGTACGATTTTTTTCAAATTTATGAACATTTTATATTTAATATTATTATTGTTTGAACAGGTTTCATCATAAAACCATTAGAATTCTTTATTACTTTTATTTTTTATTTTTTTATCATTTTTTGAGAAAGTACACTGATTTTTAAATTTGCATTTAGGTACGTTATATAATTCTTTTATCTCATATTTTAATTTTAATTTTTAATTTAATATTTAAATTTTAAATTTTTTTATTCCCTATTTTAATTTTAATATTTGTTATTTAATATTTTTAATTTAATATTTTAATTTTTGAACAGATTTTTTAATAAAAGCGTTAGAATGGGGTATTTTTTTCTAACTATTCTCGGAAAAGTTACACTGATTTTTATATTTGCCTTAACGTACTTTTTAATGTGATTTTGCATCTGTAGTTGCTATTTTTTACAATTACAATTGATTGAATTTTCTAACGAAAAACCTCATAAATTAAAAATCCAATGCATAGTTTTAATTCAAATTTTGTATTACAATTTCTCAATATATTCAGCAGTTCCTGAAATCTAGAATAAGTAATGTTTTGATTTTGAAATATTTTATTGTAGTTTTATTAATTCAATCTCAATATTGAAAGAATATTTAGAACATATACTAATATTTAAAGATTGAAATGGAACTTAATTTTTAGTTCAGGAATAATATATTTCTTAATCTATCAGCAAAACTTTTAAGAAAAACATTTGATGAACCTTTATTATAGAATAATTTGCTTTATACAGATTTTAGCGAAAAATAATGCTCATTTTTCCAATTTTTAGGAAAATTTGCCACATAACTAGTATATTTTTATTTCATATATGTATGTTTTTTTTATCTTTTTTATGTAATTATTTTTTAAAAAAATTTATACTAGTAGTTAAAAATATAATTATTTTTTAAAGTTTTTCAAAAATCTCATCCCGAACAAATCATAAGAGGTTATTTTCGTTCTTTATGCGTGCGTGCGCGCGTGTATGTATGTGTGCCTATCTGTGTGCAAGTTGCGCAAGTAATAGTAAATAGTACTTCCCTTATTAGAAAATCTCGAGAACCTCAGAAACAAAAATTAACGTGTTTGACTATAATTTACTAAAATTATAATTTTGAATGTAGTTTATCTTCTCTTAATTTAAATTAAAATATTAAAACCGGGCTTGCTCAAAGAATTTCAAAATAATACTAGAAGGCAAGTTCCTTGTAATTACCTGTGTTCTGACCATAATTACACTCCTGTACACTAAAGAATAGTTAACGACCTGTTATTTAAAAAAGTTTCAGGCTTCCAAATGATTATCAAATATTAACGAATGATGTAATTTCCGGTGGATAAGGGATGGGAGTCATATGACTCTTAGACAGGGTCAGTTTTGTTCTGAATAAATATATATAAGGAATAATTGTAATTTACATTTATAATCATTGATAATTATTGAATCTAGAAATCTCGGGTGTCGAATTCCGGAAAGCGTTTAAATTTCAAATTTTTGGAATTTCTTGGAAATACTTTTCTAAAAATTTTTCAGTGAGTGAATTGGCTCACTCCGATTATGTCTAGATTACTTGGGATATAAATGGTCAAAAAGGGCAAACGTTATATCTGGAGAAAGAGAAAAAATTTCTATCATTGTCTATAACGTATGATTAAAATTACGAAAACCTTCTTGCGAGTTTCAGAGAAATTGTGAAAACTTATCATCTGAAAATTTGTGTCAAGATTGCAGATATATTAGTATTTCTACCAGATCTAACTGGACCGTAGAGGCCTGGAGGTAAGAGGCCCAAATCCACCGAATAACCGTCGTGTAAGGGGGTCTGTTGCACGTTAAATTCTTCAAGCCCAACTTCCTCCTACTGGTGGGGTGTGAAGAAGGGGGGCTGCCAGCTCAGGCGTCGTTCTCGTCATCTGATCACGGTTCAAAATTATGAGGTCCATCCCAAAATAACTCTAGTGTTGCTTTACCTAACCTAACCAGATCTGACTAAACTAGCTGGTGTCCTGGCATAGGATGGCTAGTCTTCCCGGTGATCTGGGCTTATTGGGTTCGAGTTCCGGTTCGGGTATAGATGTTCTTTATCAATGCTTTGTCTGTGAGATGTGAGAATCTGCCCCTCTATAAAAAGATATTGAAGAAACGAATGTGTGAGTGTCTTCTTCATATGAGCTCGAAGTCAAGACTTCTGTTCTCGGGTGCTCTAGTATCTTTACCCTCAGAAGCCATCCCACACTCTATCCGAGGTAACGAGGACAATGCATCATGTATTAATGTTAATGTACATGCCAATACATCATGTATTAAAACTCCATAATAAGCTAATTCCACTTATCTCATCTTAAGTGGCTTTTCCCATTTCCTAGAATGAAAAAGTGCATTCATACGACGAATCTCTTATTGATTCCCTTTAATATATTTTTATATCTATTTAACTCTATTTCATATCTATTATACTTTTTTATAAATAAATATAGAAAAACATAGATAAAATCAAAATCTTCGTTTAAGGTATCCGAGCAAGTACAGAGTACTTTTTTAGAAAAACAAGGTGCAGACACACTTTAATCCTATTTCTGGGTTTAACAACATTCAAAATTAGAAACTGGATGTCAATATTTGATATAAATATTAAAATTTTCTCAACATTGGTATTTAATAGCATAAATTTAAGTAATTTTTTTCAAAAACTTCAAATTAGATACACCAAAGACTATTACTCTCATCCAAACAAAACTTATACCTATAGCTTTCCCTAGGGAATGAACTACAATCATATGACTATAATGATAAACAAAAATTTTAGAGTCAGTTGAAGATTTTTCCTGAAATTTTTAGTAAATTTATGACATTTTTATTCAAAAATAGGCTATAAATTAAAAGCTATTCACTTAATCTGAATTCTTTTAGTTCATTCACTAGTGAATAACACAAAGTCTACCACATTTCATAATAATGTGTTAATTATATTTTGACTTATTTGATTTGAAGTGAGCAAAAAAATAAGAAAAATTCGGTTTTGAGAAAAAGACATTTAAAGTATACAGTGACATGCTTTAATAATAAATTATGTGTGTACATACTTAAAATTTACCACATTTATAGGTTATATCTTCTTCTTTCTCAGTTTTTAGTAATTCTCCTTTTTTCATCATTTTTTTCTGGCAATTTTTGCCTTTGGCAGTGAATGCTGCTTAGATTTATTTATTCTGTTTTTGCCGAGCTCATCAAATGTTTTAACTGAATTTGCACTAGGATACACTCCAACAACGTTAAGGATATTCAGTAATCCTATAAAACCTTGGTTAAAATGCATTACAGACATAAATATCCCAAATCTGAAGATTCAGATCTCAACAAAGACATCTTTAGATACAAATTTCCACTAAAGTTTTCATTGTCATTGTGTGTTTTTCAGTGCCAAGCATTTTCCTTTTTTAAAACTAAATTTGTGTTTATAAAAATTCTTTAACATGTTTTTGGGTCTGTAAATCGGTACTTCCGGTTATTTAAATGTCCAGTTCCGGTTTACCTATCATTACGAAAATATCAATATCTTGACTTCTAATTAACTTAGAGACAAAGGTAAACCTTTTTTGGATTGCTCAAAGACTGGTATATACAATAATTCTTGGAAAATGTCATTTTTTCCAAAAATTGACCTTTTCAACGTGTTCGGAT
>JAPMOQ010034576.1:563201-598254 GCA_026543055.1 Argiope trifasciata
TACGCTATTTTATATAGGTCATGTGTGTGCAATACTGGCCCACAGATCTGGACAAACCAGAAGAATATGGGAATCTGGAGATCACTTTATTAGCTGAAGAGCAGCTGGCGAATTTTTTTATCAGGACTGTGAAAATAAGAAAGGTAAAGTTTCATTATTTTTACGTCGGTTTTGACTCAAGCATAAGTTTTCCAGTGGTAATTCATCAGTTAGAAATTATCAGTATGTTTGTTATCAGTAAAGGATCAGTTTGAAATTATCAGTAAAGGATGTTTTTAAAGTGCCTTTTCAATGAGATTAAGACAAATTCCTTACATTTAGTTTCGGATTTTAAGAACCCTGGATTTTAATAGGGACAATTAAATATGTTTCAACGTCTTTGCATAATGTTCAGTATGTACTAAGTTAAAATACCAGCACAGAGAAGCGTATTTGGAAAAAAATCTATAAAGTCATCTTTATTTTTCTCTGCTAAAAAAGACTGTTTATTGTTCCTTAATATTTCTAATATTATCTAATACATCTATTTTTTATCTGTATCTAAATGATTATCTAAATGTTTCTGGAAAAATAAGAAAACTGTTTTAAAGAAAATTAGAAGCATTTCTTTTTCTCAAATTTTAATACAAATTTATTTAAAAAATACAGCCAAAGAAGACATTTCTGCAGAAGAAAGTAATGAAAATGAAATGAAGCAGAGATAGGACACGATTGGAAGAGTGCCAATTTTTGATTTTCTACATAATAGAAGAGTGAATTGTTAAATTAGAGGCATGAAATCACCGATTTTCCAGTCGATAAATCGAATCGTCATGTAATTTTTACTTTTGTCATGTAATTTTTCGAATAATTATGAGATGTAGAGAAAAGTAGCTCAAAACTTTTTTTAACCTCAGCTCAGATATTTTACTATATGGCAATATATTTTATCCACTTAACTGACATTAATTATTAACTTAATTTCCATTTCAAAATAAATTGATTTATTGTACCCATTGGCATCAGTATTTACTTTGTTAGATTAAAGCAATGTCTTAAAACAACAGGAGAGCTATTTGAGTCGAAACTCATTATTTTAAATGGATGGCAAATGATGAAAACGACGCATGAGCCAGAAAAACCCTTTCCAAATTTTTATGCCCAACAACACCAGATATTTTGACTTTAAATGCCTTTAAGATGCAGGTAACTACGAATTATTGCCAATATTATGTGTAAGCTAATCTCAAAATTGTTATTCCCACTTCTGAAGCTATTTTGCCAAGATGTCACATATTGGCTAAAATGATAAGGAAAATGCTATTTGTTTATTTTTACTCTCCCTAAGATAAATGGCCAAAAATACAAACCATCCCCAACTCGTTGCTGGTTATCTTGGCATAATTTAAAAATGGGTTATTAAATGCAATACAAAGTAATCTGCAAGAGAATAAAGCTGCAACCATCTTGGTAAAATCTTAATATCTTAAGTATAATAGAGCTCGGATGAACTTGCCATAATCTAGAAGTCGACAAGTAAACCCGGAGGCCGTAAAAATAAACAACTACTGGAAAAGTCAATCAGTATTGCAAACATAATTTTTTTTGAAAATCGAAAGGTGTATTACAATCTTGCATCTTCAATAGACGAACCGCTCGTAATTATTTCTATTGACTGACTATCGAAGAAAGCTCTAAATTCACATTCAGGTATTTTTGGTTTTTCAACATCGCACTTAATTTTTCTTTTCTAATTTTGATTTAACAGGCAGAAGAAGAACGTGAGATCGTTCAACTCCATTACACCAACTGGCCCTCACACACATGCCCTTTCCCCAGCGCGCTGCTGGAATTTCGCAGAAGGGTTCAAGTGTACATGATGCGCTACCCGAGCACCGGCCCTGTTGTGGTTCATTGCAGGTTAGACCCTAGTTTCTGACAAATTTCAATTGAGTATCTGTATTTATATTGTTGTTGTTGCATACCCCGAGGTCAGCAGCGCTAGACCAAGTCCATAAGTGCGTGCACCTTCAAAAAGTCCAGCACCATAAGTGGATTTTCCATCAGATCCCTCCCGGAGAGACCAAGGCACTGAAGAATATATTCAGGAGAGGCCTGTTCATTTAAACACTTGGAGCAAATATTTATATTCTAAGAATCGATGGATTTTCGATAGAATTCAGAAGATTGCAAACTCTGAAAAAAAAAGCAAAATCTCTCAAACAAAACTGATCGAAAGATAGTCTTCATCTTAAAGGACAAAGATAAAATAAAAAAAATTTATTACGAGTCCAAAATTTACAAGTAGAGTAAATAGCAAAGGTTCCTGATAGTTTTATTATTGGTAGAACCATGCACTACATGATATAAGAAAATGTGTGAAACAACGTCATGGAAATATTCAATATGACGTCTTTCATTAAGGATCCCAAATGTCTAACACATCAGTAAACACCACTTCGGTGGTTTATGCTCGACCATACCATCAAAAATCTTCTTAATGCACGGGAAAATGTAATCCATCATCTGGTAGCTAAGCTCCCTAAAAAGGAGCAATACTCTGACCATATCTGCTTTGTTTCTCCAGGTAGTTTCTTATCTTATTTAATGCTGATTCGTACAAGTGGAATATATTACTTAGAGCTACTGGTTAAATTTTTTTATAATTGAAAATTTTGTTCCTTTTTCATCTTTAAACACATCGGCCCTCTTTTGACAAAAAAACATAACCCCAATCAGCGAACTTTAGCGCTTTTTAGAAGCAAATGCTTAATAATAAATATAGATACAAGAATCAACTTTGTTAAGTGACAGCTATAAGGATTAGAATTTCGAAGATCCTTTATATTTCTTAATTACGATTGCTTTTAATAGAAAATAAAAATAAACAAAAATTATGGACTTAAGATTACTAATGGAAATGTGATGAGTAGACAGCTTAAAATTTGTTTTTTCAATTCCTATTATTAGTTCACACTCTGCCTATATTTATTTATTTATACATCTTGTTCATATTATCAATCTATACTGATAATAAAGCTCAATGTACGTGCGTGCGTATACAAAACAGCCCGTTTGATATATAACTACCGAATTTCGCACATGTATACCTTGGAGGTCAGGAATGTGCACCTAGGAGCTATTTTTTTGAATTTTTAATAGTAATTTGAATTAATTAAAAGTTATACGGCATTTCGACTTTTTTCCACCATAACTTCCGAAAACATTATAGTACAAAACTGATTTTTATATCATATTAAAGATCAAAAAATTATCTTTTTAGTGATACTAATATTATAATCAACAAATTAAATTCCTACTTTTAATAAATTTTTAAAAATTAATTTACTCATATTTTTTAACAATAAAGATAAAACATAAGCTTCAAGCGTACGTGACGAGTGACAGAAAAAAAATTAGCTTTCATCAATATGTTGCCATAAGATTAACAAAAACTCAAATTAAAAAGTAAATAAACTATTATTGCACATTAAACGTATAAAAATGGGATTTTCAGTATGTGTCTGTATAAAATGAAATAAACATGAAATGTGTTTTTTCTAAAAAGAAAATATAAAGAAAAGCTTTTATGATTTTTACAGCATTATTAATTAAATAAATCAGCTTTATTTAAGACAAATATGGTTGAATATATATCTTTTCAATTCAAGCCCAACAGATAATTTGTAAAATTTTAATAATAGAAATACATCTATAAAGAGTATCAAAATGAAATAATTACGTAGTATGTAACATGACTCTATAAATGTGTTAATAAAGAATGTTTAGTTTTTATCTAGGTCCCCTTCTCAGTGAATCATATTTAACAAGATAGTTTTCAGTCACTAATATTTTAAATAAAAAAGTTACTCTTCAATCAACTAAGTCAGTCAGTAACTGACTGATTTATGACTATTTGAGTATCACTATTCAATAAAATAGGAGAATCTAAGAAATTTTCATTGAATAATTTTTGAGATTTTATATAAATTATAAAAACTTTTCTATAGTGTACCTAAAACTCAAATGCTGATGGACTCCTTTTTCAATATTGACAGTAAAAATAAATGAATTGTTTCAGTAAAAAATATTTTTATATTAATTGGATCTTAATCCTCTCCATTTTAATTTTAAAATGAAATTTTGAGGGAGCTGAGAGATAATTAGACAGACATTATGGGCTTAAGAGTTTTATAAATGCATGAGTGAATGCATATGATTATCAAAATTTGAATCTTAAAATTATTTTGATGAAGTAGTTATTAAAAGACAAGTCACATAAAGTATTTAATTGACAATGACGTTATATAAAGCCTTTAATTCACCATTTTAAAGAGTATTATGATTGGCGAACCAGCTTGTCACCAAAGATGACTAGTCGTTAATAAAATACTTTTTATTCATCCACTCAAGTTCAAATTCCTTTATAAAAACTTTTAGTGGGTGACACTTGATGTTAATACAGTTTTTTTTTTAATATTAATTCATTAATTGAATTTTATTAATTTTTAATATTTTAAATAGAGTTTTAGCATTTTGTAATGAAAATTGAAATCATCAGACAGTAGCTCAATCGATAAAATGCGAGAATTTCACCATTTTTCACTTGAAGAATACGAGTTCTATTCTTGTGAAAATCAATGATTTTTTTATAATTATTTAACAAAAACTAACTAAAATAAAAAATAAATTCTTTATTGACCTAAGTAGAAATTGAATCTTTTTTTAATTTATATTACTTTTTATAAAAAATTAAAAAACAAAATGAATAAATAACTTAAATGTCTTACAAAAGTTAAAAAAGCAAATGTTTTGCCTAAATAAAGTGACAAACGATTACATTTATAAGGAATGTGGACACAAGAAATGATCTAAATCTTTACAAAAATAAATTTTAGTTTTCCTTTTCTAGATAACTATGCCTACCACTTCTTTAATATGATCGAATAAACATATATTTTACATATTTATAAAACTCAAAATATCATCCATCTGGACAGATAATCAAATCAAAGTATGCAATTGTTTCATTTTCATTTTTGTTAATTATAGAGCCTTCAAAACATAATTTTGCTTTGATTAATAATAATACATACTTTGACTAAACTGATATAATTTAATCTGCTTTCTATCCACGTCTCTCAATGCAAGATCTGCTTCAAATTTAATTAAATTATGAAATGTCAGAATACGAAAAATAAAAATGAACGTGAACATGTGGAAATATGAATGTTAATGCTGAGAAATGTGAAAAATATTCACAATTTGCAATTTTAAAATAATTTTGAAAGTAAACGCGAAAGCAACGCACTTCGAATATATTTTTAATTTTCAGTTCCAATAATTTCTAAATCTCATCTAAAGAATTATATGGCAATGAATCATTAATAAAATTCTGACATAAATTTTTAATGTAAATGATCTCTCCGGTATTCAGATCTTTGACAATAACACATTTCAATATTTTATAACTTATTTTTCTTCAGTTTAAAAAATGCAATGGAAATTTAAAGATTTGAGAAAATTCAAATGGACAATTATTCCTTAACAATTCACATATTTACTATACATACTAGTATTTTTTATGCTTCATCGCAGGTTGGAATAACCTGGTTGATAGGGCGTTCGATTAGTATCTCTTGAATTGTGAGTTCTACCCGAGGGTCTCCTGTGTATGTATGCTGGCTAGTGCTCGTATAAATTTTTTCAGGTTATTAAGTCCTCCATGACTAGACAATACCACAGGAGTTACTGGTTCAGTGGTGATCGTTCTCTGATTCAGATCTAAATTGCGATCTGTGGATGAGTGAATGAAATGTATAAATGAAGTCTTCCTCGTAAAAAAGAACAAAATCGTATGAATAGCTAAGACGCACCCTTAAAACAAGATGGTGTTACTGAAAACAAGATATGCTCTCTCTTAGCTTAAAATTTCATCAGCGTGCTTGTTCGTGACAAGTGCCATAAAAACATGTTTCATCACGGTCAACAACATGACATGGTCAGTCAAATATTTGTTAAATCAAATAGTTAACAAATATTTGAGTTAATCGTTGAAAAGTTTTCTCCTTTTTTTTCCCCTGATACATTCGTTTCTGTTTGAATCGACAACATTAATAACTTGGCGTTGCTTACAAAAAGCTTCTGAATTTTCAAAATTTTACAAAGGAAATGCGAATTTTATGCAGAAAATATTTCTAAAAACAAAAAAAAAGGTTCAAAATATTTATTTATTATAAATTTCTTTATTATTCATATATATTAAAAGTCAAAAAAGTTTTCAAAATAAAAAATAAAACATTGTAATATTCAGCCTTTCTTTTGTTCAGTTTTGATTCTAATATCTTGTTTTAAAAATATCAAATAAATATCTTTCAGGAAGTTTCATCATTTTTTTACCCTTTTCCAGCGAAGGGATATTTTACATATTTCTTTTTACTAATAATTTTCCACTTCCAACGATTGCTTTTTTTTAACTTCCTCTTTAAAATCTACCTCTCGAACTTTTTAGATGTAGAATCTTGACATCCTCAGTTACTGGCCATCTTCCTCCTTCAACGAAAGCCTTTTAATGCAATGCTTAATTTTATCATTTCTTTTCAATTTTATTTTGTGAACTTCTTGAGGAATTCTTCAAAATCTTTTACATCACCAGATATTAATGATCTTTCTCTTCATAAGACCCTTTTAATGCAATTCTTGATATTTCAATTTCCTCGTTAAATTTGATTTCTTTAACAGCAGTAAGTTTATTGTAAAATTCCTTTTTGTTATCCTCAGATATTGATGATCTTATCCTATCAATGAATGTCTTTCATCGCAATTCGTTCTTTTACTTTAGATTTTTTTCTGAATTTTTTATGACCATTGATTAATTATCTTTCACTTTGAAATTCAATGTATGAATTTCAGGGCAATAAATAATAGAATCTACTTTAGAAATAATGTCTTTAACATTTGCAATATTTTCTAAAAATCTTTTGTGTTTTCAAGTACTTCGTACTGACATTTTCGAATTATTTATTATGTCATTTATAATTTAATTACTTCTTTAAGTTTTTTTTTATCCTGAGAGTTCTTTTACATTGTCATTTAGGGGAGATTTCAACTTTTAAGTTCTAATGAATAACTGTTAGCAGCATCTCATAATATTTTCGGGCTTTCAATTTATTTCAATTTTTTGTCCGTTTTTTAGTTTTGTTGCACTTTTAAATATTGGTGATACTTTGTTCCCAAATGTAAATCTATAACAATTAAAAAGCATCTTCTGTTTCCACTTAAACTTTCGAGTCCAGTCATAGTCCCCTTTTTCATTTTTTAAAAATAAAAACATTCTCAGCAAATGGTTAGTATGCAAAAGTTTTTTATCTGATTTATTTAACTTCATTATAAATTACTTTCCTCCTTTTACCACAAGAAAAGAAAAAAAAAGCTATCATCCCATCATTATTGGATTTTTTTCTAAAACTTTCAGTAATATATTCCATGCAATGTATGGTCAAAATTCCTATAACTTCACGTAAAAAGAAATTAAGATAAATATAGCCAAATTTCCATTTTCAAAAATGTTGTTAGAGTCATATTTCTATATCATAATTTTGGAAACTTTTTTTAATTTTATTTCTTCAGGTTATAAGTCAAGTTCTTACCAATCTTGTATTTGAATTCTTTATATTTTATTTGTCCTATATAATCGTCCGTACGTTTTTGCATGAAATTCATCTTATTAATTATGCCACATACAATTAAATATCGTTCATCCTTCTTCAGAATTAAATAGGAAATTGCATTTTCGAAAATACAAAGTTTCCTTCCAAAAGTATTTTAAGGACGTTTTCCCCTATTTCAATACTTTTTTTTCTTTTCCGAAAGTCTGCATTATGATTCTGTGAGACATTTTTAATTATACTGGTTAATAAAACTCCTTTGAAACATCAATTATTATAAAGAGATCTTTTAAAAGTTTACTTCGTTCAATTTAAAAATTCCTCGATATTCTATTAACCCACAAGACTTCATCTTTCGAAGAATTCAGTTTCAAATTGTGCCACTTCATTTAAAATGCTCACTGCTTCTATTAATTTCAATCAAACTACACGAAACTCGTTATTTAAATCATTTTTACAGTAAATTTCACATATGGGTGTATCTTTTCCGTAAAACTTATTTTGAAATCCAGAATATAATATCATAAATCCATCTAAAACTTTTATCTATCGCCAAATCCTCCACTATCGCAAAAGACTGAATTTAAAATTCTATTAGCTTTCCTCTCAGAAAAGTTTCGCTCTTTCATTTACGAAGTTAAAAGACTTCCGAAACTCTGACTAGCAGCGACTTATCTTCGATCCGTTTTACGCATCACCAATATCTTTTGATTAACTATTGCATTAGCCTATCTAGATGTCGATGAAATAAAGATGAGCTCGTAGGAAAAATGAAATTTCTTTAAGAATTATATATGAGTTGTTTCTTTAAGGATTTATCAGATTCTGAAGTACAGTTTTCTTATTCCAATTTTTTCCTATGTTTGCTTATATGGTATTTAATGTGATGGATGCTATAAAAAAGTTGATTATAAACTATAGTCAATCTGGATTTTAAAAATTTCGTTATAAGGGTTATAATCAGGAACACATTTTACAGAAGAAAGAGTAATAAGCCACCACTTCAATAATGCTTGGCCTGCCCGATCCCTAGATCTTAATTTTTGACTCTCGGGATATTTGAAAGATCTTGTTGAACGTTGCCTGATCCTAAAGCCAGTATTGCCGCAAAATGTTCAATATTTCAACACAGACACTACGCTCTACTGTTAAACATGCCATTTTCAGATTTCACAGGGTAGCTGACAATGGTGGCCATCATATTGAACATGACTTGGATTGTCTTATAATAAAATAGTTGATAATACGCCCTCTAGTAACGACATTTCGAGCTAAAAAAATTTTAGCTAAATGTCTTTCCCATCCATTTATTAAAGCGTACCCAAAATTTCAGAATTTTCGGATTAATAGTTACGGCGGTACGTAGCTCTGAATAGGGTAACTTTAATTTGGGACACTCTGTATATTTATTATTATGTTTGACAGCCTTGCATGTTTCGATTTTGCTTTCTATTATATGATATAAATCAAATAATGAATAATATACCGGGTGATCCAAAAGTCAGGGTGTCTTTAAAAAGGAATAATTCGGAAACGTAAAGATAAACAGATGCTTTTTGCACTAAACGGATGTAAAAGAAACTGTGTTTATTGTGGCGACGAAACAAAAATAGTTTTGATGGTGACCAACAGATGACACTATAGTTTTTTATTTCACCAAAATATAATTTACAAACGAAAAAAATGCTGACTACTTTCAAGTCAACTTAATTACAGTTAATTAGTTAAATGTTCAATGTGCTGTTCATCATTCAGAAGTACAGTTCTGAGTCGAGTTACCACACAGTATTTTGTAGCATGTCTTGCGTTATGGCTGAAACATTGTGGCGTATGACATCTTTTAAGGCTGATATTTGCTGGTTGGTCATGGTATACTTTCGACTTCTAGAATCCACACAGCCAATAGTTTCAGGGTGTCAGATCGAGAAATCTTGCATGCCATGCGTCATTAAAGTATCGACTGATAACGAGATCCTCCCCAAATGTTGATCGAAGCAGGTGGTACACAGGCAGAGAAATATGATGCTGTGCTCCATCCTGCATAAAGGTGACTGGAGTACCTGACGCGCTTGCAGTACAGGAATAATGTTCTGTAACAGTACTGAATACTGCAGACCAGTGACAAAAACTGTTTTGTAACCCGTCTGTGTGATTCCTTCGTAAAAAATGAACCAATTATGAAATTAGCAGTGAAGCCACACTCGACTGTCACTTTACGCTGTTGCAAGGATTCCTCAACATGTGGATTTTCAGTGGTCCACATTCGACAATTGTGGGTGTTAACAATGCAAGAGAGTGTGAAATGCTCTTTATCTGTCCAAAGCACAATGTGAAGCCAGTCGTACTGCTCTTCCATCTTATTGAATACCAAATTTGTAAAATTCTGGCCAGAGTCGAAGTCAGGAGGTTTCAGTTATTGATTATGTTGCAACTTGTAGAGATGCCGTTTCAGAGTTATTCGCAGTGTTCTCCAGGTCCTTCCGTAGGACACTCCTGTCTGCCTCGAAACTTCTCGAGCGCTACACTCTTCATGTACAGAAACCTCCGACATGGATTGCGCCGTCTGTTCCACTGATGTGACAGCAGCAGCAGCTGCTGTGGAACGTCCACTTCTTCGACTGACGCCAAAAAGATTGTAGCTTCAAATTTCTTCATCATTTTGTTCAATGAAGAAGACGTTATTGATCCTTTGCTATCTCACAAACCTTTCATGTAGCGATATGCTCGCAATGCCGCAGGGGCACTTTCTGAATTCTTATAATAAGTTTAACTAAGAGGTCTTTCACAACTATGGACAACATTTCGATGCATATAAACTTTCACTACCATTACCTGCTACAGTTGCTCCTTTTTCATATCGTAAGTTGCTTTGCATAATCCTACATCAAAAATCCGACAGCGCCATTTGATGGTAGCCAACAGAACTATTTTTGTTTCATTGCCCCACAAAACCCGGCTTCTTTTCCATCCTTTTAGTGTAAACAGCATCTTTTTATTCATTTCAAATTATTCATTTTTAAAGTTAGTCCTGACTTTTAGATCACCCGGTATATCTTATAATCAATACCCTGATTGAATATAGGGAAAACAGAAGAATATTGCTAATTTTTTTCACTAATAAAAAATTCTGGTTTAGAAAAGGTTAGAATCTTTGGTTTATTTGAGATTTCTAAGACAATTGTCTCCACGGCCACTTCCTGAAAGATACTGTGAGTTTAAATTGTAATTGATGACTTACTTTTATGTAATTTTCATGCTGCTGTATCCAAATGAGAGAGATCAAAATTGGCGAAAAAGCACTTAGACTAGAAATACTCAACTAAGTGACAATGACTATAAATATTCAACCAAGTGACAAGTAAAATATTCATTTAAGTGACACTTTGAATTTCCTCATTTTTAGTTTTAATACTAATGAAAATTTGAATGGTTTATTCTTTAATACTCGTCACAACAGTTTGTGGAAGACATTTATATTAATTCGCTCTTCCAATTTATAATTGGTTTCCATTGATAATTCAAAATATATATGTAGTTCTCTATATAATAAAATAAAGAAATATAAATAAATGCTAATAGGTAGACTGTAGAAATATTCTTCTTATATTAATGATTTGACCAACCACTATATCAAAAATATTATTACTGTCCGTGTTTTAGCTGCATCTTTCTCCATTGTAAATCCTCAAGAATGTTTTAATATTTTTATATATATATTGCTTTTCCACGCTAATACTGTCATCGTAAGGAAGACGGATTGACAGTAATGTGTATTGAATAGTGAATGGGTGTAATGTCAGAGGTCCTCAGGATCAGCAATAAACTTGGCGACCATTTGGCAACTTGGCGAAGAGTTTGGCGACAAAATGGAAAGTAAAGGAAACATCGAGAATTTTCCCGATCCGTCCACTAGGAGCCGAGATCCAGCTATAATGCTCCTGATTGGTCCAGAAGATGTTAGCCCCGCCTACCGCCGGTATATATAAGGCAAAAGGACTGCGGGGAAAGTGAGTCAGTCATGTCGAGTCGGATAAAGTCGAAGCGGAGAAAAGGGAAAGAAGACGTGAAGAAGAATCCAGAGGAATCAAGCCGAAGTTGAACGGCCTGGTGTTCAACAAAGAAAACAAGTAACGCGGCGGAATTAATCGAGAAGACCTAGAGATATAGAGGTCTTGAACTGAGGAGTGCAGAACGGAGGACTGCTGTGTGGCCTATTCTGACGAAGCCTGTGTTGTAGCCCGTTGTGCCGTCGTCGGGAACGGAGCTGTCCCGAACTAAGGAGTAGTCCCGTTGTGCGAAGTAGTGAGTCGAAAGCAAAGGCAAGAAAAGATAGAGGAATAGTTTCAGCCTGTTCTGGACAGACCCAGGTGGTGTAAAGTGAATCCCTTAAAGATTCCCTCTCCGGCTGAATCCTGTTTGGCCGCTCTGTGAGCTCTGGACATTGTCACTACGGAATTTCTGCCTGTGGACTACTATTTGTAGTGTGCTGTCCTGTGTGTTCGTCTCGGCTGTATATAATTGTCTCCTGTACATAGTTGTGTTGTGAATATTTGTCGTCTTTGTGCTGTTATGTCCCCGTCCTGTAAATAAACGTCTGTGTTGTGTCGTCCATTAAAGAACTGATCATTGCTTGTGCATTATCTCATCTCTAATACCATACGCAACCACTATACAAGGTGAAAAAAGAACCCGACGGATTAATACAGGAAATCCGTAACAATATATATATATATATATATATATATATATATATATATATATAAAGGAATACGTCCTTTTCCTTAATTTTTATTAAAATCGTAGAATATATATATTTGCTTGAATAAATGTCAGTTTCAGTCATCTAGATCATCAACTCATTCATACTCAGATTCATCATTCTGTACTCAGACAAACAGACATAATGCCAAAAATACATTTTTCGATCTCAAGAAATTCTGAAGCGAAGAGATTCGACAAAATTCTCGAGTTTGAGATTTTTTGATGATTTCAATGCAATACTACCTCTATATTTCATAAATGGAAAAGTTTTTTTTAAAGCGAAAAAACTTTCGAGAGGCGATGCTTTCCTTCTTGACCTATGTGGTTTTCTCATTAAAAACTGTTAATTAAGGGAGTTATTTTCATCATTTCGGATATTCTTTATACTCACAATTTTCCCCTCATTAATTTAATTTTTAATTAATTTAGTGTGATTTGAAAAATATCTATAATTATTTCACATTACTATTAAATTTCGAGACGGCATTCTTGCTTAGGGGTGGCATGTCTTCCCCGTGATCTGGGCGTATCGGGTTCGAGTCCTGGTTCGAGCATGATTGTTTTTCTCTTGTGCTCTATCTGTGAGATGTGTGAATTACCCCCCCCCTTGTTAAAATGGGTTTTTCAAAGGAATGCGTGTGCGTTTCATTTGAGCTAGAAGTCAGACTTCTGCCTTCAGATGCTTAAGGATCTTTACTCTCAAAGGCTACTGCATCTCCTTTCCTTGTAAATATGGACATGATATCATCATCATTAAATTTCGACTGTAGTGGACTTTCCAAAACATGACACATCCTTTAATAGAGTAGTTATCCCATCTCAACTTATAGTTGTTATCTTTCTATACCTTGGGAAAGATTAAGAACTAGATGTATGCTCGAATTTTCATCACCAGAATCCTGCATGTAAGAATTTTATGCTTCATAGAGGGTTTGTTTAACTATATTAACGTCCCGTTTTACAGCAATACTTGTAATTAGAGGACGGATCTAATAATTTTGAACAGCGTCCAGCTGGCAAGAATGTCCTGAAGGGCATCTTCCTCTCCAAACTTCCACACCACACCAGCGGGAGAACATTTGGCTCTGATGAATTTAGTGTGCAGCAGATCCATTTACAAGACAGCTCATCGGTGGAATCGGGTCTCGGATCTGGAACTCTTCGTTAGGTACACTGCGTGACCTGATGACCAGATACAATCTTACCACAAGGCCACCTCGGCCCCCTTCATAGAGGGATAACACTTTTACTAGAGATGAGAAAGAAATAGGGAGAGGACACTTCTACTGGTAGACGCTATGATGTAATTTTATCCCGACTACGTATTGGTCACACTCGCCTAACACATAGATTTTTACTTTTTTCCGAATCTCCCCCAATGTGTGATAATTGTGGAGTTATTTAAACAGTTCGTCACATTTTAATAAAATGCACCCGCTTTATTGACCTTCGATGTATCCATTTTAAATCTAACAATTTTAACTTGGATTTTTTATTGGGTAAGGCGCATCATCCGAACATTTTCTTATGTATTAAAGATGTGGGGATTTTACATGAAGTTTAGTCTGGTTTTATTAACTTTCCCCCTTCTTTAACAATTGACTAGTTTGAAAACAACCAGTTACATTTTTTACAATGCTAAACTAATTTTATCTTAATGGAGAAATTTTACACTTTTTCGGCGCAGCATATTCTATATCAGGATCTAGCGCCAGAAATTCAAATCCAAATTCAAACCATTTTGTCTTACATTTCGATACCTTATATTCGTTTTTACAGGTTTTTATTTTAGAATTCAGACAAAATTAAAATTGTGTAGTTTCCATAACTTTATGACATTTCCGAAACTCTTTCTGCTGATATATCTTTTTTGTACATGTCTTTTAATGATAACAATATCATTTCTTCTGCAGTGACGGTTGTGGGCGAACGGGGACCTACTTGTGCATTGAAGCGAATCTCGAGCTGGCTGAAGAAGATTCTTGCTATGATGTGTTTGGATACGCCAAGAAGCTCAGAGCATCTAGAAGAGGAATGATTGAAACTCTAGTGAGAAAATGTTTTTTTATTTTTTTAGTTCCATACATAATGAGCGTCAGCTGGTAATGTTCAAAACTGGTGCCATTGTTAAAAAAATGTGAGAACTGTTGAGATATTTTTAAGTCTCTTTAATGTTAGTATAAATTAAGGTTTGATTTTCCGGTGGGCGCAATATTTATTATATCATCAGTATTTTGTGTTTGTTTCAGTAAGTTTTTATGTTTGATTAAACTTGAGTAAAATCTAAATGAAATCAATTTTATCACCCTTGGACATAAATAATGGATGAAAATGAAACGAAATTCAATGTATATTAGGCAAGTTACACTTTGAATGCTAACTACTGGTGAGTTTCTATTTAACGGTAGATTATTCTACTGGTGAGTTTCTATTCTATTATTGTGTTGAAATTTCACCGAACGAAGTAATAAAACAGTTATTGAAGCCTGGAAGAATACTCTTCTTGGAACTTATCTCATTAATAGAGGTCTTATCACTTTCCTCTCTTTCATGAAACATTGTGAATATTAGGTAAAGCTGCGAATGTCTTGGCAATAATAGTTACGAAATATAGATCTCTCATGTGAATCCAGCCTTTTTACAGATATTATCGTGTGGATATGTATTTTTGGCGCTTTTTTCCGACAGATAGGAACTAAAATTTAATATGGTACTGCAATAGCTAATGCAAAATAATATCCTGAATTTCATTGATTCAGTTATTGCGTTTGCATGCATACTAAAGTACAGACCAAGAAATGGTCAAACCTTTGATAGATTTAGTTCAAAACTTTGTAATAATTTATATTTTAGTTGTTAAACCTATGTGTCAACTTTAATCTGTGAAGCCCTTTGCGTTCTATAACTATCAAGTTCATTTGTACTTGGACATTCGGACAAACGGATTTCCTCTGAATGAAATTCGTTAAAAATTTGATATAAATCTACACATTTGATTTAAAATCTCTGTACCTGATTCCATCATTGTGACTCAAAGCATTTTTGAATTATGCCATTCACAAATAGACTGGTATAATTTCAAAAAGGGTTTTTCGTACTCGTTTAATTTTGAAGCCAGGAAATTTATCAAAATCTATAAGTCGAATTTTTTTATAGTTGCAATATTTTTTTTCTATACTTCAGGAATGTAAAAAAATTTAAAAAGTAAGAATTAAAAGAAATTATCTTTTGCAATAGGAATAGTAAAAAAAATAAAAATATGCAAAAGTTTTATAAAAATCGTTAAATAATATGTTTCGTTGGATTGAAATTGATTGAACAGAATGTTGTATTTTAGAAAAGTCGTTGAATTATAAAAATTTTTAAAAAATTGTCATATGAGAGCTCTAATTTATTATTTTGTTTCAAGTCGTGCAAATTATACCTATTGTAAAGCGATTACTTATTCTGAAAATACAATCCTTTCGTAGACTAAAATTATTAATGTCTTTTGCATTTTAGGAACATTACAAATTTATTTACGATGCCCTGGAAGAGGCCAACATTTGCGGATCCACATGGTTTCCAGTGAATGCTCTTTCTCAGCAACTCAAATACAAATCCATGAAAAATCCAGTCACGAGAATGAACGAATACCAAAGAGAGTATCAGGTGAGTGTAGAGTTTTTTATTGGAAAAAAAATTAACGGGAATGTATAAAATCACGTTCTGTGTGTCCACAGAAAAGAACAAAACGCCATCTCAATTCGTATCCGTTACCCTTCTGATCATTCAATGGTTTGATCGGCATAATACGGGCTTTTTATATAATACCAGGATATTTATAAAGGATGTAACAAAAAAAAATATTTGCAGAATTTGCAACCGTGTAATAAATTATAATAATATCTAATTGTGTTTCATGATGTTCTACTTTGTGATGAAATAGAAAAATTATCTGGAATAATTAAAAAGGGAACAATATTACAAATTTAAAGAAAAAAACCAAGAGCTCTGCTCTAAGTTAAAAATATATAATATAAAATAATTAGGTAAATGGTTATAAAGAAAAATATCTCTATAAAAAGACAATTATAGATGCAAATGAATGTGAAAAGTTCATTTTGCTGCATTTCTCTTGGTAGTTGAGTGTATAGCACTTGCTTTTGGTAGTTAGAAAGGCAAGAAGATATATGTATTTTCACAGATAAATTTTATTATATTCAGGATTTTTTTTCTGAAAAATTTATTGGCAACTCTTTTCAACCATTGTTGTGTGAGGCTTAGCAATGGTTTCTTTTCTGCCATGAGATTATGAAGAAGCACTATGTAACATAATAAAAAGCAGTACAAATCTCACCATAAGTCCGAGTTTAGAGAAGAAAATGATATCTTCTTTGATCCTCCAATTAGTCGAAGTAGGAGGAAGTCTAACTGGAAATAGGATATTAAAAAATTTTCTATATGCATCTCCGTTACTGCAATATCTTAGCCATTTCCCTAACATGCTTTTCTGGTGGAGGTTTTTGATATGTGGCTTAGGAAACTTTATTTGCATATGAAATTGCCCAATTCGCATTGCATTTTTCTGCTGTTGGCTTCCTTTTCCATTTCCTATGATTTATACATGTATTTTTACCCATGAGACTCTTATCGTTTGATTTAAAAAGAGGGTGCTAAATTTTTTTCTTTCTAATTAATTTGTATTCTTTCGCTTACAAAATTCCAGGATATCTGTTTTAATCTCAATATGCATTTAAAAAATGCTATTTTGAGATTTTTAAACTTGTGGTTTCTTAAATAAGTGCTCGGTGTACAAAATATAAATAAATGCGAACAGTGAACGCTTTGTTTACCATCGTCGATTTTTATAATTTTCACTATTAATCCCTTCTTTTTAATTACGATATTTATTAATTTGGTGTGTATCAATTAATAGAATTTATATTTTTATATGACCCCTTATACGAACTGTTATTTAATAATTTACAAAAAAAAAACTAAATTAAAAGAAATCAATTTCTAAATGTTTATTTTAATAAGAAATATTTTTCAAAATTTATTACTGCTTTAAATTGGGCTATAAAGTAGAAAATAATTTCTCTCAACACCATACATATTGTGCTGAAAATTTGCAATAATGAAATTTAAAAATTAAACATTTTTAGTACAACCTGTGTGGATCAATACATTTTAATTCGTTTTAAAAACTCTGAATGTTAAAAAAAATATTTAAATAATTATTTTTGGTCCTTTAGCTGTGTATATGTGAATAGCAATGTGTTTTAAATTAACTCTTGAATCAACTAGCGGTTTGATACGGCGCCATCTGTTGGCACTGAAAATTTTTAATCGATGGCAAAATTTGCAGTGAACAGTCAAATAAACTGACAGATAAGACAAAGAGTTAATGTAGCTTACCATTCAGTTCAGAGCTGTGTTTAAAGTTTAGAGTTTCTAGATTATCAGGAAATTAGTTTACAAGAGATTGTAAGCTTTGCGCCGAACAAACAGATAGGGTAGAGAGTAAATTAATAAAGTGTGTTAAAATGAGAATACACATAGCCATAATATAACTTTTCTTGTTTTATAATTTATACTATAAAACTGACTTAGCTATAATTTCATCAAAGAGTGAAAGAAGCGAAATTTCATTTGCAAATCCTGAAAAGCTCAAGAAGAAGAATTTTACGGAAAAAAATAAGATTATAGCTATATTATCTTATACACGATAAGCATATACGATAAAATAAGCATATACCATATTGAAAATGCAATCCTAATGTTGATTAATAAAAATTGTTTGCTGTAAGTTTCTACTGCAAGTCATTAATTTCTATATTGTATTTTTTGTTATAAATCAAACATTAATAAAATTTTGCATATTCCACCTTCCGAGCGTATGCTGCAATTTTTGATTTCAGTGTTTTTGTTTGACAAATCCGAAATTTCTTCCATCGTTACTATTCTCTTTTCTACTATTCTTTAGTTATTTTTTTCGGGGGGGGAGAATATTTGGGAAATGTCTTCACATGCCTTCGAGTGAGATTTCATTTCATTTCATTCAACTAATGTAGCCTCTTACGTCTCTGACAGTGAACATTCTTTCATAATCATGTCATTCTTTTAATCAAAATTCACAAAAAATCAAAAATAATTCTTAAAAACTGTGTATTATCTTTAAAAAATGACAAATCAGTTTTCTTTTAAATTCCCAAGCTAAACTAACTTCTCTAAGTAAATTGATACATATACACTTTCTATGACATAATAATTTATCTGTAATGATATCTAATTCAAAGGACAAATGACAAGCTCAAAAGTTATTCGAATGAACCTTAGAATATCCAATTACTGGTAATAGCCACGAAATATTTGTGGAAGTTATTTATTTCAAAACTGGTATGGAAGACGTGAAAGTTTAAAATTTATATCGCCTTATTAAGGGAGTTTTGAATCTTCAGAAACGAAGAATCAATTCTTAGACAAAGTAATAAGCTCTTTAATGGGAATAGCATTCTTTGATATTTTAACTATTCCATGATTTTTATAGTTATGAAGTGATTTTGCCGTTAGATAATTATACAATTAGTTATATCCTGTCTTTAAATATTAGATCATAACATCTTTATTCATTGATCATGCCTATAATTTTACCCTGGAGGGTTGTTGGACAGAATAAAATAGAACTATTGTAGTTGAAATTACTGTAAGGAAAATATTCGTTAATATAGAAATGTGGAACAGAAATATACATATATTGCGTTTATGGGATTATAGATGCCCATGTACGAATATTGACATAAAAGAGCAGGTATTTTCTTAAAAAATACCTGCCAATTAATTTAATTGTATTAATTTTCCGTTTTGAAACAACACGAAAGCTCTTTTGAGGCAGACATCGCACTTTCGAACAGTTGTTAGACGACAAAGATGACACTTGAACTGGCAAAATCAGACTTCCGGGTCACGCCGGAGGGAGGCATTCGAGAAAAGACATCAGATTTAACGTGAATCAGGCTCGAGTACGAATCATAACTTTACCAAAATCGAATTTTCGATGTGAAAACCTCTCATTCCAAAGTCGATCCTTATTATAAATCAAAGTGGCTCACACCACAGACTGGGCAAATGGAAGACTATAAATAAACGATATTCCCCTAGCGCCCAGTTACCATGATATCCCAGCGTCAATTCCTTGGATTTCTTCCTTTGTGTATGAAATGCCTGTCATATCGCAAATCACCAGAAAAGGACCAAGCCGTGACAGCGACACACTTCCCTAATTTGAACAAGATCGAATCTCCAATTTTTGACACTATTTTTCATTGAGTAAATTTTCGTTGTTTCTATTCATTAAAAAGTTGATTAATTCTTTGATTCCCATGCGTTTCGAATGAGTCATTTGATCTAAGAATGCTGATAAGCCTTAATCCCTCTTTCAAATATGAATGAATTCCCTACCCTGCCTAAAACATCAATGGAAGCTTATATTTTTAAAAAGAAATGCAAAAGAAAACTACGCTTGACCAATGATTGTTATAGAAATGTCTAGAAGAAAATTGACTTTCTGCAGTGTGAGATACTAAAACGAAAGATGCTGGTACTCATGTTTACCAAAGGGAGAATGTAAGTTCACAGGAGTATTTGAACGGTCATCACACTTTGATAGAGTGACCATTTGGGACATTTCAATATTAAAAAAGCTTGGCCCATGGGAAAGATTCACAAAATCATGTATTACATATAATATACGTATATTCAAATTAAATAGCATGAACAATAATTAAAACATCGACTTTGGGATAGTGGATTTTTGAAATAGACGGTAAGATATTTGAGCACATCGTCTTTCGTTGTATATTAGGGATTTATAAAACACTACCATCTATTTCCTAGCATTAAAAGGCGTTCACTATTTTTATTACTGTTCATCAATACTCACGCTTTTATAAAATATTTTCTTTAGATAGAGATCTGATGAAATATCTATGGATATTTTTAGATCTGATGAAAAAGTATCATTCATTACTTGATGTGTTTAGAATGTAGAGATTTTACATGAACATATAAAGTATGTTCATGAACTCTAATTAATTATATACTTTTTATTATTATTGAAATATAAATGCGCTATCAAAAGAGCCCATTTTGCTGTAAATATCCATACTTCAAGATCAAAATATTTTATTACAATGAAATCTTATTGGTCTATTCATAATCGAATTAATTTCAATTAAAGTCAAATGAGAACACGGTGATTAGGATAATGTCACACTAACTGAACAACGGAATAAACACATCTGATTTCTCGTTATCAGCATAATATTACCAGTTAAATAAGCAACTAATCTAAGTGTTGTGTATACGCGCCATTTTCCATTACAATTATTAACTGCCCCATTACTGTTTTAAATACGCTAATTTCAAATTAGCTGATTGTATGTTGTTCCACTGAGTACCATTCCACGTAAAATTTGAGGCTCAAAGATTGGACTGAGCATCAGATTTTGAGTTTTCAAAAATCAGCTAAAATACAGAAATGGCGAATTTAATATTTCAAGAACCAACAATCAACCTTTAATGACTTGATCGCTAACGAATCGCTACATTTGTATCTAAATATGAACTAAATAATTCAGTACTTCATTATCTATCTTTAACTATCCTTTCATTTAGTACATTGTTTCTTTGCTATTGATATTATAAATTTACGATATTGTTATCCAGTTATGAGATTTTGAGAATAGTATAGTTTAAATAGAACAGAATTTAAATTTTATTTTGAGATGGTAATATTATTAATTTCATATATTATGCTTTTTGTTGCATGCTGGCATAGTGTCTGGTAAGTACTATTTTTATATCTTTTGTAAATTACTAATCACCTGTCATTTTTATGAAGTATTTTATACTAACTGCCTTATCTCATGTGTAATTGAGGATCAATTGCTTCCGATATGGTGGTTGCTTCTCTCAACTTCGTGGGTATACGAAACAGTGGGGGTAGCTAACTCCTATCGATGCCGGAATGTACTTTCTCAGGGAAGTGTTGTACCGTGGCCGTGATGACACTTAAGATTTAACCACATTTACCACCAATTTTGCTGTCGTGACGGTCCGATCGTTCAAATTTTTCCGCATGCTTCGAGCGAATCGGAGAGTTTGTGAAATGACTTACCTCCAAAGCCGCCAAATCTGTCGCCAATGTCGGAAGTCACTAACCTTGCTTCTATTAAGAATAGCTGCAGGAATCCTTTTTTAGTCATGACATGAATAGTCAATCTATAATGATACTAGCCATCTTTCGTAATCAGCGACATTGTCCTGAGGAAATTGATAGTGTTTCATTTCAGTTAAATAATTGACATTTATGTTGGCCTCGACAAATTACTTTAAAACATTAAATTGTTATAAATATTCAAATCGTGTAATCTATTTTTCTGTTTAATATGCATGAATTTCTTTAGTGAAGTTTCATCCAAAAACGTAATGATTGAGAATAAACGGTGCTACTCATGTTGTCTAATATTTATTTAACGTGTATTAGATGTTAGATAGATATTATTATTATTATTATTATTCCATTTATTACCATTGCATTATTGATATCAATTCTTTTCCTCAAAATCCACAGTTTCTTGGAATTTTCGGGTCAAGAGGGGTCAATGTTTGGACGGAAGTGAGGATTCTACATTTCCATTTAATTCCGATTAATTTATTTTTGCTTTTAAATTTAATATTGATTTATTTCTAATTTGGAGGTAATTTAACGCGTAACTTTATATTTCACGTATTAAATGCTGAATTTAATATGTGATTAAACTCAATATATTCCAATATAAATATACTAAGAAGAAAATTTAAAAATAATCAGAATAATTTTTTGACTTATTGAGTACAAAATCTTTTTTCCTTGGTACTTAACAATGGAAGAAAAGCAAGCGATTCAAAATTCGTAAAAATAATGAAACGATTTCATTTTCATTTTCTTAAAGGATAAAAAGTTTTTTTACAAATATGACATAAAAAAAATTAAAGAGAAATTTCTAAAATTCGAGGGAAAAAATGTTACCAAAGAAAATGCAATTTTTGTTGATTTTAAGATGATGAAAAAATTATTTCTATCAAGTAATATCTTCATAGATTATCGACGGAAAATATCAAAATTTTGTGTAATTTTTAATTTATTGGAATTCATGTTCACAATAATTCCAGAGGAATCTCGAAGATATTTAGAGCTTTTTAAATATAAATTACTCGACTTGACTACAGATCATAAAGTTTTCAGAGGTATTTCGTTATTATAATATTTTTCGAATCTGGCTAGATATGTCAATACGCAGACGTAAGCCAAGTTTTTTCATTATAAAAATTTTCGAATCTAGTTAGATATGTCAATAAGCAGACGTAAGCCAAGTCTTTTTTTCATTTTTGGTATGAAATTCTTTATTGCAACAGTAAAAGACATAAAATAGTTTACCCACTTTATACAGTTATTTTAGTCAATGTATTTTTAACCAATTCGTCCTTGAAATCGCATTTTGTAGAATCAGATTTTTTTCAAAGAAAAATTTCAACAAATCTGAAGAAATACGGAAATAATAATAAAATATTTTTTTCTGTTCCCTTATTTTATTGTAGAAAATATAATGAAAAAAGGGACAGGAATTAATTTAGACTTACTGCTTTAATTTAAAATTTTAAATTAGAAACTTATTGTTAAAATAATTTTTTTCATTAAAACAAGAATATTATCGCGTTCTATAATTATTGACAGTATAAAAAAGAAGTAAATTAAAAAGAAGTACAAGTTTATTCTTGCTCAAAATATTGCTTATAACAATATCTAGTTGGTATATATTATACACTAGCCGCCTTTGGCGACCAGCTGGTTCGCCATGAGTAAAGCGTTCTAAAATTTTCAATTAAATCACATATTCATTAGCCTTGAAGTTATTCCGGGCTTTGATTGGCCTGAAATTAATATTTTCTTTAAGATGATGGACGGAAAGTCTAAAAGAGCACGGTTTCCTAATAATATTCTTTAATTTTAAAAATCAGTTAGTTTTAATTACCCGTTATGCTTCCAAAATATTAAAAAAAAATTCGATGATGTTGCCAATATATTAAATATGTTTTTTTAAAGAAAGCGAGAGAGGGAAAAAAGTATTAAATTAATGATACAGATATTGCAAACGATTACATAAATATGCCATTAAGTCGGGATTTCAATGCATACTCTGTCTAAATTCAACCAGGTTTACCGTAAATAAAGAAGATTTATTGAGTTAATGATATAGATATTGCAGACGATTGTAGAAACCTTTGCTTTGCGTTTATTTTTTTAAGAAAATATCACATTTTATATTTCTTTTATTTTATCCAGTCACGTGCTGAAAGTTGCATTTCTTTAGATTTAATTTTCGATGATAGTTTTTTTTTGAACTTCCGTCAATTGGTTTCTTTTATTTTATCCAGACACGTGCTAAAAAACATGGTTAAAATATTTCTTTAAAAATTCGTTAAAAATAGAATCTTAAGTTATACATTAAAACACTGATACTATAAGTAATCTAATTTTTTGAATCTTTAAATTAATGCAAAAATCATGTTTGTGCGATAATATTTTCGAAAGTTATTGCGGAAAACGTCAAAATTTCGCTTAAATTTTAAATAATTCAAATTGTAATTAAAAATTCGAAAAAAGGGCTCCGAAGTGCACATTCCCGACCTCCAAGGTATACATGTACCAAATTTGGTAGCTGTAGGTCCGATGGTCTGGCCTGTAGAGCGCCAACACACACACACACACACACACACATTGAGCTTTATTATAAGTATAGATATAGATTAATGTTGAAGTGACACGTATAATTTTTACTACTAATATTTTAAAATGGCAAAAATGCATTAACTCATTAATCGCTCAATTGTTTGATGTATCTTTTTTTAGGTATACAGCGACGAAGTCATTTAGTTAATTAATTATGAAATTATTCGTAAGGAACTTCAAAATATCCAAATGATAAAAATATGAAATACTGTTCAGTACAGGTTTAAAGAGAGTTAGTGTTTGATTTTAAATCAATCAAAAACTAATTTATGCTCAACTATAGGAAAACAAATTTTTTCAGCTTACGAAAACTATTCTTTAAAAATTTAACTTTTAGCAGATCACCATTTTGATTATATAAAATAATAATAACAATTTTCTCACCAAGAATATAAACTCCTCTAAGTATGCAGGTTTTAGTGCAATTTTCGTAAAAAGTAAGTTAAATGAATAATTTATTCAATTATGATTCAAAATTGTGAAAAGTTATTAAAAATTCCTCTTAACTATTTTTAGTTGCACTTTATTAATTTAATATTATCAAAATTATTCTTTTTTAGATTATCATCTGTAAGATAATATAAATCTAAAAATTTAATAAATAAGATATGTTTTTATAATTTAAATCGTTTTGGATTTTATAAAACATAATAATCGTCTGCTGTAAAAGTTATGAGTTGCTATGAGATTGTTGAGAATGCTGATAATGTTAAGTTGCATAAGATTTAGGGCTGTTAAATATTCTATAATTAAAAAGTTGTGTTAAAACTTATATCATTTTTTTTTCGATATTTTGAGGTTTTAAATGTGGAAAAATTTATTATGTTTTACATTGTCATCTGCAAGATAAAATAAATCTTAAAATTTAATAAATAAGATAGTTTTCATAATTTAAATCGTTTTGGATTTTACAAAAGATAGTAATCGTCTGCTGTATAGTTTTTAATTTTATAAAAGATAATAATCATCTGCTGTATAGTTTTGGATTTTATAAAAGATAATAATCGTCTGCTGTAAAAGTTATGCGTTCCTATGAGATTGTTGAGAATGCTGATAATGTTAAATTGCATAAGATTTAGGGCTGTTAAATGATCTATAATTAAAAGGTTATGTTAACGTTTATATCATTTTTTTTTTTGATATTTTGGGGTTTTAACTGTGGAAAAATTTACTATGTTTTTATTTGTTTAGAAAATTTGCAAGAACTCGTCGAAGCTATCGATCGGCGACTGCGCTGGTGGGCACAGACCAGAGAACCGAGACAAAAACAGAGATGTCTCCATCGTGCCACGTGAGTGCTTTTCTCTCTTTAATGGATGTCATTTGTATCTTGAAAGAGGTACACTCATTTGTTCCTTAAGCACACTTTGAATGGAGTTTCTTTAACTCGAGTTTGAGAGAGACAGCGCGGTGTTTTGTTTTCATGGCAGGCGGGGGGGAAAAAAAGGAAAGAGTTTGCTCCTCACAAAAAGTAACTGCATTTGTTTAAGAACTTTTGGAACACACATAAAAAGGAAGGAACATCCATAAAGACAGTCGCGCTATTTTTCAAAGTTGAAAAGTTCGTAACGGTGGATGGTTGTTTTAAAATGGAATTTAGGTTTTTTCTTTTTCTAGATGAAATATAACTGCTACCACATTGTAATACATTAGTCAAGAAATTTAAATTATTAAAAAGTCACTTCTAGAAGTAAATTTATGTATTGCATACGGTACAAAACCAGTGAGACGGAGTTTAAATTAAATAGCTAGATATGTTTCAATTTATTTATTTTTTATGTAAATCGTATTTTTTCGGGTGAAATATTTAAATATGAATCATATACTAATTACATATGAATATTTTTCCATTTTATTTATACATGAAATGGTCATTTAAATTTTTTAAATCCATGAATGCATAGTTACATGTTATTCGACACAATCAACAATATTACATTATTCATTCGCACAATATGATATTGCCAACATGGAAGCAGATACTCTAATAGTTAGTTATGAAAAAAAATCATGTAAAATTGAATTTTTCTGAAACCTATATTTTACCTATATTAAGAACCTATATTTTTAAATTTAAAAAGCAACATCTTTTTTAAATATAAAATTTCATCCAACTAATTAGAGTCATTTCCATATATATATAAACGAAATTATAAAAAATAAAGACGTATATATAAATTATGCGTTAAATTTATATTTGTATATGTAGCGCATCATTTTTTATGCAAAGTCGTCGCCGAAGACAGAAAAGAACACTTTGAATTTTTAATTTCTTGTTATTGCCTCCCGGGAGACATGATTTATGTACAAGGAATAGTGACGAGCACACCACCACAAAACGACACAAAATGGAATGAGGAAAAGCCAATTAAAACTTTGTCGCTGTGTATATATACTGTGAGATTTTGTTCTGAATTTCTTACACATGCCGAATTTAGATGAGGGGATCATAGGGATTTTTTAAAAGAGCTTGTTTAGGTCAACAATTTTTTATCCCTTCACTCTGAATGTGGGAACCACTGACAAAAGCATTTTTATAGAGGTTTCTGTTTCATTATTTAAGTAGAAAAATTATTTATATATACTAGAATTGTTCTCTTTAAGATTATACATTTTGTTGAAATGTATTACAGCAGTATTAAAGAGGGCTTTTTCTTCTTGCATACAGCCGACCACCGGATTAAAGAGGGCTATAATAAGCTGAGAATTTATTCAGCTATAACTACAATTTTCTTTGGAAAGTTAAATACGTAAGCTGTAAAACAAACAAGTGCCGACTGAACAAACGCTGAATTTACAAACACATTTTTTACATTTAATTTTTGATCATCAGATTGAGTCAATGCTTCTTTTAATAAGGCACAAATGAATTTCAGGCATCTAAAAAAATGTCGAAGTGCAAGGATACCTCTTCTGCACTATCGCACCTTAACTTTTCCAATACAACTATACTATAATTGTGTCAATAGAAAGTGAATGAAATTTTCACAAACCGAATTTCTAATACATTTTTATTAATATTTTTAATTAATATCTCCAGAGCTTTCTTAATTTCGATTCTGGTCAATCTAGATAAATGAGCGGCAACTACAAATTTTATTCAGTCCAGAATAAAGTGCTAAAAGTCGAAATAGTTTCCAAATAATCTAGAAAGTCAATAAAACTATATATGCTGCAACGATATAAAGCAGTCCCTTCAGGAAATTCTCATTAGTTAACAAAATACTGTTGCCCTTACACAAATTCTAGAGCAACGTATTATTTCAGATACTAATGATGCTTCGAATTTATATATATTGTAAACAAATAATATTGATGAGAGATACTATTATTCATTAAAATAATAATAGATATTCTATGTATAAAAATATATTAAAAAATATTATATATGTATAAATTTATATACTAATAGAATATAAATTTATATTATGTATAAAAAATGTACTCTGTATTAAATATATATAGAAAGTAATGTGTATAAAAAAAGTAAATATGTATTTTATGTATAAACAAACTGGAAAGTAAAATTTTATAAAATTTAAATTTTAACAGAAAGTGTTATTTTTTTTTTTCCTCTTTTAATGCAAACTCTATAATTATAAGTAAGCCATTTGAAGCTGTCTCCCTGAAAATTTTATCATATACTCGCTAATAAATGTGTTTGTATATTATTAACAACGATCAGTTGTTAGAAAGAGACTAAACCCATGATCTATGGCGATTAATCGCCGGAGGTCAGTTAATGCACAAGCAATAGAGGACTGAATGTGTATTTTAAATGTCTTTTCTTTCCCCGTCTTTAACTATGATTTAAATTAATATTCGCGAGACAAGAAATGCTAAAAATAAATTTCAAAAGGCTGTAAACACCGATAAAAGCGTATAAATAACACAAAAAAATCAAAATAAATTTTCGTCATCGTTATGTAAATCCTTTCCAATACCAAATCTGTCCTTGAAATTAGTCCTGATAATTCATACTGGCGTATTTGGAAGCGCTATAAAAGTTATCAGAAATTATCTAATAAAACTGCACTTAATACAAAATTTGTCATACAGTCTTCAGATTTGGGTCCATTTATTTAATACTCTATTCTTTTTAAAGCTATTGTATTTTTGGTGCAGCATAGGTAATCAAGTAAATCAAGAAATGTTGATGAACTTACGATAAGAGTAAGTCATAAAACTGTAAACACCGATAAAAATGTAAAGAAAGAGCAATAGAACGAAATAAATTCTTCCTTATAAGTTTCTACAGTAATTTTCTTCGAAAAATCTGCAACTCATTCTTTTTTTTTTTTTCCTTTTATTTTTAAGTATTTCATTTTTTTTTTAAATACTATCACACTTTGAATTATGACTTTCATTTTTAATGCTTCATTGACAACCCTTTGAGATCAGTGTTTTTGATAGGCTTAATTATGCTTAATTTCAATTAAATTTCTCGTGCATAACATGATGTTTACAATTCCTTCATCAGATTGCGGGAACAATAACTCTTTTAGGCTGATATTTTTATAGATATAAAAACCAGAATTATTTTAATAAACTTCAACCTGTTTTCTGCTTATTTTCTATTTACACATTGTCTTCTGCGGTAATGTTTCTTTTCCTCGTGATTTTGTTTGTAAATTTCACACATATTAAACAAAATTTTTCTTCCTTGTATTTCAACAATAGGAAAAATACTGTGAGGTGTTTGTCCTGGAGTAGTCTATTGTTATAGAATACTTTGCGGTGTTTGTCTTGGAGTAGTCTATTATTGTCAGTTATTGTTATACAATACTGTGCGGTCTTTGTCCTGGAGTAGTTTATTATTATGGAGTTCGGTGTGGTCTTAGTCCTGGAGTAGTTTATTATTATGGAGTTCGGTGTGGTCTTAGTCCTGGAGTAGTTTATTATTATGAAGTTCGGTGTGGTCTTAGTCCTGGAGTAGTGTATTGTTGTTTACTATTGTTATAGAATACTGTGAGTTAAATATTTCATAAAATAAGGACAATAATTTGGATTTCATTACAGTTATAAAGGTTAATAAATGGAAATTCTGAATAAAATTATTTTTTTAAAAGTTTCCAAGTTTATGAAAAATATTGAATGGCAGCTGGACTGATAACATTAAAAAGACAAGTTTTCAAATGTTGTCAAATTTTGAAACGTGTAATAATCCTGACTGCAATCATCATGGAAAACACTAAAATCTCTTTAAATTTTTAGTTAATTAAATTTCTAATTCTAGTTTTTAAAAAAACGCTCTGCTTTCTGCTTTCTTACCCTTTATAATATATAAATATCAAATTTGGAAGCTTTGAATTAAATGGTCTTTCTTGCACAGGGCCAACACTTGCCATATTCTGTTTTGTTATTTATAAAAATTTCTTGGAATACTTTTTTTACGAAGTCAGAATAATATTTTTTACTGCTTCTTAAAACATTCTTTGTAATAATACCATAAAGGTAACTATTTTAATTTTTCAATAAAATATATCTGATTAATTACCTTAAATAATCTGAATTTCACAAACAAGAAATCTAGATTCGTACGATTTTAACTGGACAAAAACAGAAATAACTAAATTTTCCCTCGCGCTGCCAGTTACAGCGAGTTTTTCCAATTGAATTCAAGTATGACTGATTTCGGGTTTTCACTGTAACATCTATACAGATAATCCTGTAAATTCTTACACCAAAGTTCATTTTATTAGATTAATTTCGTTTTATTTCTTACGATTGATTACGAGTTTTCACTGTAACATCTATACAGATAATCCTGTAAATTCTTACACCTAAGTTCATTTTATTAGATTAATTTTTTTTTATTTCATCATCATTTTTTTTTTCAGCTTTCCTAAAAAAAACTGTCCCTTTTATTAAAATGTTTTCATGATTTATCATTTTCATATCTTCTCCTTGAATTGTATATGTCAAACTAATATAGTATTTTTTTTAAGTTTTTCCGTGTCGAAAAACTTAGTATTAACTTAAATTTGTAGTATTAACACCGAAGAGGCTTTTTTTTGGATTTTTATTGTTGAAAAATAATTATATAAAATAATAAAAAAATAATATAATTTTTAAAAAAATTTCGCAACCAGATTGCTTTTGGTGTCAAATTGTATATTATTTATAATATACAGAGCTATCAAAATTAAACATCCTCAATTCAAAGGTGATGTATGGGTCATGAATTGAAATTTGGACATAACTTCAGATTTCGAGTCGGAGGTTTATTGAAAAAAATTAGATCAAGAAGACGCCGAAGGTGGTATTTCAAGGCTACAAAGCGTTTTATATAATTTCGGTATGGCCTCCAATGCTCTACGCACCATTTTCCTTCTCAACACAGTACATTCCATAAAGAAGCAAGACCTTTAGAGAGACGATATACCTTTACGGAGACGAATAAATTTATCTTTCAGATGTGACAACATTAAAGATTATTTTCGATAGGTCTGATTCTTTATAATTTTTTTAATTAGAAGTCTCAAGAGATAAATAAAGCGAACGAGGATGCCCGGTTATTGGAAAAACAAGACTGATCCTTCTGTAGGTGAAATTTTGCAGTGATGTTTAATCTACTATCTACTAAATTAATCTACTAAAATCACACCTGTTTAATCTACTATAAATAAAGTGCACCATCGTGCTTAAGAATTGTATCCTGAGATGTTTCTTTGTCGCAGTTCTGTTAGCATTAAACATTATCTGCAAATCCTAGTATCATTTCCATTGGCGGGACAGATTTCGAATACTTTTTGAGTCATTGTTTTAAAGATTAAGGCATAACAATGAACATTACAGTGAATCTGCATCATACCGTAACTTGCGAAAGTTGCAAAGTACTTAATGGATTGTGTATGGATTTTCAGTTGCGAGTAATCACTTAATCATTCAGATAGAAGTAAGCTACATCTAACAAAATAATGTTCTACAGCTAAGCATTATCCAATGTTAGTCATACAAGAATTGGAACGCAACTGCTTCAATCGCGTGAACACTGTTGTTTTTTAAAGAAAATTAATCCAGAACTGGTTGCAGCATTAACGAAAAGGTGAATCAATGACACTAAAAAAAGCATGTTGGTAGTAAAGGAAAGTTATATGAAAAAAATAATTGCCACTTGGAATGTTTAAATATATTTTAATGTATAACAGCCAATTTTTACATATTTTCATAAACAACATTAAAAAAAATTCTACTATGAGAGTTTTTTTAAGTAATATCATTCTGAAGATGGCAATACTACCTACTAATAAATGTTACCAAACTACTCAAAGTAACTTTCAATTTCTTTTATTATTATTCATTCAAAGAAAATAATAACATTACAGATAAGCAGGGGATATTGTATATAAATAGCTACCTATAAAAAATTACTAAACAAACTAATAAATAGAAAATAAAAACGAGTTAGAATGAGCTGAACAACTGCAAAATTTAGCGAAAAAATATTTATATTTTCTTTAATAATCATGTATTAATGATGATTTAGTTATACAAAAATTCTCAATAGAATGAATTTTAAAATTCAATCTAAATTATTTGGAAGCAGTGTTTTCATTTAATGGGCCTATACGTTTTGTATCACTTATTTTATTCTTATTTTTTTCAGCTGATAACTTCCGACCGTACTTGACGTCTTTTCAAAGCAACGATAATACCGATTACATCAATGCAGTTTTTGTTGACGTAAGTCCGTTTACATTCTAAAATTGAATATTTGAGAAATTTTGAATTTCCTTATAGAAATTGTTCTTAATATAGTTGTTGTTTTACAAAATATAGTAAGAGTAAACTTTTGCTAAATTATTTTTAAATACATGATAAATATTATTATTGTATTATAATTTGCATTTATCCTAATGTATAAAGAAAGATTTTTATCAGACAGCGCATCGTGATGAATTTTTCATAACTCTAGAAGGTTTTGAAACAGTAAAATAAGTCGAAAAAGAATATTCCTAAAATTCTGATAAAGTATAATTATTTAAGGTATCCGACTACGTTCGAAAGAAAATTTGTAAAAAATTAGATTTTAAAAAAAATATTTAAAACTATGGTGTTTAGATGTTTTGTCAATTATAATACAAAATACTATAAATAAAACAAAATTGTTTGAAAATATAATATATTTCGAGAAAAAGGAAAATTTTCTGTAAATTTTAATGAAATTTTACAAAAATGGTTAACACTCTACACAAAATGGTAATCCTATTTTTCTTTGCCCACAAGTTATAGAATCTAAAGATGAATGAAATGAACCAAAATCTAAGAAAAATGTTGAAGTGTAAAGAAGTTATGGGTAAAAATTTACGTATATATATTTATTTTTTCCATAAACTTACAACTTAGTTTTGATAGATCTGAACTACAAGAAATGACAATGAAAAAAAAAATCCCCAATGTGGTCAATAACCAGAGTTTTTAACGTAGTCGAATACCTTAACATGCTGAATAAACAAATAGTTTCATTCCAAGAGTTATCGATCAATTTCATGCAATTTTTAGAAATATTATTTTGTTCCTCCCCCATCCCTGTTGCCTATCTTTTTTAAACAGAGATCAAAGCTAAACAGGGCCATTTTGTTTTGAGATTATTTATATTTAAAAAATATATATAACTGAGCAAAAAAATTTAAACTCTTCTCATTTTTTTTTTGCTCAATTGTAAATATTTACATTCAGTAACGAATTTTCAACTAGGCAGACTAAGCAGCTGCCTAGAGCAGCTAGATTAAAAGAGAATCGTATGCAGATCGATTTAAAAATATTATAAGTCTACTTATGGATGTTGTAGATGTAGACTACTTGTGTAAATAGGCTAAAACTATTAATTAGTCTATTTATGTTTGAGATAGAAATCTTTCGAATTATAAAATATTAGGACTACAATGTACATCATACTGAATTGAAATATAAGTAATTACTTAATTAAAATATAAATTATTATTTTTCATAGTGAGTTTTAATATTAATTAATATTTGATACATTGAGTTTTGCAAAATAATAACTTCAATGCTACATTTGTTTGAAATTTGTTTTTCCGTATAATTTTTTATTAATTCAGTATGAACGTAATAAATTATTAGCTTATAACTATGGCTATCTTTTTTGGAATCATATTATTACTCCATTTTTTTATTCTTATTATATACAAATTAAAAAAGGAATTAAGAAACTTATATACTTTCGTAAAATTCTGAAATAGAAATAATAGTATCAAATAAATTATTAACATGTTAATAAAGTTTGGAACGTTAATACAAATTGGTCTGGTGTTAAAAGAGAAGCCTCATAATACTCTTACTAAAGTTCGTAAATTACATACATCTGTCACTTCTTCCGCTTAGACTGCATAGTCAATGTAGAATGTTTTTGATGTAGTTATTAGTTTCTTATTTATATTCTAGCCACCTTTGGCGACCAGCTGATTCGCCATGAGTAATGCGTTCTAAAATTTTCAATTAAATCACATATTCATTAGCCTTGAAGTAATTCCGGGCTTTGATTGGAATGAAATTAATATTTTCTTTAAGATGATGGATGGAAAGTTCTAAAGAACACGTTTTCCTAATAATATTCTTTAATTTTATAAATCAGTCAGTTTTAATTATCGGTTATGCTTCCAAAATATTAAAAATGTTTTTTTCGGTGATGTTGCCAAAGTATTAAATAAGTTTTTTTAAAGAAAGCGAAAATGGGAAAAACATTATTGAATTAATGATACAGATATTGCAAACGATAGTAGAAATATGCCATTAAATCGGGATTTCAATGCATATCCTGTCAGAATTCAATCAGGTTTACCATAAATAAAAAAGATTTATTGAGTTAATGATATAAATATTGCAAACGATTTCTTAGAATCCTTTGCTTTGCATTTATTTTTTTGGAAAATATCACATTTTATATTTATTTTATTTTATCCAGTTGCATGCTATTTAATTTGGGATGATAGTTGTGGTTTTTTTTAATTTGAACTTCCGTCATTGTTTTCTTTTATTTTATCCAGTCACGTGCTCAAAAAAACTTGGTTAAAATATTTCTTTAAAAATTCGTTTAAAATAGAAGCTTAAGTTAAACATTCAAACACTGATACCATTAGAAAGCTAATTTTTTTTGTTTTTAACTTGATGTAAAAATCATTTGGTGCGATAATATTTTCGGAAGTTATAGCGGAAAAACTTCGAAATTTCGCTTAAATTTTAATTAATTCAAATTCTAATTAAAAATTTGAAAAAAGGGCTCTGAGGTGCACATTCCCGACCTCCAAGGTATACATGTACCAAATTTGGTAGCTGTAGGTTCAACGGTCTGGCCTGTGGAGCGCTAACACACACACACTCACATTGAGCTTTATTATAAGTATTGTTACGGATTTCCTCTATTAATCCGTCGGGTTCTTTTTACCTCGTAGTATATAGTGGTTGTGTATGGTGTTAGATGACGATGAGCACACACAAAATGATCAGTCCTTTAGTTGACGAACACAACACAGACGTTTATTTACAGGACGAAGTCAGGACAGCACACAGACGACAAATATTCACAACTATATACAGGAGACAGCTATTTACAGCCGAGACGTACACACAGGACAACACACTGCAGATAGTAGTCCACAGGCAGAAATTCTGTAGTGACAATGTCCACAGAACGGCTAGACAGGATTCAGCCGGAGAGGGAATCTTTATGGGATTCGCTTTACACCTCCTGGGTCTCTCCAGAACAGGCTGATCTATTCCTTTGTCTCTTCTTGCCTCTGCTGTCGACTTACTACTTCGCTCAACGGGACTACTCCTTAGTTCGGGACAGCTCCTTTCCCGACGACGA
>JAPMOQ010034576.1:610105-624194 GCA_026543055.1 Argiope trifasciata
CTTTACTAGGGAAAGTTTTATAACTTTGTAAATAGCTTTTAAAACATGTAATACATGAGAATTAAAATGTGTTCATTTATATTATTGATTTGTGTTCATTATTGAGTGATTAGAAACTCAGTAATTGCATCCTTTAAGAAATGTATAACACCCTTTATTTTATCAGTCTAATATGATACATCTCTTGAAATTTTAATATATTTCCTGTAAAAACAATCATAAAGGGCTTACCTTATTTGAATAATTGATGAAAACAGTTATATGTCATGCAATACCAGACTTTATAAATGTCAACTGAGTGACTCCAACTCCACCTAGTATTTTTTCCAGAGAAAAAAAAATCACTTTGAAATTTGTATTTGACGTACCTTACACTTAAATCCTGGACTAGTAACTCTGAAATGAGTAGTAATTCTTGAAGATAATATTACTTTCTACTTGTTTCTTTTTTTATATATAGTGTACAAATGTATAATCTCTGAATTAAGTGATTCCTTAACCTTTCTTAGAAATAACCTTTTTGAGAAAGTTTAATATAAACTATCCTTAAAATAGTTAGAATTGATAATGCTAGATATTTCAATAACCAATAATTAAAATGATGTATGAAAATGCAAACAATTTAGATGTCGTCCAAGGAATGTATTTTCTCTTCTTATTTTTTCAAATTACTTCTATTTTCTTTCATTTTCTATCTCACTTTTTAAAAAGTCATGCCACTTAATATAAATGAATAATATAAAATTAATATAATATAAAATAATATAAATAATAATAATATAACATAATAATAATTAGTATATAATTAATATAATAAATACAATATAATGAAAATGATAATATAAATAATATAATAATGCAGGAAAATAACTGCTTCTTCTGCTAATTTTGAAGTTTCAAGATTTTAATTTTCATTGCATGGTCTCAAAGGATCGCAAGCTGTTTAAAACAGAATGACAAGAATATTTGTTAGAGAAGCGATTGATCTTGTGCTATAGGAGATCAAATACAAGATAGAAAACACCACAATTTTTCCCCTACATTGAAAATTGTTTGTAGCTTTCTGACTCTCTCTCTCTATTTGTGTGTGTGTGTGTGTGTGTGTGTGTGTGTGTGTGTGTGTGTGTGTGTGTGTGTGTGTGTGTGTAAAAAGAGATAGAGAGAGAGAGAGTTTTGTTCACCACATTTTAGTTCACCAACCAATCATATATTTGAATACATATTGGCACAAATTCATTCAGTTTGAAAGTGAACATTCTATTACAAAAAAACAGACTTCTTGAAATCCGTCGAATCCAGCTGTGTAGTCAGCAGTGCGAAAAAAATCAGACGCATGATAGATATCCAACCGAGAGCACCCCGAATTTAAAGATGAGAAGTTTCCGGTTTGGTGGTTGGTTCTTTTCACCTAGTTGGTGCAAAATTGGTGTAGAGTCGGCTACCCCTACCAATGATGGGACTTATCTTCTACGGGTGGAGATGTACCATGATCGGTGATGGCCCTTAGGATTTCAAAGCAGCTTTCACCAATACTGTCGCGCCGGTTTAATCTTTCAGATTTATCTGCATACTTCAGAGTGGATGGAAATTATAATAACTCGATAAGTCAATGAAATAATACCATTACAATCTACTAAATAGTCCTAAACATGAATATTCTTTTTAATGGGAACTCAGGTTGATGGTAAATTGTGAAAGAAGTAATTGAATTCTTATTTTCAGCATATTCATGATTTTTCACATTTAAATGCCTGGTGACCAGCAGCGTGTCAACAATTCTTAAAGTGGCACAACTATACAATCTGGAATAATTATTAGAACTATTCTTGCAAAATATTAATGAAGGGTAATAGAAGTTTCTCGTACATTTTTTTTAGTTTCAAATGTCCCTAACATATAGCTCTATATCACATTCGAAATATCTGTAAAGAATTCCGGTAATTAATTGGAGCAGCTGACGGTGAGAGAATGATTTGGTCAAATTATTGCCTTCTACATTTTGATAATCGCATCATTTCATTTATTTGGTCACTTGATGGCACAGACTGGGAATTTTCAAATCAATTTTAATCCATGCTATTTTTTCCTATGATGTCAATTGATACACCAATAAAAATTTAGCATCATTTGTAGAACAGCAGTAGATTATAAGTCATAAATGCGTACCAATCCATTGTGATTGGTAAACATGACATTCGTGATAAACATTACGAATTTATTGTCATCTGATTTCAAAACATTTTCCAATGAGTGAGAGAATTTGCAACCAAAGTGCGACCTGTCGGCGATATTTGCTGCCTATCGGATACCTATACAAGGAAACACGATATAAAAGGTCCCTGGTCATCTATAATAATTACTTAAATTCCTTTTGTATTTTATTAATAACCCATTTTAAAACTGTCATTCCTCTTCTGATATTTACAAACCAGGCTCATGAGCTGAATGAGCCAGGTTTAAATGAAATTAAATTCATGAGAATGAATTTAATTTCAAATTTAGACAAAAAAAAATCTGACATAAAATTCTGTATTTAAAATGGAAGGATTTTTTGTTGCTACTTTTACTTTACTCTACAGCTTAAGATCTTTATAAATACTTACTTCATAATTCAATGAGGGTTCCGTTCCTCAATTTTATTTCTTTTCTTCTAGGTCGTGTCCCTAACTGAATTGATGGCCGGCGTGAAGGCCGAGCCAAAGACCACCCAGGTCTTCCAGATCACCTGCTGGCCACTGGGTCACAAAGTGCCCACTTCTACCAACGCTGTGGTAGAGCTCATGAACATGGTAGAGAGGTGGAGGCAGCGGTCAGCCTACGGACCAGTCATCGTTCTTTCAACGTATGATCGGGAATCAAAGTTTATCAATAGAAGCAGTTTTTACACACTTACATTTTTTAATGTTCTAAAAAATAGAATTTTTAACATTAATTTTTCCAATTATTTTAATTCCATTTTATAATACGTTATAATAAATATCAAGAAACATTAAATCAGTATTTTTCACTGTTTGGTACCAATCTCATTCGTATGAAATCGTAATCTAATTAAATTTAAAAAGTAATCGATAACTTTACGGCGAAAAAATGTAATTCATGAATTTTTAGTAAGAACAGACTTCGTATAAATATGTATAGCAACTAATAATCTAGCATTTCAGGATATAAAAGGGAAATTTATAACATAATATAATTTTTTACAAACATAAAGCAACATATGGTAATCCAAAATGTGAGACAAAAGAAAAAGGTAAATATAAAAAGGCAGAATAATTCAATAAATTGAAATATTTAATTAAGAAAAGGTAGAATAATTTAATAAATTAAAATTTTATTGAAAAGGTGTGTACGGTTAGCTGCTTAGAAAATTGAATTTCAAATTAAAATATATATTTTAATTCTATTGTATTTTACAACGAACGTTTCATAGTGATTATCCAAATGGAATAACAGAACACTCTTTAAATTTTATTCTTAATGTACAAGAAGAAACGCCATTTCTTGTATCCTTTCTCTTTGTGCATTATCTGTGTTATGTAATAACGTTGTAATATTACATAGCATAGATTATATTATATATGATATTCCAACATGATCTATCACAATTTTATAAACGAATTCTTTACATTTTTTCCATTAGCACGGAAAATTAAAATGCGTTTAAATTGGACAAAAAAATAAAAGGATTGAAAGGAGAAAAAAAAACAATTTTATTTTTAAAATAAACAAACAAGATTATAAGTAAATATATTTAAAATACTAACACAGTCTAAAGAAACTAAAGAAAATATTTAAAATGTAAAGAATGTATCAATTTACTTCATGTAACTAATTCCTGCATATCATTTCCATTCTTTTCCCATTTCTTGACATCCCCATTCTTTTCCCATTTCTTTTCCTTAAATTCATTTTAGTCACAATCATTTCCTTTGAAGTATTCATAGTATTTACACCAGAACTTCATAGGGTAACAGAATTATATGACAAATACTTAGAATCTTTCCTTTTTCTCAAGATCAAAATGCAGCATAAAATATACGCAAATACTATTTGTTATTCTTCGGCTTTTAAGCATCTCTCGATAAGAAATTTCCTTCGCTGTAGAGAGAACACGGTATAACATAGTTATTCAATACTGCTTAAATTACTTAAAGGAACATTCATTGAACAATAAATTTCTAATTTATTTTGAGATATTGAACAATATCATTTAAACTATAAATATATGTAATATTTTTCGTAAAATTTTATAATTGCGTATTGAATACCGATTCAGTTTTATCAGTATAATAATCGTCCATTGCTCTCTGTAACACTAGCAGTAAATATCACCCATTAGTATTACGAACATTACAGAGGTGTAATTTCCTCTGCCTTTCAATCAGCATTATTATCAGATGAAAGTCCTAACTTATGTTTTGAAATCAAACAATAGAGATAGATTTTTTAAATATAAAAATTGGCTGGCTTATCGATGTGAGAATAAAGTTATGCATGAATAAAGATCATTTAGATGATGGTAAACATCACATTATATTTACATTTTTTATTCTGAATGGTATTCAGGGTTAAGGGCTAAAATCTACAATTCTTATCATGTTCTATCGATGTTGATTTTTTATATACTCACTCCTGGTGAAGGCTATTGTTAATATTTTCTTCTATTTGCATTTTTTTTTTTTTTTTTTTTTTTTTTGCTGTTAGAAGATTGTTTATTGTTTCAAATGTATTTTGGAGATTGATTTGTGTGTTTGTAAATGCTATGGATAAAAAAGATCTCACTGCAAAAAATCAAAATTTGTTAAGTATAATCATATATTTATACCTAAAGTGTATTGCAAATAGTTATTTTTATTTCTTAAATACTTTGCCAATGTGCATGATATTTTCTTCTTCGACTTTCTTTAATTTATATGTGAAAATCACGGTCTGACTAAGGCAGGGGCATGCGGGGCAGTTGCTCTAGGCCCCCACATCATAGGATGATTCCCAAATCGAAAACTATGCAAACACATACAAGTTCTATGCACTTCTATGAGCGGTTCTTTATTTTTAAAATAGTAAAGCAGAAGGAGCCCCAAAGATGTTTTTACCCAGGGCCCCAATCAGGCTAAGTCGGGCCCTGGTGAGATTCATTAATAAAATAACAGTCCGACTAAACGGACACATCTTCTTGAAATTTAAATAAATGCCTTTGTTTAGTTTATTGTTCTATTTTAAAAACCATTAGCTCTTATTTAGATAGACTTTATAAACTATAAACATGAGCATGCGTAGTTTTAAATGTTCATTTCGATAAAGAAATTCAGCAACTTTTTTTTTTTTCATTTTCTTCAGAAATGGCAAGAGTCGAGTGGGAGTGTACTGTGCAGCTTGCGTCGCAATCGAACAAGTCATTCAACATGGAGAAGTGGACGTTTTCCAAGCAGTCAAAACAGTACGTCGGCATAGACCGCAACTGGTGGAAAACATGGTAAGTTTAAGAAATCTTTTTAAACGTATGTTGTTGTTGTGTATTTTCAGAATTTGAAAATATATAATTCTATTCAGAAAACATCGCATTAAACCTATAGTTGTTTTGTACAAAGTGTCCGCTAATGTCCGCCTATTTCACGTAAGCTTAAAAACGGCAACAATTGCTATTTTATAGAATTAGTCACTTCACTATATTTAGACACCAGGTTTGTAGCAATAGTTTGTGGCAAGTTTCTCTCAAGTTAATTTGAAGCATGTGTATTTTTGTGGACACCCTGTATAACTAAAAGAAAAATTATAAAGGTTATTTTAGTTTAAAATTTTTGAAATTATTTAAAATAACTTTTTGACTATCAGGGTCATAACAGATTATGGCATTGGCTGCTTATTAAGCAAGTCCGTCTAAGAAAATAATTTAAAAATTCATCCGAATTCTTATAGTTCGAACCCCCGAATTAAAATTAGTCTCTGCATTCTGTACTTTCCTTAATGAAATCAAAGTGTTATGAGGCATATTTCTTTCATTTAAGGATACGTATTTTAAGATTGAAAAGCAAACTTGTATATACATAAACACATTTAATCTACGAAGATTTATACAAACAAATGTTTTCATGGTATTTTTTATTAAACTTTATAGGATGCAGTTATTAGAGCATTGTGAATTTAGTTTTAAATCAATTTTAAAAAGATAAAAAGATTTGCGCTACCCATTAAAACCATTGATTAAATAAATCAGTTATGAACACGAATATTCAAAGCAGGTGTCAGGGAAGCAAATTCTGGAAGACATTTTCAATAAATTTTAATTGATATTTTAGGTTTTTTTTTTAATTCTAATATAAAATTTTAAAAAATAAAAGCAAGTTATCAATTTATCTTAATATCTGCTCTATTTGATAGAATAGACTAATAAAAGTTAAAAAAAATCAATAAGTATAATAAGCCTCACCTTTTCGCAACATTCTTCTGAATAAATTTTATCCATTTCGCTTCGTTCATCGAATAATTTTTCTTGCATAATAATTGACTTGATGTAAATAATATATCATTAAGAATATAAAACAAAAAAATTATTAAATAGTGCTTCTAGTAGTTTGATTTCCAAAGAACTAAATAGATATGTACCGAAGTTTCATACAATCCACTTCCACGTCCAATGATTATTTTATTGTGATGCTACAAATCTTTCTTGAAATAAATATTTAGAACAATCAAAAATATAATTTAAAAAGTCAAAAGAGCATGAGACCTTGAAAGCACTCTTAATATGCAGATAATTTTTCTGTAAAAAATATTTTTTGTTTGCAAGATCCTTGACCGATATATGAAAATATATTCATTACCATTCATTCGAGAACTGAATTCTGCCATAATGGACACACAATGATCTTGACCTGTTCCCTGTCCTACAGTAAAACAAAAAAAAATTCTCAATAAAAATTACCTTAGAATTTATTTTATATACTACCATAACTAAACTTTCATCGCCTTCTTAAATATGACAACGTGTAAGTGTTAAATTATATTTACTCATTATTTTTCTTGATGCCCACTTACAATCCTCAAAAGTTTGTCGGTTTATTAATAGAATACCTGGTATGCTCTATGTATTTGTCTTCATTTCTTCTTCACTAGTGCCTAACTTCTTTTTTTTTTTTTTTTGCTTTTTTTTTCAGACGGAGTACAAATACTGCTACGATCTCGTACTTCACTATGTCCTGCACTATTTGAACAGTCTCTAAGGCACTCTTTTCGCCACCCTGGAGGTCCAATGTTTGATATGACGACAGACTCTTTGATACACCGTAGACGACCAACCGAAGCCTCTTATCTAAGCAAGAGGATATATTTTGCACTCAATTTTGATATTGCACTCTCTTCCAATAAATAAACTTATCCTCCTGTTACACGGTGAGCCATCGATATCCTCCGCCTCCTGCTTTCTCTTGTTGTAGAGGTGCAAAGTTACGTTTCTCCTGTCATTCCGACGCGTCTCTAGTTTAGATTTTATTTATTATTTTATACTAGATATTGTTTTTTTTTTTCTCTCTCTCTCTCAATCATACTCGAAAGCGGTGCTGCAGATGGGAAAAAGAGCGGTTGATGGATGACAAATTACTGAGCAAATAATCTCGGACTTATTATTTTCAGTTAAGATAATCAGACTTCCTGGATTAACTAGGACAAACTAAAATTTGGACTCTTGATCTCAAGAATTAAGATCTTCCTATTACCTTCAAATGTCAATTCAGTTTCAAAAGATATTAAATAGATTTAGTTATCTTAAATAATATTCTACCTCTAAACCAATAAAAAATTATTCAACCTTATCTAAGCATTCGGATTTTATTTAATGATTGTAATATAGAGCCAGTTTTTTATCACTTCTGTTAAACGTAAGTTGAACATCCAAGCGTGGCAAAATCGCAACTGTAATTTTGAAAAGGAAATAGCAAAAGGCAGAAATGTGCTTTCTAGTCTCTCTCTCTCTTTTTTTTTTAAGTTTGTGATATTTATCTATTTTAGTGTTTCTAATTTATCTTATTTGTTTATTCATTTATTTGATGTAATTATTTCTATTTCTATTTTATTTTATTCCAATTCATAATCCTATGATCCCAACCAGTACACGGTTCTGCCACGTTACTTAAATGCGAGTTATATTCCTTTAAGGTTTAAGAAATAATGAGAATATTACTGAGAATTCTGTTTTACCTAATAGTAAAAAATTGTTTCAATAAATATTCATACTTTTTACGGTGCACACAGTTCCTAATATATAAAGATAAATGATTATTGGGAAATTTTAACTTTAAAGTAATTGCTGCGAATTTTCAAAGCAGAAATAAAAAATTTTATTGCACCAGTAACAAAAAGTTTAATTTTTGTTCACAAAAGGTTTAAAAAGCAATTAATTAAAAATAATCTTTTAAAATACTCGAATAATGCTTTTAAATGAAGACTATGAAATTTTATATTAAATTTTGCAGAAAAGAAAAAAAATAGATAGATTTTATGCTTATAAAAATATAATATTTAAGATGGCACTTTGTACACGAAGTGCATTTCGTTGCACGTGAAGCTCTTAATCTCATCAAAATCAATAAAAAAATCAAGCAGCTGTTTTTGTTTTGTTTATCTCAGCATGTTAGGACTTCATGCTCCAATCAATTGCTTTGGAATATAAATATATACAAAAAAATAACTTAAATCTCAAATTAATTCAAATTAAACAAAAATATCATTGATAAATGCTTAAAATGCGTGCTATAAGCAAAATCATTATACAGAAATTAAAAAATCATGATAAAATAAATGAATTCGAATTTCATTTCACTTTAAATAAATTTGTAATCAAAATAAATTTAAAGAAAAAATAAATACTAATTTCATAATTTATCTTCTGACTAAAAAGATACTAAAGGAGGAGAAAAAGAACTTTTGTTTGTTTTATTTTAGTTTTTTCATTTAATAATCCACCAAATATAACTACGATATTTCAAAGGTACTGCATTTTCATATTATACTTTATATAATATTAAAAACATCCAAAATTATACTGGTATTTTTTAAAAATACTATGTCAATTGCAGACCCTTTTAAATAGTCACAAAATTCTCAAATTTAATTTACCTTTCTTCAGAATTTTTACCTAAGCTTAGAAAACTCAATAAATATTTTTAATTCGCAAATTGAACAGTTTAATTTTTAGACCTTTTAAGTACAGTTTTTATTTCAATAAATATTTTTAATAATATCTAGACTCTAAATCTATTCAGTTTTATAAGACATGTAAACTGAGTTAATAGCAGACGATAATTATTAAACAACTAATAGCAAACGATAATTTAAAAACTAGCCAATATTTGCTTAAAGAAAAATAGAATTTTACACGTCTTTATTAAATTAATAATTTATAGTAAAAAATATTTTTATTCAGGAAAAATTTTTGATGCTAATTTGATTTTTTTTTTTAATTTTTCAAATAAATTTTTAAGTTATTTCTGAAAAAGAAATAATTTCTCTCCGAAATTATGCATTGTCAACCCAATCTTACTAATTTTTTATCTTTGTAAATACAAGGTAATAAAACAGTGAACTATTTCCATCATTCAACACTCCCATTGTAGTCTCGCCTATGTAAATCGCTTTCTAGGAGAAGAAGTTTGTTTTATAACTTAGTGAGAATTTAAGGAGGTAGCTGTTTTGAAGGTGATCGTTGGCTTTCACCTAGGAGACTTAGCATCATTGTTATTTCTAATGTTTAAATTTTATACATGTTGATGAAGTTATTGAAAAGGTCATTATTACTTGAGAGGAATAAAAATGTGATGATCAGTGCCTTGGTTGTTTTATTTCTTACTCAAAACATAAACATTGACGTACTTCGATTTTGAGTCATGTATTTTTTCTTTTTTAATTGTAAATTTTCAGGAACGTATTAAATTTTATTTGTTTTTAATTAATATAAATTTTCATTAACTTTTTCTTTAATAATTAACTCTTTCTTAACATTAACTCTTTTTTTTATAAATTTCATCATTTATTGATGCATGTGGAGCAAAATACATTACATACAACTTTTATTTATTACGAACCAAAAAAATTTCTAATTTAAATCAGTGACCCAATTAGATACGACTTAATCAACTGTTACTTTATTTATAAGATGCCAACATTGGTTTCTTTAATATCAGATTTGTCATCAACTGCAGATTTTGCTAAAGAATTTTTAAGCTTTACCAACGATCTTGTCTAAACACGACGTCATTAGTGTAAACGCGCATGTGTGATGAACCTGAACCATTAATTGGCTTATTGCCAAGCATTCAGTGCGTTAAATAAAATAATTTTAAAAAAAGACTGTTTATTAGAAAAATAAAATAGGTTAATATTGAATTATTATAACTTGATGAAATTGTCTCTGAAAATGGAATGAAATAAGTTTTTAGAGAATATTGTTTAAAGAAATCTGATATATATACTTGTAATTTAAATATTTTTTTGGAAAGAAGAAATGCTTTAAAAGATGAGGAGCATTTTGCAAAACGAGGTTTATCCAAGATGTTTGAAAGGTGAGGGATTATGTCAAACAAAATCGGTTTTGCATTCACATAATAATAAATTTCCATGAGAAACAGCAAAAATTGCAAGGTAATTTTGAACTCGAAGCATCCAATATCAGGATTTTTCTGAAAAAAATTAGCTCCAAACGCTTCAAATAGTGAACAAATAGCAATAAGAAATGCTCCTAACTGATATACTACTCAAACATTGAAAAGCTTTTTTTTAATGATGAGACATGAAGATTTTATTATACGGAATCAAATAGAAAAAGTGTGAAATGGAAAATTAAAAAAAATCACTAAGAACGAAAAAGAAAAATTATATGAAAATTAAAATAATGATCATTATATTCTTTAATAGAAGGGATATTATCCTCTAAGAATTTGTTACAATGAGACAAACAATTATTGGTAAGTATTATTTAAATATTTCAATAGTCACAATGTATTAGGCTTATAAAAATGAAAACAGATTCTTTGTTACATTTAATGCAACTCATTATTGTAAGTAGATCATCATTGTAATTAATCTTGTTACTGATATTAATTCACACTTAACTTAAGTATTCAGTTTTTAAAAGATTAAAGTTTTTGTGTTTATCAAAGCGTACATCATATTCAGCTAATGTAATGTCTATGATTTCTCATTAATTCTTAAAAAAAATTAAAACAAAGTTAAAAAGAATTATATTCGGATAATTTTTCGAACAAGTAAACCATACCGACAGTCGCTTAGGAGGCAATTCTTCAAAGTAAACTTAAATAGGTATTCGAATCATAATTAAATTACTGTAATAAGTGTAATAAAGGCAGAATTTTGAAAAATACCAAAAAAATAATTATTGACTACTTTTTTATTTTTACCAAGCTGGTTTCTAAATTTTTTGTGACAAACTATGCTATATTATTTACAAAATATAAAATAGGAACGACATATAAATCTGAAAAAGAAAACGTCTTGCAATCAGTAACAGCATATCATGGACTGAATAACAGGGATATGCAGGAATAGTTATAAACGACCTCATAACTATTATGTGGAGGAGATTGTATGGCGTCATAATGGAATATGGGCTATTGAGTACTTTAAAATTGTAGACTACATATTCTTAAAATTAAACACTTATCATTATGGATATATAACTGAATCCCTTAGAATATCGATTATTTATGAACAAATTATCATTTAAAATGTTATGATGATTTGTTCATTTGGATCATTTAGTTTTAATATCACAATTTTGTTTATTTAGTTTATATATGATCATTTTAGAATATTATCACATTTCAAACATTATTTTATCCAGTTTTCTCAATTACTTTCAAAGCACTGATTTCATTTCCAAGATCATTTTACTAAACATCCTAATACATCCCAAAATGATTTCATTTTGTCAATTCGATCTGTTTCTGACTATAATTCCACGAAACTTTATCTCCCTAATTGCAACAAACTAGGCTAAAATTTAGGTGGTCACAAAAATTGGATCACTAAAAATAAATGTCCTTTATGAAGATTTTAAGTTATATTTAACCCTTAGAAAAGTTATAAGATGCATTTTTACACGAATGTGTGCATTAGAATCGCTTTTAGTGCTTAGAAAGTTCAAGAATTGTAGATATGTCATAATTCTCAAAATTTAATTTGCAGCTGCCTTTGTTATTATACAGCTTTTATAATATTAATCATCTAACATCAATGTGAAAACGGTGCTTCCAACACAAAGGTAGTCAGACTGAACGTAGGAGTGCAAAGGATAAATTCGCCTACATTGCTTGTTCTTCTTGGAGGACACGTATTGGAAAATTGAATTCTGGGTGAGATTTGGTATAATTGTAATATACCTTTAGGGTGTTTTTTCATGTTATAATGCTATAGTGCAATAACCAGCCAATGTAGAGAAAATCGCTCTTAAACTTTCGACATAACATACTGATAATGTGTAACCGTCGATGAACGTCTGGATAAAAACAGATAGTATGGCGTTGTCTTAGAATACACGAGACCTGATTCCCGTCCTAGGCATGTACTTTTTTATTTGTTTCCATTCAAAATTCTGTCAAATTAATTTAACAATTTATAAATAGTTTTAATTATTATTATATTTTTCATTTTTTTAAATACAAAAAGTTAATATTCTTTTAATTCTTTAATTATAATTTATTTATACGCGTTTAATTTACATGCGAATAAATTTACATATGTTTTTAAAAAAAGTATTCAAAATTATTTAATTTAATTATTTAAAGATGGTTTTAATTAATATATTACGCATTTTTGTACTCAAAAATAAATGTTTTGTCTCTTAATATTTAAATTATGAAGTAATTTCTGAAAGAAAAATAATAATACAGGTATATTATATAGATTTAATATAATACAAATATTAATTCCAAAAAAGTATTAAAATTATTAAAATAAAATTAACAACTTGCAGACAATTTCAGTTAATATGCGACTCGTGTATAAAACAAAAATATATACTCATTTAGCTAATATTTAAATTGTAATATTACTTGTAGGCAAAAAAAAAAAAATGCAAACATAATTTAAATGATGATAACCATTAATTATAAGTACTTATATCATAAAAATGTTTCATTAATTTTATATTACATACAAGGACCATTCAATAATTACCATATTAAATGGTAAATGGTTACCATATTAAACGGTAATTATTGAAAAGCAAAATACGTTTCTCCTTCTTAAACTATTGATGAATAATGTTTATACACAAGAAAAACGTTAAAGGAATTGACTGAAAACCAAATTTCGATCATTTTCACATAAACACAGGCAAAAATATATATATTAATCTCTCTCTCTTTTTTTATGAAAATTGTATAGCTTGCGAAGTAAACTGTATCATAAACAAAAAAAAAATCTTAACCCCCAGCTCATTTTATAATTAAATCATTCTTCTTTTCAATTTCTACTTTTTCTTTTAATTATTAACTGGTAATTTGATTATTAACTTTAATAGCAATTATTTACATAATTGCTATTAAAAAATTGTAATAATCCCTGCCCTAAACTGTAACTTTGCTATCTCCACAATCATAACCAGATTGAGGAATAAACATTTGTATGTGTGTGTGTGTGTGTGTGTGTGTGTGTGTGTGTGTGTGTGTGTAAACCATAAAAGCATTAAATAATTAAAACCAATTTCCAGTATCATCAAAAATTAAACCGAAACTAATTATGTCGGAATCGAAATAAGAGTAACAACATAATCAAAATTACCACAAATAGAAATAAAATCCGGCCTGAAAATTTTTTCAAGGTCATCCTAAGGCAAGGATTCAAAATAAGGGATTTTTTTCTGTGAGGAATTGGACAATGTCCAATAGTACTGACCCCTCTTTAAAATCACCCGAAAGTTACGGCAAAACAGATACACTAATATTAACAGCAAAGACACAAAAACAAAACAACATTTAAAACATCACCAAATAAAGTACAAATACATAAAATAAAACTACATAAGGGGAGTATTGTATTGGGTTGTTCGGAAAGTCATTTCGTTTTTTTTTTTTTTTTT
>JAPMOQ010034576.1:629194-640408 GCA_026543055.1 Argiope trifasciata
CAATAGGTTAAGGGATAAAACCTCGTCTGATGCTCATGAAATGATGCGCATGAAAAATAATTAAGAGACATTCTAAACTATTTAGTAGTTATTTCACGGTCGAATAAGTCGAAAATTAATTTTTAGAATATTTATACCTTTAGAAACTAATTTGGTGAGTACCTAGAAATCTGCATTGTACAATATCGGAACAATAATAAATTTCATATTTTACACTATTTCAATGTCATGAAAAAATATTGTATAATATTGTTTATCAAATTATATTATTTATAAAAATTTCAAATTTTTATAATAATGTGCACTAATTTAATTTTTAATATTTTACGCGTAGTACAATTGCATAAAATTGTCATGATATTTGTTATTTCTAATATTTTTCAGTAATTCTTAAATTATTGTAAAATATTGGGAATTATTGCAATTAGAAAAATGGCTGATTTGGTATATCCCTCTGCTAAAAAGATAGTTTCTGATACTGTTTAATATTGAGAATGTTGTACTATACGATAATGCGAAAGCATTGTAAAACAAATTCAGAGATTTGTGCCAGATATAATTTTAAAATTATATATATAAATTTCAACCGTAACGTTTATGAACCGTTTTGGGCAGATTTATATCGAATGTATACAGTTTTTATTATACATTGCACAGCATCCTACAGTTCATTTCAGTATTCTGAGATGACCGTATTACGAAGTTTCTATTTCACTACTGGATGACATGTGAAAAGATGGACGCCATTTCTGGAATTAACTTTACTGTTAAATGTAAACATTTCCACCTTTTTTCTTTCCTCTCAGCGCTCTCTCTCTCTCTCTCTCTCTCTCTCTATATATATATATATATATATATATATATATATATATATATCTATACACAGTGGCTCAAAAAATTGAGAGTACTGCTTACTTTTACTTAATAAATCCGACTTCCAATATAAATAGCACTTTACCGAGAAGTGCAAACATGTTCTTTTTTTTACATATAACAAAGAGTTTAATTTAGTGTAAAAATAAAGAAAAATCAACAAAAAACTTTTAAACTAAAAAATTTCAGAAACATTTTAAATAAACATATTCAGAACTTTGTCTCAAAAATTGAGAGTAAACTTATGAAATTTTTCCAATAACTAGAATAAAAATAAAGTGTCACTGCTAAGTTGAATGTCTTTTGACTTTTATAATGACCTCCAAACGTCGTTGTACCAATTTGACCAATTTTTGGTGAAATCTGTAGATATTTTACTCCATTTTTCTTGCAACGTTTGTTTTTAATGGATTTTGTTTCTAATTTTGTGTTTTTGAACCACCTTTTCGAGTATGCCCCACAATATATGGTAATATTCAATAGTAAAGATATCGGGATACCGTGTTGGTATATATAAATTATGTTTATAATGAAAAAGATACCATATTTAATGTTACGTGCACTCTGTTTGGGTTCGTTGTATTGCTGAAAAAGGGAGTTTCCATCTTAAGCCAAATTTTTAACACTTTTCTTAAGATTGCTGCTGCCATATGGTACATCCAACTTACAGCAGAAATTTCCTAAATCATAAGCAAAAATGTAGGTGCTGAAATTGCGTGAAATGTCATTATACAAGCTGGATATAAAAGTCTCATTATTAGAGAGAAACCGTTCATCAGCTCGCACATTCAGATAAAGTAGTTGAAGTTTGCAAAAAATTTAATTCTCATAGATATTATTATAAATCATATGGTGTATTGGGATATACTTCACAGCAATCTAAAGAAAATTGTTAAACATTTGGATTTTGATGCAAATTCCTTTTTTCAGCAGTACAACTGCCCCAAACAGAGTGCACGTAACGTCAAAGTATGGTGTCTTTTTCATTAAAAATAACAGTTACACATATCAATATAGTACCTCGACATCATTACCATTGAATATTAACCTATATTGTGAGCCATATTTGAAAAATAGATTCAAAAACCCAAAGTTAGAAACAAAACCTATTTAAAACAAGCGTTGCAAGAAAAATAGCGGTAAAATACCTTCAGATACCATTAAAAATTGATCAAATCGATAGATTGACATTTGGAGCTTAACATAAAAGTCAAAAGACACGCAACTTAGCAGTGACACTTTATTTTTATGCGAGATATTGCAAAAATTTCATAGGTGTACTCTCAATTTTTTTTAGGCAAAAATCTGTGTTTGTTTATTTGAAATACTTCTGAAATTTTTCAGTTCGGAAGTTTTTCGTTGATTGTACTTAATTTTTACTTTAAATTAAACCAGTTTTCACGTGTAAAAATAAAAACATGTTTGCACTTCTTGGTAATGTGCTATTAATATTGGAAGTCGGATTTATCAAGTAAAAGTAAGGTGTACTCTCAATTTTTTATGCCACTATATATATATATATATACACTGAAGTGACAAAAGTTATGGTATAGCAATATGCAAATGTACAGATGGCAGTAGTATCGCAGCGAAAAAGTATAAATGCGCAGTTCGTTTTCCAGAGCTTTCATTTGTGTTCAAGTTATTCATGTGAACAGGTTTTTCGTGATTTATGGCGGCACGACTTTGAACGTGGAATGTTAGTTGGAGCTAGACGTATGAGTCATTCCATTGCGGATATCGTTAGTGAATTCAACATTCCGAGATCCACAGTATCAAGAGTGTGCCGAGAGTATGAAATTTCAGGCATCACATCCCATCATGGACAGCGCAGTGGGCGACCGCCTGCACTTAACGACCGAGACCACCAACGTCTGTGTAGAATGTTCAATGTTAATATACACGCAACACTTCGTCAAATAACTGCAGGAATCAACGTGGGACGTGTCCGATAGGACTGTGCGGTGAAGTTTGTCTTCCTTGGGCTATGACAGCAGAAGACCGACTCGAGTGCCTTTACTGACAGCACGACATCGCCTGCAGCGACTCTCCTGGGCTCGTGAGCATACCAACTGGTCCCTAGACCAGTGGAAAACCGTGGCGTGGTCATATGAGTCACGATTTCAGTTGTTACGAGCAGATGGTAGAGTTCGAGTGTGGCGCAGACACCACGAAGCCATGGACCCAAACTGTCAACAAGGCACTGTTCAAGCTGGTGGTGGCTGCATAATGGTGTGGGCTGTTTTTACATGGCAGGGACTCGGTCCTCTGGTGCAACTGAACCGATCATTGACTGGAAATGGTTATGTTTAGCTGCTTGCAGATCACTTACAGCCATTCATGGACTTCACGTACCCACACAACGATGGGATTTTTATGGATGACAATGCGCCATGTCACCGGGCCAGAACTGTTCGCGATTGGTTTGAAGAACATTCCGGACAATTCCAGCGCATGATCTGGCCACCTAGATCGCCCGATATGAATCCTATCGAGCATTTATGGGACATCATCGAAATGTCCGTTCGTGCCCAAACTCCTGCACCATCCACACTTTCACAATTATGGACGTCTATACAGACAGCATGGCTCAATATTCCTGCTGAGGACTTCCAACGACTTGTGAACTCCATGACACGTCGAGTTGTTGCACTTCGCCGGGCAAAAGGAGGACCTACACGATATTAACAGTCATCCCATGACTTTTGTCACTTCAGTGTATATATATATATACGATCGCGAATCTTATATTCGTAAGTTCCTTTATTGCTTGTCCAAAAAAATGTTTTATTTTTATAATTTTATGCATTTTCTTTTGACAGATGCTCTTCTAAAATTGCATCGTTTTCGAATATCAAATGTTTTTGTTTTTAATTGCACTTTTCCTATTTAAAAAATAATAATTTTTTTCTAATTTTTTTAATTTATTTCCTAAATTTTTTTTTGCGTTTTTTTTATTGCACTTGCAATTTGGATATAGATTGAAATTCCATTTTTCAGCAGGACAACGACCCAAAACTCAGTGCACGTAACATAAAAATGTGGTACCTTTTCATTTTAAACAGCAATTACATACACTACCATAGCAACCCGGCAACAACGTCATTAAATATTCGTGGGCCTTACTCGAAACATTAATCCAAAAACATTTGAATAGAAATAAAACCCATTTACAACAAGTGTTGCAAGAAGCATGAGGTGAAATATTTTCAGATTCCACCGAAAATTGATCATCGACGTTTAGAGACCATTATAACAGCAAAAAGACATGCAACTTAATAATGACACTTTGTTTCTGTGCGAGATATTTGAAAAGTTTCATCGGTGTACTCTCAATTTCTTAAGGCAAAATTCTACGTATGCATATTTAAAATGCTTCTAAAGCTTTTCAATTTCGACATTTTTCGTTGATTTTTCTTTATTTTTACTCTAAATTAAACCATTTGTTATGTGTAAAAATAAAAACATGTTTGCACTTCTCGAAAATGTATTATTTATATTGGGAGTTGGATTTGACAAGTAAAAGTAGGGTGTTTTCTGTAAAAGTAAGATGTTTTGAGCTACTGTATATCAGAAGTAGGAGTGGGTTGACCAGTACTTAAGATTACCTTTCTAGCATGACAAAAGCAAACAATACTTTTACATGCTTTTATTTATGTTCTGGAGCTTCTTTACATTATTTTATTAGATAAAATAATTTTATGACAACAAAACGTGTCATTCTACAAGTTAAATATCGGGTTCAGATCTATAATGCGTGTAAGATTACGTGTGAACCGCTCAGAGGATATCATGTAACAATAAGAGCCAATCACAAAACATGTCATGAAACTACTGGGTATCATTGCATACTCTATTCGCCAAGAATGTCAAATCGCCTGTTTAGTTTTCCAGTGCATGTTTATTTGGCTTCAATATCATATGGCTTAAAATGAAAAAGTAAATGGAAAAAAATGCGCCAATGGAAGCACAAGCTTACGTCACTTTCTAGATTATGTTCTGATTCGTTAAATTTTCAGGTATGTTTCTGGTGTTAGATGCTGTTGAATAGTATGACCGACTCTTCATGACAATCTATTTACAAACAGCATTAGATGTTCCATAAATTATTGTGTCTGGTCTGCTTTCTCATGCAACTTTCCTTAAGGTGCATTTTTTAAAGAATTTATTGTAAGAATTACATGTATTATTTTCTAAACATTCCAGCAAATATGTATTGAAACTTCATATTTGATTTTGTGACGTATGATAATTTATTATCACCGGTCTAAACATCACTGTTTTATTTTGACTTATTTTAATTAAGCTACCACACTTCTGTTAATTTTTGCATTTTGAATAATTGAATTTGATAATAAGATGTGCTTTTCTTTTTTAATTTGTAATTATTTGATTACATAACTTCTCTTTTTTGTGTCTGATGAGTAAGTGATTTCTCGCATTCATTCAGAAAATGTTTTTTTTAATAGCTTTATCAACTTATATCTTGAATGAGTTTTTGTAACTCTCCAAAATTTCTTTATTTGCAGAATTCTTTATTGTATCTTAGGTTGCTGTACTACGCTTACAAATCATTTAAGGTTGTAATGTGTAGCTTTAAATATCGAATTAACAGCACAATGTATAATATTTTGAAATTTTTCCATTGCCTTTCAGATAATCAAAAGCAATTATACAAAAATAATAAATATTTTGAAATAAAATTTATTTTGCTTTTTTAACATTTTTATTTGATATATTATTGAATGTTTCTCTTTTTAGGTTATGTGACTAGTATCAAATAAAAATGTGGCCTAAAACCTCATTAAGCATGTGTAGATCATATCATCCAAAAGTATTAATTTTAGTTTATGTTTTAATTCTTGTGGCCATCACTGTAAATGCAAAAAAAGACCAGAAAAAAACTGATGAGGAAGATTTTACTCGAACTGCAGAAATGATTCGAGAAGAGGAAATTGATGAAGAGGAGATGGATAATACTAAACCACTTTTCACTGATCTCAGGACTAGTCAAATATACGAGTTTATAGAAAATGCCAAAAAGAAAGCTAAACCAGATGATTATAAACAATACCCTTACAGTGAAGATGCAACAGACATACTTAACCAAAAACTAGTCGAAAAACTCCGAAAAGAAATTGAAATGTTGAATATAAATGATGAGGAAGTGATCAGTAATGAAGATCTTTACCGCATAATTACTTCAAAAGAAAAAGAATTTTATGGAACTGCAGAAGAAACCATGCTTTTTCAGGAACTTTCAGAAGAAGAATTTGAACAGTTGATCAAAAATGAAAATAAAATTGAAACAACAACCAAGATTACTATTAAAGAAGTTGATCCGAATCCCACTTTTAGTGATTTAAATTCCAATGAGATTTATCATACACCTTCAGCTACACACAGTTTAGTTCCTCCAGATATTAGTGCTTCTGTAGGAATTCCAGATTCTCCTACAAAACCTAAAGTCAAAAAAGAACCTGAATTAACTGAGGAAGAGAAACAAGGTAATTTTTTTTTTCTTTTTTCTTTTTTTTTTTTTTTTTTGACCATTCTAATTAACTTTTAATTTTTCTGTTGTTATACTGTATTCTAAGAATAATTTTGTTCTTTTATTGAAATATTTTCGCTTGATATGTTTAATGCTGCATATCAAATGATGTATATGTATTAATATTGTCATAATACTGTATAATTCATAGAATTTGTATTTTTTACACATTTCTTTATTTGGCATCAAGGTGTTAATAATGATATTTTTAGTTGATCTGCCACATTCCATGTTAGCTTTAAACAGATACTGAGTCAGAAGTCTGTCACTTGTACCTAATATTTTTACAAATATTCTACAGTAACAAAAGGTTCTTTTTGCATAAATATGTTATTCATTGTAATTCTAGAAGCATTTCATTAAAACTTTGCTAAATGAAAAACTATTATTAACTATGATGAGTTGCAGAGAGTTTTTAACACCGAAATCAATAATGAGTAATATAATATGCATTTCAGCATATTTTCAGGTTGTAGATTATAAAATTTACTGGGAAAAAAAGAAAAATCCCTTATATTTGGCCTGCTTTTTGAACTCATCTTTTGAGATAAGATGCAAGTTTTTTCCAACTTTTGGTGTGCTCTCTCGTCTCATCTCCAGTGTTAAAAAAAATCTTAATTTAATGAAAACCTCTTTCATATGCTATTCTAATACTGTCCTGTTTCTCGAAGAAGGCAATATGGCAAAGATTTTTTTCTCAATACTCAGCATATTTCTAAGTGTATTCATTCATATTTTCAACAACACTTATCACTAGTATCATTAGAGGCTATTATGAGCATGAAAACATAATTTATCTGGACACATGTTGTCACGTATATATCCTCTATTTTCTCTATAATCATTTGCAAAAGTTGATGTGCAATTTTCAAAGAATATTAAATAACTTTTCCTTCAATTTACACCAGTCAAAACTAAACATACTGAATTTATACAAAAATATGCTGAGTTAAATCAAAATCGTTCTGGATATCACAATAGACAGACTTATAAATCTCATAAAAAGCATCAAATAAGGAACAGTTTTTCACATTATCCTATTTACTTTGTTATCGAACATAAATTTGTTATTCTAAGTAATGGTTGATTGTACTTGAAAATAATATCTTTTGTATGAAATTCTTTTAAATTCCCTTGTATTATATTCTAGATGATTTAATCACATATTATGAGTAATTGCATCGCATTGGCAAATACTTTTGCCTGTAACATCTATCAGCTACAGTTACCATTGTTTGTTGCAACACAAACAAATTAATGTGGGAAGCAAAATATATATACAGTGAAACCTCGTCACAACAATATTTTAGGGACCAAATAAATATATTGTTGTAGAGAGGCATATTGTTATATTGAGGGCCCATATATTTTGAGCATTTAATAAGAGTTTTTATTATTATTATTATTAGTTTAAGGTGCATAACATATTACTTTTAAGTCTATATTTAGAAGAAATTAATTTGTAAAATACTAATAATAGTGGTTTAAATACTAAAAAAATAAATAAATAAGATAAATTCAGAAAATAAGCACAGAAATGTTCACATACCTGAAAGCATTTTTTATTGAAAATAATCGAATATTTTTGTTTGTTTATTCATTTTTTTAACTGTTAAGTTCACCAATACTGTATGCATTGAGTCTAGTGCACGAAAATGTTCTTCATTTGTCGACGGAAGGCTTGAAAAAAATGTCCGTAGAGAGTTCACAGATTGAAGAGCTTCCTGGGATGACAATAAGGACTGCGATGGACCTGTATTGTCATCATCATCAAAATCATCATCTTCATCATTGTTTCCTATCTCATCAGTAATTTCAGAGAGAATATCTTCATCAGTAACTCCTGCGAAAACCATAAGATCATCATCTGCTGTTAAATAGTCTTCTATACTAATTCCAAACTTTTTACCGCTTGTTTCCTCAAGTTGGGATATGGATTTTTTGATGTACAAAACACATTCTTGATCATCTGAGAGATCATTGTCTATGGAATTTTCATCATTATCAGATTTCTTATCTTCCATAACACAAAGACTAGCCTTTTTCCAGCAATTCCGAATGGTTTTTTCTGTTACTTCCCACCAACTTCCACAATATCCACAATGAGTCTTAAAGACGGAAAAAATAACAAAAGAAAACGAAAAAAAGCATTTGAAAATCAAAATATTATTATAAAGGGAGAAAATAATTCTGAAATTTAGATTGAAAAAATCGTTTTACAGAGGTTTATTGTTCTAGAGAATATCGCAATATTGAGGGGCGATTAACATTAGTTTATATGCAAAATCACCGGGACCACAAAACATTATTGTAGTAGAGGGAGTTATTGTTGTATCGGGTATCGTTGTAGCGAGAGTTTACTGTATATATATATATATATGAGAATTTTTTTAATTTTCTGCAGCTGGCTCACTTTAAAAGTTCATCTCTTTAAAAATATTTTATTAAAGTAATTACTATAAATTTTATAATCAACATAATTTTTGGCACAGTTTGTTGTGAAACATACTTTAAACAATCAATTAAAATTATGTCGATCAAAAATTTTAATTAATATTGAGTAAAGGGAGTAAAAAGTACTTAAATGAAAAATTATGATTTAATAAATTGAATATTATTCTAAATTAGAAGAAAAAGAAAGGCTTCTGTTGTAATTTATACTAATTAAATTGCTATCAATCAAATTTATTTGCATGTTTGTCACAAATATAGTTGATTATATTCAATACTGACTAACTTGAGACTTTTTTTTTGTCAATAATAAATTTTGTTGTTTGCTAGTTGCAATTAAAATGGCATTTGTGGCAGTTTTTCACTCTTTTTTCCCCCATGATATTACTTGCATATATTTAATACACAAGTACCCAAAAATCGCATAATTCTCTATCATTTTTTTCTTAAAGATTTGAATATATTTTCTTTGAAAATTCAGAATGTAAATGATATTTAAAATTTCTTTCAGCTAAAGTCTTATATGAAACAGGTGTCATGATTTTGAATTCAACCAAACCTGATAAAAAAAGGTAATTTTTTTTAAAAAAATAATATATATTTTATTTGGCAAACTTAATATCTATGCCCTACTTTTCATACTTGCATATTATTTTATCCTAATTGTGCTTTGGAAAAGTATTTAAAGACTAAGAATCGGCTTAATTATAAAAAAATTCTGGATTATTAAAATGAAATGAACACTATGAATTATATTTTAAACAATATATTTTTAATCATATTTTTAATGAATTATTATTTTTAAATTTTTGATTTTTTTAATGAATTAGAATAATATTCAATTTTAACTATTTTCCATTAACTGCACAGCAACAAAAGTTTGTGCTAATTACAACTACGTATGCAAAAAAGATTCATTTTTCTGTGCTTTGTAATATGCACACCTTGGTGTTTCAGGTATCTGTAATGAAAGAGGTTTATGAGCATAATTTATTTCTAATTAACATTACTATTAATAAAGCTTAGATAGTTTTGTCCTGTAAATAATTTTATTGAGTAAATATATTCGTTACTTTTCAGAGCATATGATCTGTTTAAACAAGCAGCAGAACTGAATCATCTTGAAGCTGGCAAAATTGTTGGCCAAGCATACTTTTTTGGTGATGTATTTCCACAAAACATTACTGCTGCCAAGTATTGGTTTGAAAAACTTGCTAATGAAAAAGGATCACCATTTGCTCAAATGGTAATGTGTTTCCATTTTATAAATATCTTAAAATCTTCCATAAATAAATTCATTCTACCATTTAAAAAAAGCACTTCAAAATTATCACAGATGAATATTTAATAAATAGTGAAACACGCTTATTTTTTCTTAGAAAAATAAATTCACTTTTTTTTTACTTTTAATTTAGAGTAAAATAATGTAGTAAGAATATTACTAGAATGTTATGTCTGTTTTTATATGTTAAAATTCTCATTCTTGAGTATAACTTTTTAATATTTTACTTTATATTTTTTAAATAATTTTTATATAGTTTCTTTTATTTGGATATTCCTAAAATTTTTTTTTTTACCAGAGTTTAAATATTTTTAAGTATTGTTTAAGTTGAAATAATTGTTTTGCATAATCTCAAATTAAAGAATATTTTACAGTCTTTTAGGAATAGAATTGCTGCAGATCAAATCAGCACAATTTTAAGATAAAATTTACCTCATCTCAGATTTTCATAAAATTTATACGTATGCACTATTTATATAGACCTGGAACCATACCTTGGAATTATTTCATACATATATATCTCTATTCAATTATGAATTACAACTATGTCAAAAAGTGATAAAAAACAGTGAATGTAACTTTTTTTAAAGTAATTTTAACTCTTCTAGAGTCAGGAGAGTTGTTTTTACAGCATTTTTTTAATGCTTTTGATGTTTTCATATATAAGTGAATATACAAAATGTTTTTTTAATTTAATTTAAAAAAATTTATTTTTTGAAAATAAATGTTTTTAGAATTTCAACTTATTCAATGAATTTTTTTTCATAGAATAAAGAATTTGAATAGAATTTTGTAATTCTGCAAAATACAAATTTAGGATGGTGATAAGATGATTTGTTTAATCATTTTTTTTTGTTTGTTTAAAAGTTAAGCTTGATTTTTCTTCATTACCTTTATTTATCTCATTAACAAAAGAAAGCTAATTTTCTCACATCTATAAAAATAAATATGAAACTAACTTGAAGGGGGGGGGGAGTACAGTAATGGATCTGTAACAAAAATTGCAGGATTGTAATGTGTTATTAATAAAATCATATTGCTGCTGTAAATATCATAA
>JAPMOQ010034576.1:655164-681756 GCA_026543055.1 Argiope trifasciata
TTTATCATAGTCATCTAACCTATAGTTAACAATCAATAACTATATTGCATGCATTATGACTAATGTTTCATTATACTGATTATTTAAAAACTTAGTGTTCAAGACAATAATATAATACATGATCTGTTTTTTTGGTTAATTTGCAGCGAAATATATAATATTGTACAAAGGGGAAATATATGCACTGCTGATGTTTTAATCTCGGATGGGCTGAATATCTTATAAGGAAATTGCCTTTATTTAATTGAGTACTTTTGGAACTGGCATTAAACATTATACATAAGCACCATGGCTTATTTTTTAAATGGGCAATCATTAAACTAAGAATATCCATTTAAAGTATTTCAAATAAAGTTGTTTCAAAACAGATTTATATATAATCATGATTTTTCCTTACTTTTGATAAAGAGCAGCTTGAAAAGAATTTTAGAATGAAGTTTACTGTTAGTTTTTGTAATATATGCTATAGATATAATTATCAATAATTGTTCTTTTAATTTAAAATGTTTCATTTGTATCCCTAAATGGATTAAGATCCCTATAACAGAGCTTTCATGCTTATTTTGTAGTAGCTTTAGTTATCTTTTCGTATTAAAATACTTTTTAACAACTGAAAAGGTACAGTATTTAATTATTATTTTACTATTTAGGACATACACTTAGCTAAGCGATATTATGATCTTGCTGCTGAAACTAGTTCTGATGCTCAAGTTCCAGTAGCATTAGCTTTGGCAAAACTTGGTGTTTTGTACAGTTTACAGCATATTCAAGAGGTAAAATATTTCAACACTTTATTATTTATGAAATTAACATTTATGCATCATTTAATCATGTGTTACATTAAGTAATAGAAGTATTACATTTAATTCGTTTAAAAAGAATATCAAGAAGTTATTTCTTTCTTTATTGATGTAATAGACTGTTAATATTCCTACATCATTCTTTTGAATAATAAATACAAATCAATTTTATTTATTACTATTACTTTTATATGAAACCAAATAATTATAAATGTTCTCTCACCTATTTGATTCCATAAATTTAAATAATTTTATAGATTCAATTTTCCTGTAGTATTTATTAGTTAGAGTTCCCCTCCATAAGGAAGATTTCCCCCCCCCCATTATTTAGGTCAGGTATAATCTTATATTAATGGTTTTATAACTACAAAAAGTATAGTAGTTAAAGGGTAAAAAATTACTGGAAATTTGCTGTATAAAATTTCTTTCTGTTCATTTTTCAAATAAAAAATTAAATGGTGTGGAAATAAAACTCACAAAGCAAATTATAAATAAAACAGCAAAAAAATGGGAAAATGTATTAGTTTCATAATGGTTGCTAGTGTTAAACTGTCATTGTTGGCATCTAGTATTTTACATTATGACAATTAGGATAAACTCCGCTTGTTTACATTTGAATTTTCAAAAATATATATGTTAATCCTCATTACTGAATAGATAATTTGTTATTTTAAATATATAATTTTTCTTTACATTTTATTATTTTAGCAACTTATTAAAAAAAACTATTGCTCTCTTTACAGTTAAATTTGGATTCACTGCTGCCAAATGTTAACTTGAGTAAAATACTTGGACCTGATTGGGATCTCTATGTCATGACAACTCTAGCAGTGCTGTTAGGAATTGTTGTATACTTCAGGAGAGGTCCTCAAGGATGAAAAAAAATAAATGTTTTTTTCTTATTTAAAAATTCCATGTGTTAAAAGACTCCTGTTTTGATAAAACACTTAATGCTCATCTGTGTGTTACTGCAAGTACAAAAGAAATATTTACATTCATCTGAACTGAAATAAAATATGAAAAATATAAATCATGAAGAAGCTGTAAATGAATTTTTGTCAATATGAACTCCAATTGTGTGTTTTTGTTGTATTTGTAAATGCTGTAAGCATTCCAATTCAACCATTAAAAAAATCTTCAGTTTCTAAGGAGTTTATTTTCAAAAGTGAAATCAACATTTTATCAACTAAGCATTATTTTAAAGAACATAAACATGAGAGTTACATATCAATTTACTATGCGCCCTGTTTGCTTTCAACAAGCTTTTGCAATCTTGCTTCTCTTTCATATTCCTTCATTCTTAGAACAAAGCTACAGATAGGAAATAATAAGTCAATTTTTATAAAGAAGTTTCTCTGAAAAACAATTCTGTTTAAACAACAAACATTATAGAGTTGCATCTATTCACACTAATCTAAAATTAAAAACTGTATTATATCTTATTTAAATTGAATTCTATCAATTGATTTTAAAGGAGAGTAAAAAAAAATGGCAAAAAATAAAGGCAGACATTTTTTTTAAATCTTGAAAACAAAATGATTATTTCAAACACAGATATAAAAATATAAAAACTTTAACAAGATTTTAAAAAATCTAACAGAAGTAATTTGGTGTTAAACTTTCAATACTGTTCTTTTTCATCCAAAAATACAAATTCTATCAAACACTTGTTTAAATATTTTTGAATGCAAATGAGAGAATAGAGAAAGTAAATGTTTTAAAAATTAAAGTATAACTTTCTATGTGAATCTAAAAAGTTACAAACTAAATTAAATGGAAGAAAAAAAAAACTTACTCTTCAAATTCACAGTTATGGTATTTATGTAGGTCATGCTTGCATTTATATACAAAGGGGAAATGATCTTGTCGACATTTTAAAAATTGCATGTAATCATCTATACAGTAATCTCTTAATTCTGGAGGAATGGCAGCTGATTCCATTTCTTCCTTCGTAGTATTCACAGCTGTAAAAATCATATTGGTTCAATCTTCCCTTTTTTGACACAGAGAATAAAAGAAATTAAATACATTATAAAATATAAATTCAATATAGTAGTTTGTCAAGATTAAATATATTCATTAAAATACTTTGCTAAAAATATTCTGACATCCTTCCTATACTTAGCATGAAACCTATATTTTTTCGTTTGGTAAATTATTCACTCACGATAAAAAAAAATAATATTCATATATGTAATAACAGCAGGTTACCTTCTTCAAAAGTAGTGAATAAGATTGTCTTTTATTTTGCTTTCTCTTTTTGAAAATTAAAAGAATCGAAAAGATCTTTACAATTATTTTAAATTCAAGTCATTAGTTTTATATTAAAAATATCAAATATTGACTAATTATCCCTACATTCCTTAATATATTAATATATTTTTTTGATTTTAGAAAGAAAATACTGAAATAAAATTCTTAATATTTAAAAATGAGCAGGAAATTACTAAACACATTTTTAAGATTATTATTATTAATGAAAAAGCTTATTAATTCACTTCTAATTTCACTGTCTAAGATCTCCAAAAACCTGTTAAGATATTAAGAATAAAGATTTGCATTACAAATAATTTATCACAAAAATATTAAGGCAAATCTGCAATGCTCTGCAAAAAAAATATTCTAAATTTGCAAGCAAAAATAAAATCTTTTGTTTGGTTGTTTAGAGAAATTCTCACTGAACAACTAAAATTTGTATAAAACTAACTTAAAAAATTGGACAGAATATTCCTTATTAACCCCTTCCCGTAAAATGACGAGTATAGCTCGTCATTGATTTTTCATGCCATATAGCACAATGACGAGCTATACTCGTCATTGTGCTATAAGGCATGACGAGCTATACTCGTCATACGCCTAAAGTTACTGCTGATTATAATAATAAATTTGATTTTAAATTTCCAGTGTATTGAATTCAGAGGCACTTTGTTACTTATGTTGGTATCATAGATCACTATCATATATCGTTTGATTGTGTTAGTACAAGTTATGGCCAAACTATTAGTAGTCATTCTAATAAAATCGTTCATTTAGCGAGAACATCTGACTAACTAAATACTAAACATGCAGAGAAATAAACACCTTAATGAATAAGAGTAATGTAAATCAAAACCAAACTGAATCAGAAAATAAGTATATATACTGATACTGAAGAAATATTACCAAGAAGACAAAAACGTGCATAATGGCTAATAAGTGAGATTTGTGAATACTCTGGAGTTGTAGACACATTTTGTGCCTGTAATAAAATAATAAATGACAGGAATTCCTGGCATAAACGTGAAAACTAGGGTCTAAATCCGAAATCTAATAAGTGATACTGATAATGAAACTAATGATAGAGAAATACTATCAAGAGGATGAAAACACGTATAGTGAGTATTATGAATACTCAGGAGTCACAGACACATTTAGTGCTTGTAATAAAATAAAAATTACAGGCATGCTTGATGTAAACGTGAAAACTAGAGGCTAATCCGAAATCACTAGAGATTTTTGAAGAAATGCTGAATGCGAACTTACAAATTACAATTACATTCCCACCAATAATATAATTTTAATTAATAATTATAAATTAGTTAGAATTATAAAATAAACTAAGTCTTCTTAAATAAAAATGAAATAGCTATTTCATCCAAAATTTTTTATTCTTAAATCTCACTGGAAGGGGTTAATATTATTTTTCAAAAGTTAAAACAATTCTTCAAAGCATTTAATGTTAAATAATTATCATCTATGACTATTTTGTTTCTCAGCTCTATTGACTGCATTCCATTTCAAAAAAAATATCTCATGCATAACTTTATGTTCACAATTCAAATAAAGAATTTTAGTACATAGCATCAAAATTGTATGAGGCATTAAAAATGTGTTATTTTAACAGTTTTACATATAATATGTACAAGAACCTTCCAAATGAATGAAGAATATCCACGATTATCTCAAATGAATAAATTCAATTAGCATTTACATTGTGACATCTTTAGTAACCCTTGTGTCTGCTTAAGATTCAGTTAATATACAAGACTCTAAAAGAATCATATTTTACATGATTACTAAATATCAATATCATTTTCTAAACCCTGTAAAGTATGCATTTGATTCAAGTTGATATGGTAAAATATCCAACAATACGTTGGATATTTCAGCATATTTAGTTGGAACAAAATATGCTGAGAAAAAATTTAAAGCACAAATAAAACCTTTGAGCATACAGTTTATATGAATACTTAATAACCTTAATTTAGGAAACAGATTTCTTAACAAAGACGGGGGTGGGAGTTCATTTAAATAATTTGAAAAATCAAACAGAAATTTCAACTTTTTACAATGAAGGGAAAACAAGCAATTATATATATAAATAATGGAAACAGCTTGAATTTCAATGCAAAGACAAATGAATTAATAAAAATTATGTATAAAAATATTTTTATAATTTGTTGAAAGAAAAAAAATAATTGAAAAACAATTTAATGACCATTTAAAATAAAATTTTTGGAATTTAAAAGTTGTGTAAAAAATGTTTTTATGCTCCAAAATTTTCAAAAAATATCTTCCAAGTAGGCAATTTTTATTAATTGCAATTGCAATCAAAATTTCAAAAGCATTGTCAAATATGTCCATTTTTCTCTAATGTATAATTTATCAAATTTGACAATTTTAAGTCACATGCTCTTTCCCACATAGAAATAACACGAACACATTGGTATTTTTTTCAACAGTAACACATGTAAATATTTCTTAAATGTATATAAAATAGAATAAAAAGACATTAAGCATTTCAAATGATAATATATTTTATAAGGATCATCAAATATATATACAGATACTGTTATATATGTATTAGGTTAAAAATTGTAAAACAGTAAGGCAAGTACATTTTCACACTATAGGAAACAAAGTTTATACTAATGGAAAATGTACCTGCGAGTTAAAAAAAAGAACCAATATTAGAAGTAAGATTCATCAATAGCAAAAGTTCAAATGTTTCCAAATGAAAATGAAAATAATAATAATTACATAAATTTTAAATATATATTCAAACCTTTTTTTAACATAAAAAAACTCGGTCAATGAATAGAAGAACAAAAAAGTATTTTATTGTTACATTTCACAAAAATTAATATAAAAATCTTAATTAATTAAAGATCTTCGTCAAATTATAAAATTAGTAAGCACAAATAAATATGATTTTTATATAAATTTTCAAATAATTGCTAAGAAAATGAGATATAACCTTTAATTCACCCTTGTCGGTGAACAGCATTATTAAATTCTAATTTATACAATACATGAAATATTTAAATATAATTGCATTAAAATATCTCTAAAAACTAAAAAAAAAATTCAACTTACTTCTTTCCTTTCTACCATTTGGAAAGCCCAACATTGGGTCAAATTTCGGTTCATAAGGAGGTTCTGGTTTCGGAAGATCAGGTTCCATCATATTACCCATATTTTTAAGGTATTTGGCTTGACTTTAAAGGCCCAATATATATATTTAATAAATAAATTCTGAGTCCAAGAGAAACTTTATATGAGAAATAGAAAAACAAGTGATTTTGTTAAAAGGACAATATTTACATTCAAGAACGGCTTAAAGCCGAATTTGTTGCCAGATATATTTAGACCAATTATTAATCAGATAATATAGAGTTTTGTTTTTTGCTCAAAAAATAGTGTTAATTTATATTCACTTTGACTTTCAGATGAAAATCCATTTATAAACTTAAATTATTTTAATTGATTTCAAATAACTTATGAATATAAGTAAAAAACCATATAAAAAGGTTTATGCAAAAATTATGAAAGTTTCATAAAACTCAGAAACAAAACTTCTACTTTGATATTGTGATTGTAAACAATAAGTATGTTTTGCTGATGTAATTTAAAATTTGAAAAAGAAAAATGCAAATTTCTTATTTAAATTTAAAGATCATATGGTAATAGAGTAATTATTTTAATTTAAAGAGTTTTTTTTTCAATAATTTCTTCCTAAATTTAGCTCATGGAAGAATTCTCTGAAACAAATTCTGCAGAAATTCCCCGGCCTGAAACACTATTTTCTCTTCACATTAATTCCGTCCCCGATGTATTACTTTTAGATATATTTTCTAGACTTAATTTTGAAGAGCTATGTATGTGTTCTAGGTAAGTCATGTTACAAAAAAATTTTATTGAAAATTTTGTATTTCTTTATTGAGTTTAAATTTTCTTTCCAAATTATTTCCCTCCCCTTTACCTTATTCTTTTTTTAAGTATTGAATAGTTATTGCTTGTTCAAAAAATATCCGTTGCTTAATATTTTCAATTCCAATTATATTTCATTCGTGATATTACTATTAGTTGTGTACAATTGTCTTATCTCTATTTATTTCTTGTTCTTGTCAATTTATTTTTGTGCATATTTTGTTTTTCGAATGTTATATATTATTATACTAATGTTATTATTATATGACAGTCTTTGTTTTGTTTAGGCGATGCAAAAAAATGTCAAAGATTCCTTCTAGTTAATAACATAAAAGTAGAGTTTTTGATTGAATGGATAAATTTTCCAATAAATGGTTTTATACTATAGATTTTTGCAAAAAAAAATATTTAGAATATATCATTACTGATAACTTAATAAAAATCAAGATATGTTTTATTTAAGAAATTTATTAACAGATATTTCTTTTTATTAGGGTCTGCCAGAAATGGCATTTGCTTGCCAAAGACTTCAGCCTTAGAAAACGAATCACTGTTAGAAGATCATTAAAGTCTGGACAGTTTTTAAGCCTCATAAAGTATCATTTTACACATTTTTTAGAAGAATTCAAATTGCTGAAGCCATGTGGTCAAGAAGCTCTGTTGTCTGTGAAAAGGAATGTGTTGTGGAAGTTATCTAATAAAAGTACCAACCTGAAAAAACTTGTTCTAATGTCCTGTTCATTGTCAGTTGTTTCATTAGAAGATTTACCCCCTAGTCTTGAACATTTAAGTATTCGAGGATCAGAAATATTTCCAGATGTATTTTTTGGATTAAATCCTAATATGTTTGTCCCTCATTTAGTGTGCTTAGACATTGGTGGTGTGAGCAATTTTCTGACTAGTCAAGACTTGCATGTTTTCTCAAAGTTGAAATCTTTGCGTGCCCTATACCTTGAAGGATGTTTTCGCATCAATAATGGTGGTATTGATTCAATAATTGATATTTTACCTCAACTAGAAGTTCTTGATGTAGAAGGTACTGATATTTCAAATGAAGGAGCTTTGACTATTTTCAATCATTGTATTAATGTGAGAGATCTTTTTATTGGACATACTTCTATTGATGATTTGGCATTTGCTAGAGTTAAAACAAATATATTACCTCATTTAAGATCCTTTTGTGTTAGAAATACAAATATATCTTCCATGGGTTTACATTCTTTTCTTTTGCACCATTTGAGTATGCACAAATTAGTTGTCAGAGCAAATTTTGATTGTTCTGGTTCTTGTAAATGCTTCAGTATTGGAGAGAAACAAGTTTGTTTTCAAATTGATAACACTTTTCCATTCCTTGCTGGTATTGAATGTCAACATTATTTATCTCATAAATCATATGGTTTAAACTGAACAGGAAATGATATACAGTTTATCTTAATCATATAGTTCATAAATATTGTTAAAAATCTTATGTTAAAAAAGCTATAGATTATTTTTGAATAACAAAGTATAATATAAAGATTAAAGATTATTTTAAAGTAAATATTGTTATTTTATTATCACATCTATTTCCATTTTTTAGTCTTTTATAAAAATTTATATTAATATTGTGTTTTATTGGAATTCTCTGAACTTGAAATTAAATTTCATTTCATAAAATCTGGTTCATTGAAATGTATTTTCTTTTCAGTTGTTAATTTACATACTTAAAACTGATAAATTACCTATTTTTAATATTTCTTATTTCCCAATCTTTAGTAAGGCAAACTTATGAGTAATTTATTAAGGTCACTGAAAACAGTTATGAGATATGAATACTTTTTAGAATACATTCTACTGTGGTTGCACCTTTCTACCCAAATAGTTATTATTTTACCAATATCATTTCCTGTAAAATCCTTTAATTTAAAAAATAATAGTAAGTATCACACAAAATAAAATAGCTTTGTAAGTGTTTGAATGAATATAGTTCTTGAAATAATTCAGTTTTGTCTCAAAGAGTGTAAAAGTGTTTTAGTAAGTTGTTGTTTTTTAATCTGTAGCTTGTGCACTTTGCATTCAAATGAACCTAAATTTTCTTAGAATATAAATATTCAAAAAGAAAAAAAAAGACAGTTGCAACATTAGAGTGTAATTATTTGTGACTTGTTACTAATTAAAATTTGACAGCAATTTTTCAGCTGTTGCAAAATTCTTAAAATAACCAAGCTTGATAAATATCACTACAATCAAATAGATTAAATGAATGTAATAGAATATTGGAGCATTTAATCTAAGAAAAACTGACAGCATTCATTTAGTATTGTAAAACTTAAGGGAAAATGACATAAATTAATGAGATCAGTATGATACAAAAATGTATCATCTATTAAGGTAAGTACTATTTTTACATGATAAAGAATCTCAAGCGATTTTAGAATGATAAAATGATGTAGTATGAGTTTTGCAAAGAGCTTGGTATCTGGTTTTCAGGACTATCAAGGTTAAAAGCCCATGTGGACTTAATGGTATACATTTGGGGTTAAGGCATGTGACTAGGTGTATCTTCAGTGCTAGTGCACTCTGTCTTTTGTTCATAATTACAAAATCCCCTCCCCCCCCCCTCAATAACTTTCATGTTGCTTGAAAACTGAACATTAATACAACTAAATATATTAACATTGCCTATATATAAAGAAAAGAATCAGTCTGTAGTAATTGGAATGCAACATTTTGTTTCGAGGAACAATACGTCAATGATGCCATTTAATGCATCTGATCATTCTTCCATACTTTTTTTAATCATTAATACTGTATTTTCAAAATTACACTAGTTTCTCCTACTTTGTCAAAATGTAATTAAAGTTTTCACAAAAATATCATTTCCAAAATTTGCTTTTATGAATTCTTACTTATATTAATTTAAGTATAAGGAAATTAGTAAAGTTTAAAAAAAAAGTATAAGTAAACTAAAGCTCTAACATGTAACACTTGCAAATTTTTATTTTGTTTTACATCTTTCTTGAATTTGCTGGGCTTAATACTATTTAAAAAGAGGTTTATAAATCTTTATAGATGTAATTTTTTTATGTAAATCATGTGCAAATGAAAGTAAAATAGATCAATGTTCTTCTAGTGTAATTAAAAAGTAGGATCAGTGATTTTTAAAAACCTGCATATCTCATTCGAGTAGTTAGTCATACTTGTGAAGAAAATACATTTTTTGTCAAGTTTTGAATACTCTGACACTCACTTGTACATATATTGTGAAGAAATCACATCAAATAGCATTTGCCTAACAATAATAAAAAGAAAAATCCACAAAGAGGGCATTAAATACAATTTTGTGCATTTTTATATCCTTCTTTTAAAATTTGCCTATATTTCTGTAAAAATTGTTGATAATTTCACCTTTAACATACTAAAATTCAACACTTGTTCATGTGATATTTTTTTCTTACCTAAATAATGCTGTATAAATCTTGAACTTGAAAGTAATCATTTATGAAAACATATTTAACATATATTGTAGGAAATATATAATGCCCCCTCCCTTTTTTTATTTCTGAAAATTTAAATATTTTGTAGATTCAAGCACTGCACTTTATCAGACCCCTCTTTTTATATAGATTATTTCAATATAAATCCATACAGTTGCACATTTTTAGCTTGCCAATTATTTATTTTAGATTAATTGCTAATTTTTAATTATTATAAACTTTGAAAATATATTTGTATTAATCAATATGTTTTCAGACTTCCTAGCATTTCAATGTGTTTTCGAAAAGTATTATTGAAACAAAGATTCTTATAAATATTCTAATAACTAAATTAGTATTGTGAAGAATTTTAGAAGCTGACCAATTGTATATAATTAAGCATTAAAATTATCCTAAAATTTTAACTTTCTTAAAATCTTTTTTTTTTTTTCAATCTGACAATTAGGAAAATAAAGTTTTTTTGATCAACTTGTTGACCTTCACCTAATGACCCTGACAGCTTTCTAGTTAGAAATCTCTCATTATACACAGTTAAAATATAATTCCATGAAATCTAGGCAAAAGTTTTCTGTTATCTGATAATTTTATGTCTAAATGTCAAGTATTATTAATGAAAAAGTATTTGTGCAACAAGATCATTATAAATTTTATTTTATGAAATTTGCTTATTAAAATATTTATTATTATTTTGAATTGATCATGAATTTTCTAGACAATTTTGTATTAATTAGGTGACTTTTAATTGACTAACTGAAGTTTATATTCTCTCCATAGAACATTTTGTATTTTAATGCAGGAATGTTCATTTCATGACTTAAAAACCAATTTTATTGCTTAGAATTTAAAAAATGGCGTAATAAGTGCACGAGTAAAAAGAACTGGTTAATATTTTTTAAAAATCCCTATGTTGTTGTTTTTTATAACTGTGTTTATAGGCTGTATGATGTCCTAAATACTAACACTAGTATAATATGGTATATTTATACAGAATTGATTCATAAAATAAAATTACTTTGTTGATCATTCCATTTGATTTGTATTAGCTCTTATTGTTAACATATTTATTGTTTTTGGATTGTTGATATATCATAGCCATTTTATGTTTTATTTAAAAATTGTTGTTGTAACTTTGAAATCTAAACATTTTATCCAAGCTTTATTTAAAATGAATAATGTATTTGAAAAAGTTTTATAAGTATGCTGACATAAATAAAACAATGATTGTTTGAAATATAAATTGCTTTTGTTTTGTTTTGATAAGATTTTTTTTTTATCCTAATTCTAACTGTCTTTGATGTCCACGTCATTTTGAAAAAAAATGTGTAGAGGTTATAGATTTAGGATTCCGTTTACACTGTGATTGTTGTGTGCAATGAAAAATGCGAAATCTTAGTTCAACATGTGTGAGTGAATATTAACTTATCTCCATGCTGATTTTATCGAATACTTTAATTAAAGAAGTTTTTAATTATTGCTGTTTTAGTTTCAGTTAATTCATAATCAACTTGCACTAAACAACATACTTTTAACTAGAAGAGAGAGTCCAGTCATAATGGAAGTTATAATATTAAGAACGAAAATTAAGTGAAAAGTATAGGGAAATTTTTAAAGATATCGGTACAGTCATTTTTTCAAAATCGTCCGTACGTTTATAAGTCCAACAGTCTGCATATAACATGTCTTTTTATTCTTCGAATTCACAGTAGCAAAACAAGACAAAGCATACACAAAATAGCAGCACACAAGCAGGAAATTGGCATTGCATTTGCCATTTACTGAATTACTCAGAGAGAATTTACTTAACTATTCACTTCAGTTTCAACTCAACTAACTACGTCTTGTCGACGTTTTTGTGGCAGGGAAATACTCTCAGATGTCATATCCTCAGTCTTAATCGATATATCACTAATATTCCAGCAGTATCAATAACTTTCAATTTTGTCGTCAAGACCAAAAGCTATTGATCCGGCATTTGTTAAAGCTACGGGTAAAAACATCTTATTATTACCATTATGAAAGTAAATGAGCAAGAAAGAACAGCTATTAATTCGTAACAATATTCTATTTAAAAAATCCGCAATTATTTTATATAGAATGCCAAAATGCAATGGAACTGTGATGCTGAAACAGTGATAGATACTAGTAGATAGCATGGCAACCCTGGCAGATGTTTAATATGGATCACTTCGATAATTATTTCAGTTTGATCTCTTCTTCCTTAATCTTCTTAAATGCTCTTCATTTTTTTAGATGCTTTATCACTTTTTATAATAAATTATATTCATTAATTTTAAAGGATTTTATAATTTAAAAGTAGAGATCAGTTTTTATTGTTAATTTTTAAAGCAATTTTAATTTAATATTATACTGCTGATTTTTGTAATTTCTTTATAATCAATGTTTGGACCAAAAGGTGAGCAATTAATAGCATAAGCTAGATTATGGCAGTCTTTATTTTTCCCTTGGCTTTCATCAAATAAAGTTTTATCAGTTTTAAAAAATGTTTTATGATTAAAAATGAATGTTCTGCATTGTGATGTTTGACTGGTATTGTTATCTATACTTATACTAAAGCTCAAACTGTTTGTGTATGTGTTGGAGCTCAACAGGCCAGACCGTTGAACCTTCAGCTACCACATTTGGCCTTGGGGGTCGGGAATGTCCATCTCTGAGTGATTTTTTGAATTTTTGATTAGAATTTGAATGAATTTAAATTTCTTCGAAATGTTGACGTTTTTCTGCCATAACTTTCGAAAATATTATAGCACAAAATTGATTTTTACATCAAATTAAAGATTTAAAAAATTAACTTTTTAGTGGTACTAATATTTTAATCAACAATTTTAAATTCTAATTTTATTGAATTTAAAAAAAAAATATTTAGTCATATTTTTCAATAGTAAAAATAAAACTTAAGCTGCACGCTTGAATTACGAGAGAAGGGAGAAAAATTTATCAGTTATATTAACAGATTGACAAAAACTCAAATTAAAGAATAAATAAAATATTATTGCAAATTAAACATATAAAAATATAATTTTTAGCAGCGCGTGTCTGCATGAAATGAAATAAATATGAAATATGTTTTTTATAAAAGGAAAATATAAAGAAAAGCTTTTTTGACTTTTACAGTATTATTAATGAAATAAATTAAGATCTGATTTTTAAAAAATATGGTTTAACTTATATCTTTTCGATTCAAGATTTTATCAAGACTCAACGGATAATTTGTAAAACTTTAACAATAGAAATACATCAATAAAATTGATCCGACTAAAGTAAATAATTACATAGTATGCAGCATGAGTTTATGAATGTTTTAGTAAATGAGGAAAGTTTAGCTCTGTGAATCATATTTAACAAGATATTTTTCATATACTAATATAGATATATATATTTTTTTAAGATAATCATTCAACTTAGTCTCCAAAGTTGACTGATTTATGAATATTTGAATATCACTATTCAATAAAAGATGAGACGCTGAAAAATTTTAATTGAATAATTCTTGAGATATTATAAAAATTATTCTGTAGTACACATATTGATTGAAGTAGCTATTAAAAGACAAGTCGCAAAACATTTAATTGACAATGACGTTATATAAAGTATTTAACTGACCACTTTAAAGAGTATTTAGATTGGCGAACCGGCTGGTCGCCAAAAGCGGCTAGTAAATAATAAAAGCAATAAACTCTTAAGACAGAAAGTTTTTTTTTTGCATGTATATATGAAATAATTTCATATATTAGCTATTGTCTAAAAATAATTTTTTGATCATGCGAACTCTCGCTTCACTGTAGCTTCTTTGTTGTGCGAGCTATTCCATTTCCTATGAAATCAAAACACTAAAGGCCTTATCACACGGTGAAATTTCGCCAGCACTTTTCCGTTTCTACCCTCGAAAACCGGTCAAGCAAGTTTCATAATCGACAACTTTATCGAACCAGCTCGAAAATGTCTGAAATATTGTCCGCAAACAAAATTCAACCAATCATGTGAAACTTTGAAGTGACGTCACACATGTAATGTCACTTCCCTTGTCGTTTGCTGACGGAAAGTGAAGAAGATATTTTGCCGTGTGATAAAGCCTTAAGTTAATAAATTCCTTTCTAAAACCATACAAGCTTAGATTTTTTTTTTTTTTTTTTTTTTGCAACCTCTCCCTTGTCTGCTTTTTGCTTTCCTTCTCACTTCATTGAATTGATGCCTTGTCATTTCAAAGAAATTAATCCCCCAAAAATGCAATAATTTTTTTTTAATATGAAAAATAAAAACCATTAAAGGACTCATGCACTCCCTGCGGAAGGCGAAGAATGTAAACTGAAGACATCTTTGATGATAACTCGTTTCACATTCTAAACCCTCATTTGAAATAGTACCGACCCACCAATGAATAACTTGCATAAACAGATTAGTGGCAAGAGTATTAATAGAAGAATCTTCTTTTTTGTGTCTAATAAATTCTTCTAATTGAAAACTGTTGATTTCGAGGGCGGGTATATATTTTCCATGCAAGTTTATAAGTAGTAGGACAGGCAGTGTCTATGCTCTTATGTAAATAGTAACTCATAGAATACAGAACTTTTAGAACTGTGAGTCTCTATTAGAGACACCTCTAATTGGGACCTTTTAGAACAGGTACCTCTGACATTTTTCCAGTCCTGTCACTATAATTGCGCTACTGAATATATTTGGTTTAAGAAGTACTTTTTGCAACTGGGGCCTGGATCAGGTTAATAATTCTCTTTTAAGTAGCATATTTCAGTACTTTTTCTCTTACCTCTAACACAGAATCGTATAATTTCTCTTGCCACAAAATCCGTACTTAGTAGATTTTCTGGTAAATGTTCGGCTGTATTAACACTTTTTTTTGTGTGTATCATTAAACTTAATATTGTTAATAGATTTTTTTTTTCTCTTTCAGATATGTAGATTCTGCTTCAAAATATTTTAAATAATAAATTAATTTTGTAGAAGGAATTATTCAAATGGAAAGAAAAAAAAAACGAGATATACAAGTCACCCAGATTTGTATCGTATGATATTCAAATTTCTTTCCCGGATTTTCTCATTTTGAATGCATACTATTCTACTTTTCAGGAACCCATGCCTTTCATTTTTAGACGATTTTATTCCACAGAGAAGTGATCTGTAGTAAGAAGTCTGCTTTTTTCAGGGAACTTTGTTAAGCGAACTACAAATAATATTCATTCGTTATCGATATTCATTTTCTTTTGGAATCGTATTCTTTGATTTTAAGCCTTAACTTGGGTAATTCCCTATATATTGTTTAATAATGAATAAATATTTCTTCCGCAACTGTCATATCGCTACTATTTTAGTGAAATCAAAGCCGATCGAAGCATGCGTGAAAGCGCAGAGAATTTCAATTTATGGACATCTAAAATTCTGAAGGAAAAAACTAGTTTTTAGTTTCAAATACTATGCAAACAGAAAGAGATCATGGATTCAAGATTCATATTAATTAAACTTAAAGTGCATTTTGCAACCAATTGGCTACACGCTTTTATTTGCATTTATAAGCTTCAAATGACTGTTCTAAAAAACAGCAGTGAGAGTTTGGAAGTCTTTTCTTAAATTCTTTTTGAAGAGCATTTGTGGAAAATACCGTTTTATTGCAATAGAGGTATTGGGTTAAATTTAAACTAGAGATTTGGGAAAATACCAAGATGTATAAATAATTCTAACATTAAAAATACTACCATTTCTCTTTTTTTCCCATTTTTTGCTTTGTAAATATATATTAGTAAAAAGGGATTTTTATCATCCATACAGAATTGTTATAATATGATTTCTATCATAGTGATGTAGGTTAATTCATAATGTAGCCATTTGGTTCATTTTAATTTTAAAAAAATTCACAAAAGAAAATAATTTTGAAAAATGTAATACCTTTCCTAAATTGTATGCAGCAGTTCAAAACACTTTTTTTTTTTTTTTGAAAGGGTAAAAAAAAGTCATGCATTTTAGAGCTAACTTCTCCAGTTTTGAAGCTATTTTAGAAAGAGTATTTTTTTTTTATTCAGTAGAAGTGAAGAAATATTTATTCAAAATAAATATAATAATATCCTCAAATACCCCCCTCACACCCTATTTCTAAAATAATTAAGTTCACTATAAACAAATCTTGGCTAAGTAATTTTGATTATCACATAAATTCACAATTTTATTCGAAAGAATAAATTAAAATATCTATCGAATAAAACAGTTAAATATTTATTTATAACGTTTCTCTCCTCGATTTCCTGTCTGGTTTTGCCAATGAATTATTTTATCAATCCTAATTTCTTGAGTATCTGTTGGCAAAAACTTGTTACCATAGTAACCGAACTGGCAGAAATTTAAGCTACATGAACGAAAACATGGAAGAAAGCAGTTGTGCAAACGATTTTGATATATCGCCAGAAGAAGCATCACGGTTAAAAGACGCTTTTAAGGATAAAAATTTCTTGAAATTATTCCAGGAATATTTGGAAGATGTAAATAGTGTGGACAGTAAACAGGCGTACGAAGAAGAAATTATATCTTTGGAAAAGGAAAGAGGATTCGAAGTTAAATTTATCCATCCCGATCCGGTTTACGTTATGAAATTCACAAACAGTAATGGAAAAATATTTATAAACATTTGCAGAAATCAATATGTACGTGAACCAACGTTTGAAAAAAAGAATACAGGTAATATTATTTCTATACGCAACTTTTGAAGAAAAGTTTATTTGTTTAATTAAAACAACATTTATTTGCTTAAGTATGACAAAATTTAATTGCAATTCCTAGGAAAAAAACTATTATTTGAACAACATAGACTAATGCAAATTTGATTAATGAACACATTTTGTTATTAATATAATGTTCACGAGTTTCATATTTGTGCCGTAATTTCCCGATATCAAAAATAATAAGAAATTACTGATATTTATTTGCCTAATATTCGAACAACGAAGATTAATACAAATTTGATTGTTAAAAAAACTTTGTTAATATAATGCTCTCGAATTTCGTATTTGCAATGTAATTTCCAGATTTAAAAAAAAATTAGAATTTGCTAATATTTATTGAGCTAATATTCAAACAACAAAGATTACAAACAAATTTGATTATTAAACAAATCTTTTTATTAATGTTATGTTCACGCGTTTCATATTTCTGCAGTAATTTCCCGATTTTAAAAATAATAAAAAATTACTGGTATTTATTCGTCTAATGTTCGAATAATAAAGATTAATACAAATTTGATTACACTAATAAAAAGATGTATTTAAGAATGTTCACGAATTTCATATTTGTAATGTAATTTTCCTATTTTAAAAGTAATTGGAATTTGCTAATATTTATTGAGCTAATATTCGAACAACAAAGACTACAAATAAATTTGACTATTAAACAAATGCCTTTATTAATGTAATGTTCACGAGCTTCATATTTGTGTTATAAATACCCGATTTAAACAAAAAAAAAATTGCTCAAATTTATTGTGCTAATTTTCGAACAACGAGTTTTACAAATTTAATTGTCAAACATATCTTTTCATCTGCGTGATGTTCACGAACTTCATACTTGTACCGTATTATCTTCAATTTCAAAAATAATAAGAATTAATTCATATTTATTGGACTAATATTCGAATAAAAAAGACTAATATAAATCTGACTGTTAAACAAATCTTTTTATCGCTATAATGTTCCGATATTACATATTTGTGCCATAATTTCTCGATTTTAAAAATAAAAAATATTGATCCAACAAAAAAGACTAATACAAATTTGATTTTAAACAAATATTTTTATCGGTGTAATACTCACGAATTTTATATTTCTACCGTAATTTTGCAATTTTAAAAATAATAAGAATTTATTGATGTCTTTTTCAAGAAATATGCTGAAGTTTAACTTAAAGCTGATAATTCGTCTTTCAATTAATTAAATTCTGTGAATTACCTAAGTTTCAGTTTTTCTTCTAAATCACAGTTGGTAATTTTAGTTTTTTTTTTTTTTTTTCTTTAATTTCTAGAATAAAATGTTATGTTCTTATTGATGCACTTTCTCAAAAAGATTATTTAATTTGATATCTTTGTGTGTGTGTGTGTGTGTGTGTGTGTGTGTGTGTGTGTGTGTGTGTTTATTTGTATGCGTGTAATGTATTTCTTCTTAATTCTATATAGTGTAGCGGTTCTCAATATGTCAAAACTATTTATCAAAAATGAATCAGTATTTTGCAATATCCAGAACTTTCAAGAAAAAAGTATTTCTCCTTTAATGGGGCCCCAGTGGTCGCCAAATTTTAATTTTGATATCATCCTGTTAGTACCAAAATAACAATAATAAGTATGGAATTTAATAAAACTATCGATCCAAAAAAAATGGATAAACGTTTTTCCTAATAAAATTTAATCACTACAGTTGGAGAATTTAAAGAATTAAAATTCAAGAACAAAATTTAAAAATTAATTATTTTTTTCAAAAATTCAGCATATTCCGTCATTACAAATTTTCATTATATAAATTAATGCTCACTAATAATTTCTGAAGATTTATTGAGAATAAATTTACAAAGTGAGTGAATTCGAATTCAGAATGCCTAAATTTTTACGATCAAAATTTAATTCTATGATTCTAAAGACTAGGGGACTATTTCTATCGTGAATGTATGTGTATTTGCAATGTTTACATACAGTGGTGTTGTGAGGATAAATTGTGCTTGAAAGATAGCATCATTTTTTTTTTTTTTTTTTGTTCTTCACAACATTTCTCTTTTAAAAAAGGTACATATTCACATTAATGCTTTCTTGATGCTTCTTAAAATAGGGACACCTATCCCCCTCTCCAACCGTTCACCATTCCGAGATATGAAAGTCGTTAAATTTTTCCCTTCTCTTCAGTACTAATTTTAATTAAATCTCGCTATGAAATAATGAGATTAAATTAAATTAATTTATATTTGGGGTAATTTTGAACTTATTTGTTAAATTTGTTGACCTATCAGTCACGGGATATATTTGGTTGCTTTAAATATTCAATACATGCGTAAGACCCAAGAAAATTTTAGCACAGACAATTCTTGATTATTTCCATTGACAGATTTTTGATTAGGCAACTATCTAAGGGGAGCTGGTCAACGAAAAGACTGGAAGTATTAGATGATTAAAAGAATGTTATTAGCCAGCTGCCAAATAAATGAATTGGAAAAAAATAAGGATTATGAAATAACTTTAACATTGTTCAATCGTTATTGACCAGTTCCCGTTTGTTTCCTAAAGGTGGGTTCAGACGAGGCTTATTATTGTCCGCAATAGAGGATCACGCCTACTTTTGGAAAATCACGTGACCACAACGGGACAATGGCAAATGATTGTCCCGTCGGGACAAACATTGTCCGCGTTGTCTCAAGTGTTCACACGGGGACAATGCCGGGACAACAGCAGAGAGACAATGTTTGCGGACAATAAAAAGCCTCGTGTGAACCCACCTTTATATTTGTTTTATTATAATAGAGCTCATAAAATTGTGTTTTTATAATCCTCCTTTATTATTAGCCACATTCAACACCCAGACGGGATTAGCTCACGATAAAAAATTTCAATTTAATATTTTATGTATGACTTAGTCTCATGAGGTGCTATAACATAATAATAGCTAAAACATATATTGAAAGTTGGTCAAGTGTAACTCTCCCTAAAGTAAGGAAAAAAAAATCTTAAACTTTATAAATTTTTAATCATAATTTTACAGAACATTTAAACCTTATCTTTATAAATTTTTAAGTAAATTAAGTAATTTTCATTAATTAAAATATATGTGCAAAATAACATGCTCCGTATGAATAGCTAAAAACAGAATTTGATTCGTGCTCAAAATTTGTCGGAAAACAAGCAACTTATATAAACGAATGTATTAATAACTTATTCCCAAAAGTCATGACATGTTTATTATGTAAAGTGATAAATATTTTAACAGATTTACTGTATTTTTTTCTTTCTTTTTATAGTGTTAAAACATCAGAACGCTTTTTTTTAATGTTTTTATCATATTAGCATTAGAAAAAAGTATACTTAATTATACTTTTATTTTGTATGACTTTCTTTATTTTGTGAGCATAAACAGACTTGAAAAGTTTCAAATTCGATGGTTCATTTTTATTCAATTGCGTGAAAGCTCTAAAAAATGCAGTTTTGAGAAAAATGACTTAAAAGTAAAAAGTCCTTTTTTTAAACTCTAATCACGAATAGCACAATCAAATACCACTGATTTCTTCGTTTCTGAGTGAAAATCCAACAGTGACCTTCACATTTTTGACTATATCTTTTAAAGTAATTAAAGTACACACATGCGCAATACCTTCAAATGTTCAAAAGGATTTCGACTATTAAATTAAGCCATGAGAAAATTTTTGAAAAATCAAAGATTCTATAGTTTTTTAATAGTTTTTTCAGCAAAATATTTTCAATCTTTGAAATATTTAATCGTATAACTCATTATACTTGTTCTGCTTATTGCATTATGCATCTCTAATCTTCAGTCAGCTCCGTAAAATTTCAACTTTAAAGTACAGGAAAAATGATGAAACTTCAATTAAAACAAGAAAATTTTTTGCTGAAGCAAAACATGTTTCTTAAAAATGAAGGTGCAGAAAACAAAATCGTTCAGAATTGAAATTTACGCACGCTGCAGAATTTTTTAAGAACATGGTGTTTTTTTTTTTTTTTTTTTTTTGGCTTGAGGTCTTTGAAGCGATTTGAAGGCAACAAATTATTGAAGCCTCAAAATGTATAGGCAACAAATTGGTAATTTATCAGTTTTTATTTTTATTTTAGAGTCGAGTTTCACAATATAGCTTTTGAAATATCCATAGCTAATGTAGTTTTATTTTGAAGCCGTCTTTCACAATATAGTTTTTACATTATCTATCGTCTGCTAATGTAGTTTTGTTTTGAAGATGGCTTTCACAGTATAATTTTTCTATCGTCTGCTAATATAATTTTATTTGGAGTCGGCTTTTACAATATAGTTTTTTCATTATCTATCGTCTGCTAATGTAGTTTTATTTTGGAATCGGCTTTCATTATATAGCTTTTGAAATATCTATCATCTGCTTTTGTTGTTTTTCCCTTGAAAATCATAGTGTTGTTTCCAAACTCGCGCAACGTTCTCTTAAAAAAAACCCAAACAAGTTAAAATATTGTTTGTTTAATCGATAGAGATTGCTGGTTCAGGGATAATTTCAACCATTTAAAATAAGGTCATAAAAAATAATGCAGAAGGTTGTCACATTTGCTGATTTATAGCCAAGTAAAGTTACAACTTAATTTCCAAACTATTAATTCTCTGAATTCTTACGTATCGTCTTAACTTAAGCCATTAGCCAGTTTAAACCGGTTTGAAACAATCACGAGACTTTCAAATTACGCATGTGTCGATATTTAAAAAAACGGTGGATTTTTGTCATCTCAAAAGCGGTGGAGCTCCAAACTTTGTTTGCCAGCTAGAAACATTGAAAATAAAAGTTTAAATATTATATATAATTTTCTTACATGATAACTTGTAACTTGTGATAGTAGATTTCACTTTTTTTAATAGCTTTTGCAACATTACAAGGAATTGCTTAATAAACGTTTCTCTAAATCGTCATAAAATTCAGTTTTTAATTTTACTTTTCAAATAATTTATTATTTTCTTTCAGTCAATAAGCGTACTTCTAAATAAATTATGTTGTATAAATTTGATATTGCAGTTTTATACATTATGGTGGAATCTCCATTTTTTTTTTTTTTTTTTTTTTTTCGTATTTATAAGTTTGCAAACATTTTATATCATTTTTTCCATATTTATTAGTCATGTACCATTTTTTAAAAAACCAGTAAGATTTTATTCTAATTTTTCATTCTTAAATGTTTATATAATTTCACATTGATTTCATTTGAATCAGAACGTCCCTTAAATTGGTTTTTTTCAAAAATATTTTATTATCTTCCATTTATTTTAGCTCGAATTGCATATTGCAATTCAGACAAATTTAAAACTTAGTGCAGTATGATTTAAAAGTCACTTCTTTTACCAATAAACTACACAAGCTAAATCATTAATTGAATTTATATTTGCTTTATGTTTTGTGCGTCTGAAATGTATTAGTATAAAAACTGCTTAGTTACCGTCTTTTGCTTCCTTCAATTCGTAACATCTTATATGTATGATTTTTCCCCCTTTCATCATGGCTGTTACTCAATCTGCTATGAATCTGATAAATTTCTTGCAGGTACCGAGTGGAAAATACCCGTAATACTGTCCAAACCCAGACAAGACGTCGACAAAAAGAAGGTAAAATGCACCGTTTTGGATGTGATGTTTCACCTCAAAACGATAGAACTTGCCCAAAAGAACATACGCTTCAAAGGCATCGTTGAAGACACTGCACGCACAACCATCCGGGATCAGTTTGGAATCGATCTGAGTTCTCAAACTGCCATCTATCCGAAGATGAAATACAAAGGAAAAGCTCCTCCAGTAGTTTTGCGCAAAAGTTTGCAAAGCAAGAAAGATGAATATGTTTGCGAACCCATAGAGGATTATATGAAGACCCTTTTACCGAAATCTAAAGAAACGATACACACGGTTAAACAAACCAAACAGCCCAAATATTGTGTAAAATATAGAGATATCCTAGACTTAAAAGATTACAGTTTGATGGGATATACCGACAAAACAGCACCGAAAGAAATAATCATCGAAGTACAATTACCGCAGATACAGAGGGCAAATGATGTTGAACTCGATATATTGGAAAGAAAACTGGTACTCAAAAGTAGTCCTAGTGTCAGTCATTCCTACAGTTTAGATCTAGATTTAAGTTACGCCATCGATACAAATGCAGGAACTGCAAAATTTGACAAAGCGAAAAAGGTATTGACCGTTATTCTACCGGTTAAAGAAAGAGGTATACCAAAGGAGATTTTAAGTGATGAAAAAGATGAAACAACCAAATGAACCTTAAAAGAATGTGAGAATAGCATAAAATGAAAAGAGGAATATTAAATATCACATATATTTAAGGTATAAATGTTAATACTTGAATAAAAGAAATAGAATTTGTAGCAGATCTTACCTTCCTAAGAAATTACTTTTAAATTTATAAATCATATATTTTGTGAATCTGACTTTGAAACAAAGTTTTAGGAATGAAAGCGTGATTTTAATCTTGCGAGTTTATAAGTATACAGTATCTCCAATTTCAGGAATAAAAATGGAGCACTCCTATGTTTATCATATTAGAATTAATTTGAACCAGGAACTATCCATTTAGGTTATCCTTCTTATAGGTTTGTTAATTGTGTTGAAGTCCCTTTTTTCTATTTCGGTGCATAAATTTAATACAAACAAGATTTTATAATGAACTAATATAACAAATTTACATGGGCATTATTGGGTCGCGGTAGTCTGGTTGGTAGAGCGTCAGTCTCGTAACCGAAAGGTCGCGGGTTCTGTCCTCGTCTCGGCCAAAGACCGCCGTGTTGGCTAATGGCAGTTGGGGCACGTTAAATACGTTGAGACTGCAAAGTCCTCCAAGTTCCCATAACAAAACGATACTTCTGGGGGTACTGAATCAGGATGAGTCGGTCTCTGATTTGGATCTAAATTCCGACTTGCTGATGGATGAATGAGAGTATGAATGAATTCGACCACCCCCTAAAAAGGGTTGTGTCGTGTGTGTGAGTTAGAAGTCGGACTTCTGCCCTCTAGGTGCTCAGGGATCTTTACCCTCAGAAGCTACTGCACCCCCTTCCCGTGAAAAACACGGAGACAACAACAACACGGGCATTATTAAAGAGAAACATGATTATTGTACGCAAAAAAATGTAAACTAAATTAATGAGAATTAAAATTTTTACTAATAAAATAAATCATTAAGTAACATCCATTAAGTCAATTACAATGAATATCATCCACAGGGATGACTTTCTTATAAACTTATACATCAAAAATAACAAATAAGAGAAATGATAAATTATATTTTTAAAAAACGTGACTTATACAGATATAGGCTAAATAAAAATGACAAACATACCAAAAAGAAATTATCTTAAAATTAGAAAGATTGCTCTATTCTCAGTCCCTCGTACAATTTCTAAAAATGGAGCTTTTTTGCATTAGAAGAGAACAGTGTATGTATTTTAAGCCTTTTCCTGTTCACTGAAAGAATCTAAAATTAAACTCAAATAAGTAATTTTGATTTAACGATCGTATACAAATATTCATTATTTAACCCTTTGCACTCTAAAAAGCGATTCTACACATGTTTATTCACTTAATACATGAACTTGTTAACTGCAATTAAAATAAAAATAGACGAATAAAATGTCAAAATGATGCACTGCCTTGAATGGTGATCAAGAGGAGACATTCGTGTGCAAAAAATTAATGTTTCTTGAGTTTCCGAAATGAATGATAGTCTATTTCCCGAAATAATGATTTAAGTACAGTACTGATGGTACCAGGTAATCTCAAAACCTTCAAGGATATGATGTTAAAGATTGATAGTTTCATTCCAACTGTTTGAGAGAGTGCAGATGGGGAGAAAGACAGCTATTTACTACCCCGAAAGGAATGTTAGTTTGACTGTTCGGTCAATGTAAGGTTGGACAATACTTATTCAGCAGTCGACCACAACAAATCCTGTCGATACTGCTGCGTTCTGTGGTGGCGGAGTGGTCGGCTGTATGCGAGAAGAAGTCTATTTCCCGAAATGCTTGTTCTAAAATTTGATATATATTTTCAAATAAAATCATCTATTAAATATTATCTAACTTAATGCTAATATATATTATCTCTATAATGCTTATTTATATTATTAAATATCACATTCCTGTGAAAGAGTAAATTTCTTTGATGGTTTCTATTCAATATTTTTAATGCAGATATATAGTGTATGGACAATGTTCCAGTTATCGATTTTTTTTATTTGTGTTTTTATTTACAGACAGACATTCCGAGTAGCGCAGAGAAAGTTTCCAAAAATTTGAGTCCAAGATTTTGGTAAATCTTCACATTTTAAATATACCAGAGTTCGAAATATATATATTTAGAAAATTCTCATCTATCTGTCTGTGACAAAATTAACACAAAAGAGCTTTGATTTAGATGGTTGAAATTTGGTGTATGATTTTACACCAAATTAAGAGATTTCTATCAAACGCTGAGTAGAATCTGTTCAGAATAAGTCGGTCTGTCCAGCTGCTCGAATAAAAGTTAGCAAGATAATTAGAAAGTGAAGGGAAACAGATGGGTAAAAGAAGGTACATAGATTTAATATTTATAGAATATACACCTATCAGATTGTGAACGAAATTCAATCACGAGTTGATTATCTGAATTTTCAGAAAAATAAAAACTTAATAAGGACTTAAATATGTCAAATTTAGCATGAGATTTTGTGAATAAAATTTTAATTCTTTTCAAATTTTTATTTCTAACTGGTTAGGAAAATAATATATTACAAAGTACAAATTCTATTTTTGCATATAATTGGCAAATACTGGGATTAATCACAAATAACTCCCCAAAGAATACTCGATAAACTTAGTGAATTACTCTACTACTATAATATCTGTTTTATCCCTATGTATCTATCTTGAAAACAATTTTGCGTATATTATATTTTAACATACCAGCGGGTGAACGAGCTCCGCTCGGAGAAAACAGGTATCGAAGCTAACTCGAAGATTTAAATTTTCAATTGTGATTTATCAAAACAATACATGCCATAAAAAAATTTGTGAAACCATTGGTGAAAAGATAACCGGTTAAAGTGCACCATTGTTAACTATTCTAAACAAAGTTAGAGTTTGGAAAGGGAACTATTCTATACAAATTTAAAGTAAAGGTAAAGATTGAAGTGTGTTGAAGTTCAATATTTTTGACAAATTTATTTAGAAAAACCAAACATATATACATACATAAGAAACATATTATAAACCTATAACAGCATAAACATAAAACTTTATTAGTTCGCCATATTGGCTATAGATGGCAGCACGTTACCGTTGGAAAATTTAAGTAGCCATTATGGCGAACTAATAAAGTTTGAAAATATCCTATCTGTAACTCCGAACTGCT
>JAPMOQ010034576.1:682156-720857 GCA_026543055.1 Argiope trifasciata
GTACATTTTGAATTCACTTGAGATAGTTTTCCAAATTTTCAGTAATATAAATTCTGTCACAATCACATATAATATTTGCCTTGTATGTACATCTGATGCTTGTTAAATCATACATTGGGAATCAAATGCCTTATCCCTGATACGCAGTCGAAGTTTAATCAGAGGAATGCGATCTCAAATGTAATGCTCGTCATCTGACCACTGTTTAATGTTATAACTTCTGCCTTTATATAATCATCGCTCAAAATGGTTTATTGATATAACTAAACAAAACACATAGAATATTAAAACAACTCTAAAATAAATAATACTTATCGTTATTTTTATAATGTCTTTTGAAAATTCGATTACAACCAAGAGTTATTTTCTTTTCGTTTTTCCAATAACTTTTCAAATTTTTACTATATAAAATATTTACAAAAAATAAAACTCCCAACATATAAATGAATTTCACCATAACTTCTTATTTCGCGGCTGATTCCAAAACGCGTTTTGAATTATCGCTTCGAAAAATTCAGTTTCTTCAATTTACCTGCATCTCAGTATTAAGTAAAAAAAAAAAGAAGTTAATAATGGATAATAGAAAAGAAAGAGGAAACGCGAACAACAATAATAATAAAAAAAGAAAAAGAAGGAGCATTCCTCACGAGCTCTCCGAAAGTTTTTGTCGAAGCAAAATCATCTCTTGATGATGCCACCCTCAACAAAAGCTAAATGCCAAAAAAAGAAAAGCGAGCAACTTTATTAAAGGAATCTCTGATATTTTGGTACAAATGATCCCTGTAGCGACTCAATAGAGCGCATTTGACAACGGCTATAAATATCGGAGAATTCATTAAAGCCTTTCTCTGCTCAGCACCTTGAAGATAAAAAACACCTTCCCAGTTTGCGGCACCTATTTGCTGTATTGCCAGCAGAGGAGAGCTGTATTTAATGAGGCAGAAGACCCCAAACACGGTCGATTCGATACCTCTCACGCTGCCTGAAGAATGGTTTCGATAGCTACGAGGAGGGTTATGTTTCGAAATTGAAAAGTCGATGCCGGCGTAATGCATTCGAATACAATGGCTTATTTTCATTTGGAAATCCATGGAAACAAAATGGGTTTGAGGACAATAAATTGCATTTAAGACGAAAGTAAGTTTGTTGTAGATAACGTTATAACTATTACTTGGATTTAAACAATTAACTATCTTTTCCCTTTTTTACATTATATAAGTAATATATAGGGAAAGTATAGTACAGTAAAAGCTCTTTATTCGCTGGGTATACGTTCCATAAATATGTCGCGAATACAGAAACCGTGAATACGGAATGGCAATTTATATGGGATTCTGGGGGATACGTTCCTAGGTGACAAAATAATATATATATATATATATATATATATATATATATAGAGAGAGAGAGAGAGAGAGAGAGAGATCAATTTAATTGAAGTTTTTGAACACTTTGATGAATTATCTTAAGGCTTAGGCAATGGTTTGAAGAATTTTATAATTTTCTCTTGCTTGGCAGTTTTTAAAAGCTCCTTCAATTCAGACTCATACGCAGCAGTCGCATTAGCAATTTGCCTCTTAAAAATAAGACTTCGTTCCATAGACGGATCAATATTCATAAAGAAATGGCAAAGTTCATTTGCCATTCTTAAACCTTCTCTAAGATTTTTCAAATTAAATGTCACGTTTCCAGTGCTTGTTGAAGCCTCTTCTTCAATGGACTGTGAATTTAAATTTTCCTCCAAGTCGGTTTCAGTCAGATCTTCATCTTGCGATTAAAGCAATTCCTGAATGTCACTTGATTCTATCTGTTCGAACCCATCTCGTCCTATTCCATTCGCGATTTCGGCTATATTTGCAGTTTGCATTTAACAACATGCTTTAGACAAAGTTGTAATAAGATCTATTTTACTTTTTTTATTAATCCATTCGACGGCATTTTCAAAGGATGTTGGGTTGGATACCTATTGGAATCCTTTTCTTATTATGTATGTAATTATTAGATCCGCGAATAAAGAAATTTTTAGCCTCGAATATAGGAATTGGGTTGCCTTTTTTTCATCCGCGAATAGTGAAAACGCGAATGAAGGAAGCGTGAATAAGGAGCTTTTACTGTAATCGCTCAAAAATTCCAACTCGAGATTTAGATGAATTTCTGCAATTTAGAACTAAGATCGAAACACATATTTTTGCAAAATGTCTATCTGCCTCTGACAAAGATAACTCAAAAAAGCTTTGAGCTAGATGATTAAAGTTTGGTGTAAGGTCTTGACATAAATTTGTAAATTTCAGTCTCATTTTGTGTAAAATCTGCTCAGACGATGTCCGTCTGTCTGAGCTATTCAAATATAATTAAACAAGATACTTGCAAAACAATGAAAGCCAAACAGATAAAATTAAATACACAGATTTAACAGCTATAGCTTAGACATCGGGCAAATTTTGAGCCAAAGCCAAACATGGGTTGGATGTTCTATCGGTCTGTGCTTTAACAAATAAGTTAACACGACGATTCAAAAATGCATTGACTTAAGTATATCAAATTTGTGACTACAAATGAAGTTTTAAGTCAAATTTTTGTTTCAATCAGTTTAGTAAAATGTAGCTAAACCATAAATTTAGTTTTGGTTACAATTAAGGCATGCCAGGAATTAATCGCCAAAACGTTCGCAAAGAACCACAGGACATATACAATAAAAACGCTAAGTAAGCACCAAAAGTTAATATTAAGTAACACTTGCACACCAGTATCATGCAAGATGTTCTCTGACATTAGACAATATGAGAAAAAATGTTGGGAAGACAACTCCACAGGGTTTTTCTATTGTCCTTCCTGAGTAACTAAATGTGGAGCAATGAATAATTCCAAAAAAAATGCATTTCTCTTTTGATAGTTTTAATGGGCAATAAATACTTGGTCAGATTTCAGAATAGTCAGAAATTTTAAGTGCTAAAGTAAAATTTTAAGTAAAGTTTTGTTTTAAGTACGAGCATATTAAATGTATAATAATGCATGAAATATCCAAACTGATAACCAAAAATATTGTTTTCAAAACCCAAGAACATGCCCATGAGAATCTTTTTGGCAAATCAATCAACTAAATATTTTTTTTCCGATGAATTTTTTTCAAACTCAGTATTAAACTTTTTACTTTCACTTTTTTAATAAGCATATTTAAATTCATTCAATTCTTATGTGTTGGAATGATGTTTTCTTTGAATCAATGGTACACTGTCACTTTGACTCCATTGACCAAACTAAAATTTATTTCAATACATTTTTATTTTACCTTTATTAATTACGATATCGTCTTTAATTTCTAATGTACGAAATATGCAAAGATTTATTATTGTAATCGTCAACAAATTTAGAGAATTAAATAAATATCCATGTTTAGATTTCTTTAAGTTCGAAGACGGAAAAACAATTTTATAACTATATCTCAAACCTTCATTATGAGTGAACGTAATGAACTATGGACAACGACATACAAGAATAAAATTTGATATGTTCTTGTAATATTATATATAATTTAATATTTGAAAATCTAATTTAAACTTAATTAATTTCCTAACTTTTAATTTAATTTATTCAATACGAGTTTTAAAATTGCTGAATTGCCTAAAAACCTACTAGTTCCTATACTCCGAATGAAAGGACAAAATTTTGCTGAATTACATAAATTCTTCTAAAATATCCCTATGATTCCCTTGCTTATGATTGACATGTTTAGAAAATCCTTATTAAAATCTCACAGAATATATTCACAGGAGCAAACATTTTCAGTCCATTTTCCTCATTCCATTTTGTGTCGTTCTGTGTTAGTGTGCTCATTGGTTCTACTTACATAATTCCTGCTTCCCGGGATGCAATAAAGCGAATTTAAAAATCCATTGAGTTTTTCTGTCTTCGATCACGACTCTACTTCAAAAATTATGCTTCTCTATATCTATTAACAGAACTTCAGATCTCTATCGAATTTATCCTTCTAACTGAGGCCTTAAGCCCGTTGAAAAATCTCTCGATAAGCCTGCGGTTGGATTAAGCCCATGTAGGATTCCTTAAGCAAAATCAATTCTATATATATATATATATATATATATATAATGATTTGTTTTATTCTCTATATGAGCAGTTTTTAATAATTAAAATTATTTGAAATCTGAAAAAAAAACATCTGATTAAAGTCACCTTCAAGATATTCATTAACTAATGAACCAAAAAACCTTTTATTACGTGTACAACTTTTTATAGTTTTTTTAAACATAGTCCAAGTGTTCTTCTAGTAAAAAAATCACATACTAGGGTTTATAAATCGCTCTTTTAATTATCGCGTTTATATATTTTGAAGAGTATAGTCAACTCGTAGTTGGATTTGGCTCAAATTTGATAAATGCCAACGCAACAGAAGTTAAATTTGTGTACAGAATTTTATCTATTAAGCTCTATTTTTGTAAATATCATATTATCTTTTTTTCAAATAGGCGAATAGATGATTTCCCTCTCAGCAGATTTCACTCAAAATCTGATAGAAATCTACAAATTTGATGCAAAGGAAAGAACGTATATTAAATTTTAACCGTCTAGCACAAAGCGTGTTTGAATTATCTTTACCAAAAACGAAGTCTCTAAAATTGTATTTTTCGAACTTGGGGACATCTAAAACGTGGAGATTAGTCAGAATTTGGAGTTTTTGACAATTACTATACTTTCTCTAAACTATATATATGAAAAAGTAAAAATGCATTTCTAACCCGAGACTCAGATTTCCCGTGATTTTGATCGCACACTATCTAAGGTGGCGTTCCGCATGCTTCCCCCTGTTTTCCCTCTCGTGGTTTTCTGTAGTGTTTTGGGACATGTCGTAAGAAAGCCACTTAATAAAGATGCATAAAATGTAATCTTGAATAAGGCCGTCATGGCCAGAAGTGTCCAAAAGTAATTTTCACACTTGAAAGCTGAGAGCGTAGAAATTTGCAGTACAGAAAAAAATTACCCCACCACTTGTGTTTGACACCGGCGGACAATATGTACAAAAGATCGATCTCTGGCTTGAATTTAGCATTTTGGCTGAATCCAATTTACTTTTGTTGGCGATTAATCACTGACATAGGTACAAAAAAATCAAATAAGCATTTCACACGAGTTTTTCTCGAACTAAAATTTAAAAAGAATTGACAATAGAATTACAGCTGAAATTTGGTTCATTTCATTTGGTTATTCATTCTCATTTATTCAAGTTTTCGCCATGCATATAAAATGCATGAAAATACAGTCTATCAGCCCTTCGACAGATTTCGTTCTAGATGTGATACAGTTCTAAACTTTAAATGAGTCATTTAGAGTGTAGATATATTTGTCATTTTAAATGACAAATTTGTCTATCAACTTTAATCCATCTGGTATCGCTTTTGATTTCGTAATTATCGCACTCAATTGAACACAAAGAGACAGACAACTTCTAATTGGTTTTCTTTCAAATATTAATAGATATCTACAAATTTTGCTTTACGACCATAAACCAAATTTCGTCCATCTTTCTTTTAGAGTTTTCGTATCATTCAATTCAAGGGGAGACAAAGATATAGTACCAAAAGATGTGTTTTTCGGATTCGGAATGGTCTGAAACGTAAAAACTCCACAAAATCTCAAATTCGATTTTTTTTTGGGGGGGAGAGATTTGATAAGTAAAAAGGACATTTAAATTATTCAGTTTTTGGCATTACTACAACAAAGAAGTTATCAAATGCTTGCAGACGAATCTTACTGCAAACATGCTAATTCTTATTAGATGGTCCATGTATAAATTACATTGCTAATAAACTGAAAAAGGAACATTATCACCTTAAAATAATATTATAATAGAAGCTTAAACAACGGGAGTAAGGCGAGAATTAATTTTAATTCAAATCTATGTCTAATGTGTAAGAGACCAAATTGCTATTCAACTGTTAATTTAAAAAATATTAGCTTCACGATTCTTAAATAAACAAAAAGTAGGTTCGTGTATTTCATATAATAAACAAAAACAATGAAAATGTTAAATTTATTGTATTCTTGTATATGAAATATACAAAAAGAAAGCATTATAAACTCCAACCCGAAATTTTGACGAATCTTCAAACCACCCCAAGTACGAAAAAGGGAATTTTTGGAATAAAACATATATGTGCCCATAACTGAAACATTCTTTTAAACAAGACGAAAGAAATTGAGTATTTGGTCTATGAAATTTTGAATGGAATCGATTCACAGAAAGTCTGTCCTAATTATATTTGATTACTGAAGCTAAAAATTTTTATTAGAGGTAGATGTATAAAATTTGGTATATAACATTAGCCTGGAGCAATCGCGTATTAAAGTGTGAATTCGTATCAAATTTTGTTCTAAATCCATCAAGGGATTGATTTTTTTCTGTCGATCTGTATTACCGCATCGGAACAAGCGAGCCAGTACAAAGACGAAATTTGATGTGTGGTTACGTAAGTAAAATTGTAGTTATGTATCAAGTTTTGACGTCATTCAGGAATAAAAAGAGCTGGAATGATGTTCCCAAAACTTTCTCGCACACATTTAAATAAAGAGAATTCAGAGAACGTCTTAAACAACGTTGACGTTCAGTAGTTCAGAAATATAAACCTTTGGAGCATTTATCATTTTCACTTAATCCATCGTGTTACTCTTGGTGAGTTATTTAGCGATTCATCCCAGCCATGTAATTAATAATATCCAAAAATGAAATTTGAGTTTTAGATACGTTTTTCCGAACTGACTGAAACAAAACTACACTTGGGAAGTCACACAATTGGTACCAAATTTTACATACTTGAATTATTGTATTTACATATTCCTGAAAATACAAACTAACAGATGAGCAATTCCGGGTTGAATTTGGTTCAAAATGTGATGATGTCTAGACTATAGATGTGTAGTGGAAGCTTTATAAGCCAGATAATATCCTGAAGATTGAGTGGTAACTTATAGTCTTGTTATCTGGCTACGAATCCTAAGATCGGGAGTTTGATCCTAACTATTGCCAATCGCAACATTGGTGACCTTGGACGATGAAAATAAAAATATGTACGCAACCTTCGTTCAGCTGTTGTGACGCCCTCTACCCGAATAAAAAAATATAAATAAAGGCGACACATAATCAGCGAATAAAATTTTTAAAAAAGTAAAGCTGATGAAAAATCAGAAAATAAAAAAATGAAGCTGTTAAATAATCAACCAAACAAAAAAAAAATGGGCAAGACAAAAATTCAACAGCCAATAAGATCACCACGAAACAGAAACAAAATATCGTTTGTCTCACCTCTCATTGGAGGGGGAATATTGTAGTGCAAGCTTTATAAATCAGATAACATCGTCAAGATTGAGAGGACATTTTATTTGACTACGAACCATTAAGATCGCGAGTTCGGGCCTAGCTATAGCCAAATAGCAACAGAAGGTAGTTTTATGTATCGAATTTAATCCACCTAATTTTCTTTTTGTAGTTACCGTTTTAAATTATCTTGGAACAGTCGGAAAAATAGATTTTTGAGCAGATTTAGCTCAAAGTGTGATAGAAATTTGCATAATTGGTATAAAGGCAGTATGACGAATTTCATCATAGAGCTGAAGGCATTTTTGAGTTAACTATGTCACGGATCCAAGAATGAAAGGACATAATGAATAAGTAACTCTTATTATGAAGATTTTATGCCGTCTAAATATTCTTATAGTAATAAATGGATAAAAGAAAAACTGCTAATGTTTGGTGTGCTCACTTCAATCATCTATATTCAAATGCAAAAGTCAAAGGTCTCGGTTTTAGGGGACCGTGCCTAAGATGTTATTATATGGATTCTAACATTATATCCATGAAGATTGAAATATATGTCTTAATAAGAATTTAGATCGAAATAGTAGAATATTTCTTAAACTAGAGAACAAGTACATCTAAAAATTAGAAGAACCATTTTATGTCACCTAATTTCCATGCAGTGTGTATTGCTCTAGTATTATTTTCAACCATTTTTATATTCGATTTTATTAAAATTTAAAAAGCAAAATCTGATTCATTATCACATCCTCAGAAAGGATAATGTCATCATTAATAAGACTGCACTTAATAGATCAATGATTAAAACTCTTGTTCATCGAAATTTAAAGATTTAACATACATCAACAAGTTTTTTATTTCTCATAAAGATTCCTTCTGTTAAAAATTTATTTTTCATTCATATGATTCCTACAAAATAACTTGTTAAGAATGAGATTTTTAAGTTAGCTTACATATTACTCTTTCACTAATTCAATTCATCTAATTGTAAATAACTTTAAAAAGTTTTAATATAAGAAGAAAACTAATGCAAGCATTTGATATAAGTTTCATAAAAAACAATCAAAAACCAAACTTACTCACAAAAATTCTATTTTGAAATGAATGAATATATAATACAGTATATCGGCAAAAATATAAATATATTTTCAGGTTTGGGATTTTTCTTGTGCTGCAGATCATCTAAAAGTTTAATTTTTCCTTCCTTAGCAGTTTATAGTAAGATAATATATAAATGAAATCATTTCAATTGTTGGTTACAGTTAAAAATGGATGTGGTTTAAAATTAACAGATTTGGTTATCTCATCATTAATAGTGATTCAGCAAGTAAAGTATGATTTTTATTTAATTAGAAGAGTAATAACAGGGAAATACACTAAGCACTTTTAAAAAAGCATTTTCTCTCAAATCTATAATGCTTTGTCAATCAAAAACTAATTAGATGCTAATTGTAATTTATGGTACCATTGTATTTTACTGACTTATTGGGTTGTTCGGAAAGTCATTTCGTTTTTTTTTTTTTGTCAATGTGAAAAGAAATTTTCGTTTAATGAATAAATTATTTATTAAATTATAAAACTGCCATTCTGGTCTAATACTTTTTGCCATATTTTTGGTAGTAACATAATTACACGCTCATAAAAGTTTTGGTCTTTGCTGTAAAAAAAACTGATCGAGGTGGTTTTTGGACTCCTCATTTGAAGGAAAAATTTTGCAAATCAGTTCTGGTACTGATGTACTGTTAACACATCTTCTCCACACATATTGGCTAATTTATTTCTGGCTTGACAGCATTTTTACCTTTTATATAGCAAAAAAGAAAAAAAATGACGAAAATGCTGTTTATTGCTCTCCATATTTAAAAGGGCACCATCCAAAAACTACTGCGAAGAATCAGCTGCACTTTTTCACACTCAAGCCTTGCTATATCAGCTCTTAAAACATAAAATGATTTTGCGGTTTAAGTATGAAATTGGGTGCGAAAAATACAATTAAATCCTCTGTCGGGAAAAAACGAAATTACTTTCCGAACAACCTAATACATTGATAGGTGTCAAAAGCAATAGTTAGAATGACAGTAAAAGCTGCCTAAACTGTTTGAATAAGAATATTATTATATATGTTTTGTGCCTACAACATGTATTAGATTCTGAGTATCATAGTAATATCAATGGAGAAAGAAGGGTGATAAGAGAGAAATACTTCATATAGAAAAAAAAGGGGGGGGGGAGGCTGATCAAGAAAAACCATTCATTACATGTTCTAATCAAAAAAGAAAACAAAAGATAACCGCACTTGAATAACAGTACACATACGGTATAAAGATCCCATGTTTTTTCTTAATCACCTAATTCAATAGGACTGAAATTAAATTAAGTCAATAAACAACAGGGGACATTTTCAATGCCTCCAAATTTCTTGGATTTTTTAATACTGAATTGTGTTCAGAATTATTTCAATAAGATAGAATTTGAACTTGAAGATATCAGATATGGAAATCAGGTCATGTTTTGTCCATGATAACACAGGATCAGACACAAAAACTCGGGCAAAATTATCACATCATAAGAATAGAAATTAATTCATTTCTTTTTCTCTACCACTTCAATTATAACATATCATAAACTGTAAAAAATTTCTCAATAGTGCACAAGATTATTTTTAGGTGTTCAAAATTTATATACTATGTATGCAAATGTACTAGGCTATATATGTGGGGGGGGGAAGAGGAATCCCCCAAGAAAGCTCAAAGGTTCCCTATTAAAAAATTTCATATTACCTTTCCTTTAGATTTTTAGGTAAAAATAATAAAATATTGCATATTAAAGCAATAACTTTGCAGAAATTGCACCCCCCCCCCCTTGCAAAATAAATTTTTAACATGATCTCTACTACCAGATTTAAATAATTTGTATCAAATAATTGAAAAGAATTAGAATATGTATAACTTCTGAAATTTTTAATAAATATTCCTGGTTGTTTATTTTCATAAGTTTTCTTCAAGCATTAAATTTTGGTCTTAGTTCGTACAAAAAATTCTATATTAAATAAAGTAAATAAATATAAAAGCAGCTTATTTATTTAAATATGGAATTACAAATTATCCTCAGTAAAGTTGAAAAGAACTTTTCGTTATATTAAAAAACTTTTAGTATAAAAATTGGTTCATCTTTTAAGATACTAATTTGGCTGATTTATTTTTTATTTTTAACAATAAAAAAACTGTTGGAAAGCAAAAATTTCCAATTCTTTGACATTTTCAACACAATTCTCATTGAGTCAGGTGATCTATTACTCATCTATGATTTTTACTTCTTACACAATTTCCCACAGAAGTTAAAATCTAGGCAGAATTATTCTAATTATCATGGACAAAATACAAACTCACAAATTTAAACAAAGGATGATTTTGAGTTCTAGAGACCCAGAATAATGCGGAAATTTTCTTTAAATTGTGCCATGAGAACCACTGTAAAAGGTATGTCTTCCTTTAAATAATCTAACTAAAAATGCAAAGCTGATTTCAAAAAGGATGAAATACATGTCTTATCTACAATTTCAAGGCTCATATTAAGCAGCGCTTCCAAATAAAACCTTCAAAAATCTATCATTTAACAACATCATAAATCACAATTGTCTATTTCAGAAAAATCCCTATATACTTTAAATCTGTACCCTTTAAATACTTATTTAAAACAAACTGAATTTTAAGTTATAAACAATCTGAAGATAATCATTTCCTTTTCTTCTTCTCAGAAAAAACAAAGTAGTTGCAGGCAAAAATAAAATTTGATTTTCACGAAGAAAATGATATCAGCAACAAACATTTCAATTTTATTGATTCCAGCAAAACTTCAGAATGCACACAACTGAATATCACAGCCATGATCAGTCGGCAGTACAATCTTAAGCAATATTTTATTAAGTAACACCACAGAATTTAAAAAAAAAAAAAAAAAGAAATTCACACACAAATGAAAAGAAACTGCATGTATGGTATAACATGAATAAAAATTCATAACATTTTTGGATTCTGCAAAGTGTTAACAGATTATAAATAGATAAGATTTCTTTTTTAAAAATGATATAGAATTTTGAAGCTAGATAGAAAATAAATACAATAAAATATAGTCGTAAAATTTTTAACTATAAAGAATATGAAGAATAAGACATTTTATATAGTAAAATTTTTATTTTTCAAAGAATTCAAATATTGAGTGTGATTGTGGTTTTCAAGTTTATTTATTATTACAATTATTACAAAAAATCAAACAAGAAACTTGTTATAATAAGTGTACTTTTGTTCATCAACAATGCATAAAAAAATTTTTAAGCACACACAAGATTAAAAAAATATAAACGCAGCAAAAGTTTTAATGATCGCAAAAAATAATATTACATAAAAATGTAACTTGCATTTACAATAAAATGCCTCTAAACAAATTTAAAAAACTTACTGTAAAATAAAATTACTATTTTTTGAAAAAGAATAGCACATTAATACTTAATGCAACAACGTATGTTCAAACAGCAAGGTATCATTATTAATTTTTTCCCATTTAAATTATATCATAAACTTTCAGTTTATATAAACTAATATTTAGAAATTATAATTGATGAAAATTTTCCATTTTGTGATTCAATCATGGCATGGATGCATCAGTTCCCATGAATTTTATCACAGGTATGATCTTATGAATGCATGCAAATAATTTTCTTCACAAAACTAGATTTTTACAAGTAGATAATAGCTTATGTAAAAACAATGTCACAAATATTTCAAAAAATTAGATAGCAGGGTGAAAAAAAAAAGTACAGCTCAACTAACAAATGACACATTGTACTAAGACTCGGTTTTCACCAGAACACTAGACGAAGGTTGAGATTCGTCTTTGCTGGGACCTTCAGAAGGTGGCATTACTGGTACAGGTTCTTTCCTAAATTGAATGTTGTGCTTCTCTTTAAATTCATTGATTTCTTTGCCTTTTTCCTCTATTTGTTTATTTAATGTTTCCAGTATCTTTGTTAGCTGTAAAGATAAAAATTATTTTAAAAATATATTAACAGTTGTCTTTTAATCTTTAGAAAAATTAATTTGTAAATACAAAGACACCTTAAGAATGTTATCCTTCAACAAGCAAGATAAATGCAGCAACATTTTATTAGGATTGAAAATTTAACGGTGGCAATCAAATAATTACAGATGATGCAACATTGATGAAAGCTTGAAACATTTATAGTCATTTGCTGCAGTCCTAGTAATTACCCTAGTATTGATTAAATTTATCCTAAATTCATTAAATTCAATCCTAATATTGATTAATTTTGTTTTCCAAGATAGGGATTTCAAAGAATATTTGCAGTAAAATCAGTTTTGTTAATGCTTTGGCAGAAGGCATCTAATTCTATAAGATTCTTTGCAATAGTAAATGTCATCACATAGCTTCTATGCATGAATCAAATAGGAAAATTTTAAATTCAATTCTTCTGTCTCCCCAGAGAGCCTGGAGGGGATTTGCCATAGGTTATGTTTCTGATTTGTCACCAAGATTCTTAAAATGATAGAATGCTTCCATCAAACCATCTAAACTGGAACTTTTTCAGGCACTCAACAACACAGAAAATATATTGGAAGATTCTGTTTCACATGAGACACACACACACAGACTTTTTAAAGAGAAATATGATTTCATATTTTAGAGATAAATTAGAAAATGAATTTAATTATCTTCTTTATTACAGTATACAAATGCTTTATAATTCCAGCACATTTGGACACTTGTTATGCTTTTGATGTAATTATAGTTAAGAACTGAAAAGGGTTTGGAGATCAGAAAGCACCACTAATCACTACAGGATTATTGCTAGATAATCTTATAAAACTACTGGATACTCATTTCACATATATATTTACACTTTAATTGAAACAGGGTCCATTTAAAAAAAAAAACTTTTTCAATCTCAAAAGAATATTTTATTTTACTTCCGACAGATATTTGATAGAATGAAGAGAAATGCTGATTAATGCACGATTGATAAAAAAAATTTTATTCACACTTACAAAAAATGAATTAAAAATTGAATGAATTACTGTATTATACACTACAATATTTTGAATTAACATTTAAATTTTTTTTGTAAAAGCCTCAATTTTTAAAACTGTTTGATTCTACTAAATAAACTTGTAAACCTAACTATTATTGAAAATCTATTCAAGAATATTTCTATTCATGAAGCAGAATCTCTAGCTGAAAGTTAAAATTAGTCAATGATAAAATATTAGTTTGACAGTTATTGTTAGACCTTAATACAACTTTGCAATGTATTAGAAAAATTTTGATTTAGGTATCAGAAACTATTTACACTTCAGTTGAAATAGAATTCATAATCTTTTCAATATTCTAAACAAATCATATCAAGTAATTCAATATTTTCAGAAACACAGTGATGAGGTGAGTGTATTGGAGTTGTAAAATGCATAAGGATTGATATAAAAAAATTAATATTCAAAATATATCAAGAAAAATTAGCACTTGAAATCCTGTATTCTACAGAAACATTCTCTTCACTTTCTCAGACCATGGAAAATTGTTTGCTACATCCTAAGCTTATTTTGATTGCTCCCTTGTCAATTGCTATATTTTCTAAACACCTGGCATAAAATAATTTAAAAAGCTTTCCTCTGAAAAATTTTCTTGTTTCTTTGTAAGCAAATTTGAATAAATAATACATCTAGCACAAAATGAGAATCAATATCCCATGAAGAGAAAATTTTACCCTATTCAAATGAATAGTTGAAAACAAGCAGGCTACAGTGACACAGATTACGTTACACGTTGAATTTTGTTTTCATATTTAATCATTCAATTAAATTAACAGATGAACCATCTATTCAGACAGATTAAAAATCTTTCTGGAAATGAATTTTTCTGCAAGGTAATGAAAGAATGCAAAATATTATTGGCTGTGAAATTGTCCATGAAAATTTAAGCTACACGTTTCAGTCTAATTGTTTGTTTTCCATTTCAAAACTGAATACATAAATCTATTTACTTTATTTTCAAAGATTGTTGAATACTGCATAAAACATTATACTATACACATTAGATAAGACAGGCATTCAAAAACATACATATATTTAAGTAATACACAAATATTCATTCATTCATTTTAAAAGAACTAACTTAACCATACACTTGAAAGACATTTCAATTCCGTATCTCAGCATTGTGAAGGCATAATAGTATTTGTTATTACTAGAATCCAGGTCTGTTAAATATACTTTAGCAGTTTTGGTGCTAAAATTTTGCATTCTTTCCCTTCCAAACTACACAGAGGGAAGTAACTGTGATAATCAACATTCTCAAATTGTCCTCTATATTCCAAATGGTAAAATTCTCAGGATAAAACCAAATTACAAACTGTCCTCTCTTATCTATCCCTAAAATTAATGCTAATTATACTGCAAGGATTAAACATTTTTTTAAATCAAGTACTTTCCTTTTATTCCTAATTCAGCAATATAAAATTTAAGAAATTTTCAAAGACAATGGAAACTCTAGATAATACAAGCATTACATATATATGGTAAATTTTTAAAAAGCAAGAACATAACATCATTTGAATTTTCATTAGAAATACCTGATTCTGCATTTGTACCATGTTTAATTTACAATTTCATTTAACATTTGGAACACCCAAGATCACAAATTTAAAAGGAAAGGAAGGGACAAAGCAGCATACAGCTTTAATTATCTTTTTTAAAAAATGAAATAAAATAAGAACATTTATTTGTTATATTACTTACAATAAAAATTAAATGAAAATTCATATAATACTTTTAATTAATCCTAATAAAAAATTTAGTTGAAAAACAATCTTTAAAAGATTAAAGTTACTTTTTAATGTAATTATTCATTTTTTTAATAACACCAGGTAAAACATTTTATTCCCTTTTTATTCATTTCTCAAATTGCTCAGTAAATAGAAATCTTTTTTTTCCCCCAATATTATGAAAACTTATATATATAAAAAAAATTTAATGAGTAATTTAAATAAATAATTTTAATTAAAAGATGAATAAATTAATGTCTTAGAATGATTCATTTTAAAATGATCCTACAATCAACAGATAATGTTTGAAAATCAGTATGCTATGCTGCATAATCTTATATATTTATATATCATTCAACATTTGAAGTTCTAAGAATCCAAATAAACTTACAAGAACAATTAAAAGTGTTTGGATATTTTTAAAAACTTCTGATTAAGTATATTAAAAGTAGTTCATAATTTTTAGTTACATGAATTACTTATACTGAAAAAACAGCCCCCTGCCCAAAAAAAATTAACAGATTTTTTAAAAATAACTAACACTCGTTTCAGAATTTCTATTTCAGTGACATTTTAAAGATTTCTGAATAATTCAAGATTAAATACAATCAGGTGGGAAAAAAAGAAATTTCATACTTGTTCCTTATTATGAGTTACAGCAGGTAAAACTTCTTTTACTGTCCTTTGAACTAAGACACCACCAATCATGCGATAGCATACTCGATCAGGATCCACACCTTTCAGGGCTTCAACAACTAAACTGAAGTAAAAATATGTAAATAACTTTTGAAATATGATTCATATATTATTAAATAAGATAGTAAACATCTTTTTCAAAATAATAAGATTTTAACACATACATCTGCATTAATAATACAATATGGGTTGTCACATTCAATTAGAATTTAAGTGCAAATTTGATAAAAGTGAAGTTTAGTATGCCCCTTGGTGCATCAAGGAGGCCAAATCGCCAATAAAGATAGCAGGCAAAATAAACAAACAATTTTAGGAAACAGTCAAGATTACCACTTTATACATTAAAATTATGATGTTAACCGATAAATATTATAAATTTTATTTTAATCTGAGATTTATTTAATCTGTAACTGAGATTTTTATTAATTTTTTTAAACCTTTGGGATTACTATTGCTGCTTATCTGAACAATTTTTAAAGTGATTGTGCCAATCTGCTGCGTAAAGAGCAAAATTTAGTCCACCCAATGTCTGTCGGCATCTGAAGAAGGCAATGTGCAGAATTTTCTAACTTAAAAAAACATCCTATGTCTCTGCAAGGATCGAGAGTGAGAATGTATTAGCTTCACAAGAACATTGAATATAAGGACTGTATGGATAATAGGCACAGCACATACAAATAAATATCCTTTCCTAACTTCATCAAATTTGAATTATATATATATATATATATATATATATATATATATATATATATATATATATATATATTCCACTCACCCTTCATACATTTTGCAGATTCAAAATACATTTACATTTAAATCTTCAAGGAAATGAACACTTGTGTACCAAAAGAATTATGAAAACTGTAGAGAATTCCATTGCAGCTGACTTTTAAAGTAAGAATGCAGACAAATTCATACAGTATGAATTCAGATGATTTTTTAAAGCACATGCTGACAACTGGAAATAAATATTTTCTGTTCATATTCACATTAAAAATAGTATTGTAGAGTTGCATTAGTTGTAAAAAAACTTTCAATTATAGTTCATGAATGTTTCAACTATTATAAAAAGTAAAAACAAAATAGAATTAGGATTTCTAGAAGAGAGTTCCAGTGGGTTGCCATATGGGAGAGTAACTCGGGCGGCACACTTATCTTCACTTTAACCAAGAATTCACTCGCAAATTGTAATTTCAATTCAAAATATAATTTTGGAGGTGGAAAAAAGCTTTAATACAATACATCTCCATCTATCAGATATGCCAATCATTTCAATTATGTCTACAGCAGTCCTCCAAACATGTGCATAAATAAAATCAATAACATACTACAAAAAATGATTATTTATGATGAAAATTATGAAAAAATTTAACTTTTTACAACTTGCATTTTTATTGCATGTAAAAAAATTAACTTAGAAACATATATTAAAACTAAGATTAAGCCCTTTTAGCTTACATCTTTTGTATTAAATATTAATTTTTATTATAGGGGTATTGACACAAACATAGCATAAAAATGCACTACTTTATTTGGCATTAATATATTCAGCACAATATTATGGAACATGGTGATAAATTTAGCTAACTAGCATCAAATTCAGATTATAAGATGATTTCGGTTCATGTATTCATTGACTATTTTTCCTGATTAGGAAAAAATTAAAACACAAACATTTAATCAATTTCAATCAAGAATATATATTGGAATTAAGTCCTATGAAATCACAATATTATTTAAAATTTATCTGCTCAATTCCATATATTTTTTTAACTTCAGTGATACTGAATCTTAAGATTCAGGCGTATTATCTATACAAAATTCAAGCATAAAATTTTAAAGTATAATCCTCTAAGGCAATAATACGGATTTAATACTAAAGTTGTATACACCCATTAAAGAACTATTCAAATAAACAAATATTGAAGTTATTTTTTTTTTAAATCCTCAAAAAATTTACTTTTTATTTTATTTATTTTTAGCATAGCTGAACTTTAAAGAAATTATTTCCTCCATCAACCAATTACAACATAAAGAATTATACCAAAATGAAATGAAATAGCATTTTTCGAAAAAAAAAAAACATCTGATCATATTAGAAACAAATAGAGAACAAAAAAGAATTTAGATAACCTAACAACCATAACATATTCACACCTGAAACAAGGATTTTAAAAAAAATAATGTTTTTTCTTAATTTGACTTATTAATAGTACATGTCAAAGAAGAATTTTTGTTGTTAATGAAAACTAAATCAGAAAGCCATACAATTCAAAACAGTTGAAGTATTTTACATGCCTAAAACTATTAAACTAATAAAAGAAAGTTAAACAAGTTTCCTAATCACAATTATTCAAAAAAAATATATTCAGGTGTTAAACGCATGGGCTACAACGAGAGGATTGCAAATTTAATTACCTGTGTTCATTTAAATCTTGCTCAACTTCTGTCAATTTTGTCACATAATTCTTTTGATCTTGTCTTAACTTATTAAAAATTCCAAGAATTTGATCTTGGCTAAGTTTCTTACTTTTATCATTACTTTTTGTCGGTTTTCCACTTTCGGATGCCATTCTGAAACTTGTGTTTTTAGTTGAAGTATGAGTAAAGTTGAGATGAATGAATGATTTCACAAAGATGAAGCTAAAACCTTTTTCAACACTTTTGGCCAATCCGCTAGTATAGGTTTATTCAAATTAAGTAGATATAAACCATGGATGATATTTTTAATTTCTCTTTCCTAGATCCTCCACGTTCTTCTTTTCTAATAAAGTACAAACATGATTCAATAAACTATGAGACTATAACCACAGCACTTTCTTTTTCTTTCCTTTTTTTTTTGAAAGATAATGTTTTTAGTGATAGATATAGAAGTATTGCTCATAAAATAACTTCAACAGACGTAACTTTGTTTAGAATTCTGTAACTGTCTTTGTCGTCGAACTCACAATTTTATAAACATAAAATGTGCCATATTCATTAAAATTCATAGTTCTTCATGCAAGAGGACAAAGGACATAACGTAGCAGTTTGCATACAATTAGAGGACAGCATAAATTCTTATGTCTACTACGAGACTAAACGATGTGGCATTACTGAAATAATAGAAAATACTGATCCTCCTCTACTCTTATAGCTAGACAAGCAAACATTTTCACCTGCAAAGATGTCGCTGAGTATTTGAATTTAAAATAAATATTGTGTAATTTTTTTTAATAGCTGAACCTATACAACACTAACAAGATCTAATTAATTATTCGTTAAAGCTTATTTCACAAATTAAAAATTTTAGCAACCTAACACACATTGTTGGATAAGCAATTTCTGTCATTCTTTACTTTTCTTTAATGCAACATAATGAATGAAGGTTCACAATTGATAACTGAGTCCCAATCAGATGAATCAAATTTTTTTCATTCCAATTTTTCAAAAAAAACTGCACAGTTTCAAGTAATTTTATGCTGTCAGTTTTCGGTACGGAAATCAGAATCAATAAAATGTAAATAACTTCCCCAAACTTTCAATACGTGTCTAAAGAAGATGCGAAATCCCCGATTTCTCTTTTTTCTGTTCATCTGACATTTATTTCATCTCAAAATGACTGTATTATCCGTATTCCAATAAAGCTAAGGAATTTGTGTAGTGAATTTAATTCGTTAATACAGTGTTTCTCAACCTTTTAGTATTCACGACCCAATTTTCAATCATAATTTTCATCGCGCCCCCCTTCCCCACCGCATACAATAAAATGAATACAATAATAATGTATTTTGAGTATTTTGGCGCTAAATTTACACTGAAACCTTAATTTCAATCTTTATAAATTACCAAGAATACGGATGTTTATTGACATTTTGCAACACCGATCCTCAGCATTGAAAAAACAAGAATCCTACGCCTTTTTAGTGCTCTTTTATTGCGACATGTCGGGCATTCTCACGGTTTCGCGAGATTTCGGTTTGTCTGGAATTTGTCTATTCAGCTTAAAAGTTAAGTTAGAAGCGAGAGCAGATGTGAACAAATGTTTTCTCATAGGGAGAAGGAGAAAGTTCTATGACGCCAATTTCAATTCCAGACAATCTCATTCGAGTCGATCCTTGTATCGCTATTGAATCTATTCTTAATGTGCATGTTATATATATTTTAATGTAATTGCAATTCACCGTATTAAATATACACGGCAGCAGACTTATGCAGAATCATGGATAAGTTTTTAAGCGGGCGTAAGCGAGCGTTAGACGATAGACAAGTATCAACAAGTACACAGACGAGCGTGGTTCCGGAAATAAAATCAAGAAAATATTCTCAAGAATACTTAAATTTTGGGTTCACAAGTACTGAAGTAAATGAAGAAGAAAGGCCCCTGTGTATCATTTCCTCAAAAATGATAGCGGCAGACAACATGAAACCTAATAAACTTACGACATATGGAAACGCTTCATAGTGAGTACGTAAACAAACCCAGAGAATTCTTCGAATTAAAATTAAAATCATATGAAAAGCAAAAATCATTGCTGAAGAAAACTTTGTGAATGAAAAAGCTTTAATTGCCTCTTACAAAGTTTCATATTAAATAGCCAGATGTAAAACGTCTCACACCATTGGTGAAGAGCGTATTTTGCCAGCCGCAATTGAGATTGTAGAAATTATGTTTGCAGATAATTTTGCAAAACAATTGCAGTCAATACCTCTTTCAAATGATACTGTTGTCTATCGAATTGCTGATATAGCTGAAGGTGTAGAGCAGGGATGGGCAAACTTTTTCGATCGCAGGCCAAAAATCGAAAAAATAAAATCTGGCGGGCCAAGATGAATTTTTCTAAAATTTTAAAAACAGTATACAATTATTATAATTTAATATATTTATGAGATGAATGAAATTGCGATTTCATTTTTAAAAGTTCCTTATATTGAGGTTCGAAGTGAGATGTACTGATTCTAAGGAACGAGGCTAAATGCTCATCAGTCAGTCTAGTTCTGAAATAATTCTTTCTAAGGTTCATAGTTGAAAACACTTGTTCACATATATAAGATGAAGCAAACATAGCACTGATTTTCTGGGCATGAGATATTAAATTTGGGAAACTTACTTTCGATAATGATTTGTAAAACTCTAACTTTGGCATATTTAGAAACAATTGCTTGAGATGATTGTTAGATTGCGACTCCATTAATTCAAGCTGCAAATCTGACCTCACTGCTTCACAATTTGCGTTGAATGGCATGGTAATAATATCCAATTCTGCTTGAATGGCACTGAAACCTTGAAATCTGCGTTCGAACTCAAAATGCAGTTTTTTCAAGCTATCTTAATAATTCTTAAGTTTCTCTTCATTTACTGAGGGTATTGAATTTAACCTCGGGAAATGAGATAAGTCGTTCTTACCTAGCTTCCCAGCAAACATAATAAGCTTTAGTTTAAAAGCTTTGAGATGTGACCGAATATCGTCGATAAATTGATTTTTCCGTTGCATCTTGACATTCAAGTTGTTCATATGACAAAGAAGATCTGTGAAAAATGCAAAGTCTGAAAGCCATTTTGTATCATCTAACATTTGGCACTCCGCAGAACACTGTTTCTCGTGAAAGAACGACATAATGTCGTCTTTCAGCTGCCAAACTCACTCGAAAACACATCCTGCACTAAGTCACATTACTTTCGTGTAATACAGTACATCAGAGTATTCAGATTGCACTGACTGAAGAAAATCTCGAAATTGCCTGTGAGTAAGCCCACGAGATCGAATAGTATTTACAAGCTTCACGACTGTATCAAGTACGGGTTTCATATTCAATGCAGATTTACACAGCGCATCTTGATGTATAACACAATGTAGAAAAACAACATTGTTCCCGGTATAGTTTTGATTAAAGTATCCAAGAAATTCAGATTTTTTTCCTGTCATATTTGGTGCTCCATTGGTCGTAATATTACATTGTTATAGGCACCTTCAAAGTTAAAAGCCCTTCCTGAAATTCACGAAAAATATCATATCACGTTGTAGTTCCCTTTAAAGAACTCATGCACACCAGTTCCTCAATAATTTCTCATCAACACCTCTTATAAATAATACTAATTGAGCAGTATCATTTATATCAGTGTTTTCATCCATAGCTATGGAACAAAATTTAAACTGGCCAATCTTTGACTCTAATTGTGATGCCAAATTTTTATCGATGGCTTCCATTCTAGAAGTCACCGTTTTTCGAGATAAGCTTACAGTCCCAAAATTATTTTTCTTGTCTGGACATAAAACATCACAAACTTGGCGCATGCATTGTTTAACGAACTCCCCATCACTGAGAGCTTTATTATTTTTAGCAATATTGTATGCTACAATGTAACTTGCATGTGTAGCTGCTTTTTGAATACTTTACCTTCTTGAAAAAATTTTGCCGGCCTGATAATTTTTTACAAAGACTTTCTGCATTTTTTTTTTTCATATTCGGACATTGCTTCGTAAGTGGAATTCTTATGCTTGGATGTGAAATGACGGGAAATGTTATATTCTTTGAAGACTGCTACAGCTTCATTGCAGATAAGACACACTGGTTTATCTTTTACAACTGAAAAAAAATATTTCCATGTCCATTCATTATTAAGAGCGCGGCACTCTGAATCAACTTTACGTTTTTTAGTAGCCATTTTGGGGTTGAAATATTTTACGAATAACACAAACAAGCACTAGCTACGCTATACTTTTAATAATTTCACCACTATTCACCATGACGCTAAATATCCACATTTTTTCAACATGCAATCAATAATATTAGAACTCGCGCCAAAAGAAAAAGCCGCTAGATGGAGCTTAAAATGCTCTGTCTGCCACATGTGAGGTCTAATTCACTTATATAGAATTCCCATATGTCTGCTCCACAAAAAAAGATAACGCTTGTTGGCGCCAATCTACAGCTATAACTAACAAATAACTTCCGCTTTTAACACTTTACCGATTGAAAACTGCCTGTGTTTGCTATTTCCTTCGATTTATGTTTTGTAGAACAAAAATAGAGAGTGTAAACAGATTACCAGCTCTTTGAAAAAAAGGAAGAAAAAATATAATAATTAAACAAAGTAGAAAAGGAGATGGATATATAATATATGAATATTTCTTTTAATTTGCCGGTCAGAGGCAAATTAAAATTCTATCCGCGGGCCGGATAGAACCTTCCGGCGGGCCTGAGTTGGCCCGCGGCCCGTAGTTTGCCCATCCCTGGTGTAGAGTGTCAGCTTTAGTCGAAGTTAAGTGACAATTTTTTTTCAATACAACTCGATGAGGCAACAGATAGTAATAAAGATCCTCATTTCAGTGCCTATGTTAGATTTTGTGATGATTTGTGAGTAGTAGAAGAATTACTTTTCAGCGAACCAATAGAATTCAAAGCAACAACATTCGCATTATTTGCTATCTTAAATGATTTTATGAACGAGGCAAACATAAAATGGAAAAATTGCGTCGGAATATGCACCGATGGTGCTCGTTCTATGTTCGGAAGATTCCAAAGTATTCAAGCACTTGTGAAACAAAAATCACCAGAGTGCGTCTGGACACATTGCATGATCCACAGAGAAGCTTTGGCTTCCAAAGAAATGAGTCCTGGTTTGAATATTGTGTTAACTACGGTTGTAACCGTAGTAAATTATATAAAAATGAGACTTCTGAAATCAAGAATCTTTTCCGAACTTTGTAAAGACATATGTGCAGTACATTCAGCGTTACTATTTCATTGCGATTCAAGATGGTTATCACGGGGGAAATTTTTGTAACGTGTTAATGAATTAAGAGAAGAAATCGCCATTTTCCTAGAAGAGGAAAACAGACCGAAAGCTGAGAATTTCCGCGATAGTTTATTTGTACTGAAATTGAGCTATATGGTCGACATAATCGAGAAATTAAATAACTTGAATTTTCAACTGCAAGGAGCAAATACACATATATTGGATACGAGTGATAAAGTTAATGCTTTTTGTAGGAAATTGGAATTGTGGATTAGAAATTTAAAGCAATAAAACTTAACAATGTTTGTAAATTTGAATGATTGCATTAAAACTTACAAGGCTGAAGAACAACATGTAAAAGTTGTTTTTGTAACCATTGAAACTCATTTAGCAACGCTATCAAAGCATTTTAAAAAGAACTTTCTTGCTGACGACAAACTGATAACAAGTTACAAGCGGGTGAGAGATCCATTTCAAAATGCTCCCGAAGGACTCTCAATTGATGAGGAAAAAACCTTCATAGACTTCACGGCAAGCGGGGAAACCAAAAGACAATTTAGTGATAAATCACTCTTTGAATTTTAGGCAGGAGTGGATGATGAGTTTTCTGCGCTAAAAACAAAGGCATTTCGTATTCTACTACCATTTTCAACATCTTACCTTTGTGAAACTGGATTTTATGTGGTGGCGTCTTTGAAGACAAAATATAACTAACTAAATCTATAACTAACTCAACTAAATATAGAAAAAGAACTGAGAGTGTATTTCTAATATTAAACTCTGAGCTCTGCAAGACAGGCTCAAGGAAGTCAATAATAATTATTAAATTTGTTTTTAATTTAGTGAGTTGTTTTAATTTAATAAGTTAATTATTAAATATGTCGAAATGTATTTTTTTGTATGTGTGTTTGTTCTTTCCTTTCAGTCAATCAATTTTTTTAAATAACATTTTCTCTTGGATATGCTCGCGCCCCCCCACTAGAGTTCTCACGCCCCCCTAGGGGGGCGCGCCCCACAGGTTGAGAATCACTGCGTTAATATTTATAAAAAAAATAATGTTTGTAAAAATAATGATTTAAATTTTTAAAAAACATTATATAAAAAAAATAATGTTTTTTCTTAATTTGACTTATTAATAGTACATGTCAAAGAAGAATTTTTGTTGTTAATGAAAACTAAATCAGAAAGCCATACAATTCAAAACAGTTGAAGTATTTTACATGCCTAAAACTATTAAACTAATAAAAGAAAGTTAAACAAGTGGTTAAACAAGTAATGAAAGTGGTTTTGGAAATATCTTTTAATTTTTGAAAGTTCGTGTTCGTTCGTGTGTTAACATTTTGATAAAGATCCCATTGTAAGCAAACAAAACTTATAATGTTAATGTATACTTACATCAAAGTGTACTGCGAAAAGTATATTTCTCTTAATATATATGGAATTTTTTGCAATAACTTTTATTACATAATCTGTAGTAATCATATTTGAGATATTTTGAACATGATAACGTCTAGATGGTCGCATCTTTTAATTAGAAAGAATGGGATTTCTAATCCTTTATAACAAAAATTTTACAGCATTCCCACATTAATGACAGTATGCATGAATGTAATCATAACTTATAATTATTTCTTAATATTTAAAAATTGTAAAAAAATTCTTAATTATTTTAAAATTTAAAAATAATTTTTTTTAAAAAGTGTCTTGGTGAATTTGTACTCACAACCCTATTTTATGCTATGGTTTGTTATGGAAAATTTAAACTGAAATCTAATGAATGCAGAAAAGTTAAACTGGATTATTCATTAAAATATTTCATACGATTGCTTAATCTTTAAAGAAAATGATGCATATCTTTATTTCATGATAATGATGAATATGTGTGAGTGTCGGTGCTTTACAGGCCAACCTGCTTGAAATAGAGACACCTTGCATACTTTGAAGTGTGGGCATGTGCAGTTAAGAGGAATTGCTCTGAATTATATTTAGAATTCTCATTAATTAGAAATTAAGGAAAATTTTACATTCTCCCAAAGTAATTCCGAATAATATTACAACTCAAAAAAGTTTTAATATCATGTCAAAGTTCAAAAAAAAAAAATAACGAAAAAAAAATTTTTTTTCATTCTTTTTAATATTTTAACCTATAAATTAAGTTTCCGCTTCTAATGAATTTTAAAAAACAGTTTTGCCATATTTTCCAGCAATTTTTTTCATACAAAGTACAAATGAAATTTAATCTGCCTGAACTCGTTGTGCCTCCTGCATGGAAAAAAATTAGTGTCTCTCAACATGCAGTAAGTTCGGCAAAAGTTCAAATTAAAAAGCAAAATATTTTTGATTACAAATTAGATACATAAAAGCGTAATTTTCAGCAAGCGTCTATATGAAATTAAATAAATATGGAACATGATATATTTTGAAAAAGCAACGGAAGAAAAAGTGATACATTATCTTAAAGTGATCATTACTAACTCTGATCAGCCCCTCACAGCTAATTTGTAAATCTTTGGCAATAGACATACATCTGCCAACAAAAATCTTTTATTTAATCTGTTTTGTTTCTGTTCAATAAATCTGTTTTATTTAAGGCAAACATATATACATATTATAAATACAGATGTAAACATATATGCAGATTATAAATAATATATAGCGGACTAACTCTGATCAGGGCCTAACAGCTAATTTGTAAACCTTTGGTAATAGATACATATCTGCCTACAAAATGATCTAAACGAAGTAAATTACTATATTTTATATAATCTGTTAATAAATGCTATCATGAAATATGATTATTAAATTTTTATCCAGATCCTCAGTTCTGTGGATCAAGTTTAACGAAATATTCTTGATAAGCTGTTATTTAAATTTTTTTTTTAAAAAGTTGCATTACAGTCAAGTAAAACGGACTGAACAATGAAAATTTGAATATCATTTTCTATGAATACGCGCGATTTTAGACCATTCTATTGACCATCTCAAAGCAGATACATCAATCAGCGATCAGCGTTGCTCTACGGTAGATCTGCCAAAAATTACAAACACATTGATTGTTCTAAAATTCTAATATTTGAAACTTCATAATTCATACAGATTTGATTGCAAAAGATATAATTTTTATTTATTTATTTATTTAAATGCTAGAGTTTCAAGAATATTTCGCGGAATATCATTAGGAACAAAGGAGTATATAAAATTTAGGTTTTTTTATTTTTTTAAGTATATTTATACAGAGAAACAAAATCAAATACTATTGCTGGTGTCATTTAAATTTTATTAGAAAGTAAAACCAAAAATTGAATTTTTTGATAAGCAGGAGAAATTTTGTTGAAAATTCTTTGAGATATTATCCTACAAATGAGACTTCAATGCCGAATGTCTTTGTTTCCAGTTTTCATATTTAAAATAAAACATGCTTGATTTCAGTAAAAATATTTTATCTTAGTTGCAGTTCATCATCTCAACTTTAAATAAAAGTTGAAATTTTACGGAAAATCACAGAAAATTAGAGCGATAGAACAATGACCAGAATGTCTTAATATCACATAATAATACGAGTGAATTATCTGACTAACAAAATTTGAAGAAATTTATTTTTCTGAAAAACCAAATTACATAAAATATTTAATTGAAAATGTTAGTAATCAGTGATATTGGCAAACCGGTTTGTGTCTAAAGGTGGATAGTTTTAAATATGCGATTAAGATAAGCTGATATTTGTTATTCCTGAATAATTTTCGGGAAAATATGATACATTAGGGAACAAAATTTTCAAATCGCTCTTAAAAGCATGGATGATTCGACCCACAATTTTAAGATATAAAAAGTTCCTCCATTTCGATCAATTTAAAAAAATATCTTCTTCAAATAATGATTTTTTATGTATGCTAAATAAAAATTAGCATACATAAAAAATCGAATGTTAAAATAGTAATAACAACAGTGCAGAGTATAATCGATATATTTTTAGAGATCATTCCGCAATTTTTTCTTTGCCCTTTTTATTCGTCAATAAGAGTGAACAAAAAATAATGAAATTGGGCGCACTCTAAAACAAAATTCTTCATGATATCTGATAGTATTATTTTTATAATAATTTTCACTACTCAAAGGGCTTAAAGCTACATTCCAAACTATTAAAAAGCAAATACTTCCAATTGTAAAAATGTTCTGAATTATATAGAGGCATTATTTTTTTCCAAAACAAGTTGAAAAAATTCAGAAATCTAAATGTTTACTCAATTATCCGGTACTATCAGTCATGTTTACTAAAATATATTTAATATATAACATTTTAAACACAAAAGTTCTTTCCTTCTATGACCAAAACGAAAAAGTTATGAACCTTCTTTATTTAGGATTTGTGGATCTTCTTCCGTAAGATTCTTGATAAACTAAGATATTGACATTCAAAGTCTCATAATTTTTAGTTTTTGTCACAAAAGAATGGAATTCATTTTTGTTTAAAATATTAGTGGTTCTAGAATATTTTGCAACTAGTTATTACCCACGACTCTGTTCACGGGGAAATTTTGATGTATATGCTCGAAAAACGATCAAATAATGGCAAATAAAAAAAATTAATTAAACCTAACCTAAAAACAATACGTTTAAAAGTATAAGAAAAATATATAACATAAATACTTTATAACAAAAACAAACTACTAACGTAAAAACAATTTATTTACATTGTATACTCAAAATAAAACAAAACAGCAAATCAAGTCCGGTCAAATCAATTTTATTTGTTGATCGAGATTGAGATAGCTACAACAGTATTACACACAATTTTTAAACTTTTAAATTAAATAAAAACTCTGTTGTCAACAGCTACACGCGAACTTTCAACGCCAATTGGCGTAACGCACAAGTCTGACTTTCCTACGCCAGTTGGGGTAACGCAATGCAGATTAGAAATATTTTATTTCCTTTATTGTTTTCTTTTAATTTAAAAGTACTTCAGAATAAATCCGAAAGATCGATTAATTAACAACATTTGATTTTAAATACATCAAGCTCAAAGAAAATAAATAGAATCATTTGAAATAATCGATTGAAATTCTGTTAACCCTAACCTCATTTCTGTTGGGGGGAAAAAACTGGGGCCATACTTATTTTTGGCAGGATTTGGTCTCAGAGTTTTGGAGATCATCCATCTACCCAAACAGCCAAACTTTCACATTTATATATTTGTATAGATATATAATAAATGAGAAAATATGGACGGATGTTTGTTACTCAGTCACGCCAGAACGGCAGAACAAAACTGGATGAAATTTAGCACAAAGATAGATTATAGTCAGGAATAGAACATGGACTACTTTTTATTCCGATTCTTTATGGTTTATTTTTTATGCATTAAAGACTAACTTTCGCACTAAAAAGCTAATGCTAAATCCCACCAAACATGAGTAAGGCTCCGGGTATTATAGTATTATAGTCAGGATTAGCAGAATTTCGACCTATAATTTCGAACGATTCTGTTTATTTTCTTAGTATTTGATGTATTTATAATTAAATGTTGTTAATTAATCGATCTTAATGAAATGTTAATGAAAAATCGGATTCATTCTGAAGTACTTTTAAATTAAAAGAAAATGGAATAAAGAAAGCAAAAAATTTCTAATCTGCATTGCGTTACCCCAACTGGCATAGGAAAGTCAAGTATTTGAGTAACGCCAACTGGCGTTGAAAGTTCAAAAGTGATTGTTGACAACCGTGTTTCCATGTAAATGAAAAATTTAAAAATTATGCGTATAATATTGTTGTAGCTGTTAATAGTTCACATAATTTCACAATAATTAAAATTTCACAAAATGTGTCAGCTAATAAAATTTTGTTGAAAATTTAAATTTCATATCGCTCTGAACACGGGAAAAGCAGTTTTAAAATTTTACCTTTCTCACTCTGTCTTTCTATTTGTGAACAAGGCAAATTTTAAAACCAGTGGGAGTTATCACTCCATAAGTTTCTCGCATTCTCTCTGATAAAGGTGTTATCTTAAAAAACGCCTTGCGTGGTATTGGCAAACAGTACTTACAAAACACTACCTTTGGTCAAATTTATTTCAATCTTTGCGTTTTTGAGCTCTCGCATTTACGTGATTCTAAAATATAAAGATAGACAGATACTTGGTTGGTTCAAAATTTGATAGATGTCAACATTATAGATGTTAAATCTGTGCACCGAATTAGACCTATCTCGCTCTTAACACTTTATATTTATTATGTTAACTTATATTTGAATAGCTGGACAGAGAAACTTTTTTCGAAAGGGTTTTGCTTTAAATTCGATTGAAATTTAAAATTTAGTATAAAGATTAAATTTTAAAATTTCATTTATCTAACTCAAAACGTTTTTGAGTTACCTTTGTAACAGATAAACAGACGTGCATTTTCAAAACTGATTTTTCGAACTTTGGGTGATCTAAAGGCCTTATCACACGGTGAAATTTCGTCAGCACTTTTCCGTTTCTACCTTCAAGAATCGGTCAAGCAAGTTTCATAATCGACAACTTTTTCTAACCAGCTAGAAAATGTCTTCGGAAATATTGTCCGCAAACGAAATTTAATCAATCATGCGAAACTTTGAAGTGACGTCACTTTAGTTGTCGTTTACTGATGGAAAGAGCAGACGATATTTTGCCGAGTGATAAAGCCTTAAAACACGCAGATTAAGCACCATCAAAATCTCGAATTCGTATTTTTTGTTTACGATACTTTATTTGTATTACTTGTGCGAGAAAGTAAAGATGGAATAACTTAAGTTTTTAAAATTAAATTTGCAGCTTTTGCGTTTGGATTTCTATCAAAATTTTGGAGAGACAATCTGTCCACCAACATGCTTGAGAACTTACAAAATTAACGAAGATCAAGAAAACGCAGTAAGCTAGGTTGAGGAAATTGACATATGATTTTTTCATCAGAGTTATAGATCTACATCAATTTTTAGGTATCATCAATTATTAACTAAAAGACCATTTTCCGAAATTACTAAATCTATTGTAAGTAAGCCTTGGAATTCAAAATCACGACAAGCTAGACAGGAAATTTTATACATGAATGTTGTATCAAATAGTGTCAGACTTTGAGCCATATTACTATTTATCTGGCCTATAACTAAATGTATGATAAATAAAAAACGCAGTGAGCTAAATAAGTGAAATTCTATATGTGGTAATTTCTGGAAATTCGTATCGAATTTTGAATCCAATCAAGCAACTGAAAAAAAATCTTAAAAAACACAACTCAGTACTCTTCGCGATGAAGTGAAACGAAGCGCAGAATGTGCAGTGTGTATGATACGCTGAGAATCTATGTATAAAAATAATGCATATGAATAAATGCCTTACACAACTTATTTTCCAAAAATTTTATGAATTCAATACCGTAGTTTTTGTATACAAGAATTTTTACACAACACAATAAGTAGAAATGATTTCTTCGAAATTTTCTCTCATACATTCTAATAATGGTGTAAACCATTCTTCCATCCCTTGAAAAAAAAATCGAAAAACGGAAGATAAAACGTTAGTCAGCCTAAGATTCAGAAAAACATAACAAAAATAAAATCTACGATTGCAAATATCAAGTTATCATGTGAGAACATTATTATTTTTAAGTCATTATTTGTCTTAATTAATTTAAGTCATTAAGATGGGAGCCCCCCCCCTCCCAAAAAAAACCATCGTTTTTCTAAATATTGACGCATGCGTAATCTGATAGTCTCGTGATTGTTTCCAACCGGTTTAAACTGATTAATAATTAAAATCAATCAGGACAATTCGTAAAAATTCAGAGAGTGAATAATTTGGAAATCAAGTTACAACTTTAGTCGGCGATAAATATCCAAACGTGGAAGCTTTCTGCATTATTCACTAATAATCCTTAAAACGAAAAATGGATGCCTCAAAAGCGACAAATCGCCAATTTGTTACCTACACATTTTGAGGCTTCAACAATATATTGCCTAAGCATTTTGAGGTTTCAAATACCTCAAACCAAAACAATATCATGTATAGATTAAATTTCTACTTTTAATATTTAAAAAAAATACTTTAAGCATACTTTCTAACAATTTACTTCACAGGAATAAAAATAAAATTATAGTTAGACGAGCACGCTAATGCCGTGTTTACACTCGGTGTTACACACATGCTCAGAAAGGGACTGATTTATGTTTGCCACAGTTTCATGAGATAGATTCAAACATTCCACGCTTGGATTGAATAATCCAAGGATTGAATTATAAATTGTCCCTGAGTTTTTCTTTTTTACCGAGTATCGTATTAAAATGATAGATATTTTACACACACAAAAAAAACCATGATAAAATAAAAAATTAATGAAGAGGTCAACATACCTAAATTTGGAAACTTATAGAAAAAAAGAAAAAAACTGGCAAATAAAATGGAAGGGAAAAAAAACTCGTATCAGAAAGAACAAAGAGCAAAATTTTGGAAATTAATCTATGATAAGTGATAAATTTTTTCCTGCAAAATTACACAAACGCATGCGGAGTAAGGAGTGGGTGGGTGGAGGAATACAGTTCTGCGACATATTGTTGTACTGTCGGGACAAGTACTTGCCATCAACCGAATAGTATTTTTCAGCCTTTCTGAGAATGCACTGCCTACTTGCTGTCTTATGTGTAATGTAAATCTACAAATCGAAATGATCGAATGTAAACCCAGAAACCAGCTAATTTTGTCCTCTCAGGCATAAGAGTTAGAGGACAAAAATTAGCTTTTATCAACATGTTGCCAGGATGTTGACAAAAACTGAAAATAAAACATTAAATGAACTCTAATTATAAACTAAATCTAGAAAAGTGTGGTTTTTAGTACGCGTAATAAACGTGAAATAAACATGCAAATTATATATATTTTTTAAAGATAAGTTTCTGAGAGTCTTAAAAATATTTATATTATCTATCTATACTTATAATAAAGTTCGATGTGTGTGTGTGTGTTGGCGCTCTACAGGCCAGACCGTGGGACCTACAGCTACCAAATTTGATACATGTATACTTTGGAGGTCGGAAATGTGCACCTCGGAGCCCTTTTTTCGAATTTTTAATTAGAATTTGAATTAATTAAAATTTAAGAGAAGTTTCGACGTTTTTCCGCTATATCCTTCAAAAATATTATTGCATAAACATGGTTTTTACATCAATTTAAAGATTAAAAAATTAGCTTCCTAATGTTATCCTTGTTTTAATGTATAACTGAAGCTTCTATTTTTAACGAATTTTTAAAGAAATATTTTAACCATGTTTTTTTTAGCACGTGACTGGATAAAATAAAATAAAACAATGACGGAAGTTAAAAAAAACTATCATCGCAAATTAAATCTAAAGAAACACAACTTTTAGCACGTGACTGGATAAAATAAAAGAAGTATAAAATGTGATAGTTTCTAAAAAAATAAATGCAAGGCCAAGGTTTCTATCATCGTTTGCAATATCTAAATAATTAATTCAACAAATCTTTATTTATGGTGAACCTGATTGAATTTAGACAGGATATGCATTGAAATCCGACTTAATGGCATATTTCTATAATCGTTTGCAATATCTGTTTCATTAATTCAATAAATTTTTTCCATTATGAAAAGTGATAGTTTCTAAAAAAATAAATGCAAAGCCAAGGTTTCTATAATCGTTTGCAACATCTAAATCATTTATTCAATAATTTTTTGAATGTACACGTCGGAGCTCTTTCTTGGAATTTTTAAATTAGAATTTGAATAAATTAAAAATTAGGCGAAATTTGAACATTTTTCCTCTATAACTTCCATAAATATTATCGCACAAACATGATTTTTACATCAAGTTAAAGATTTTAAAAAAGCTATCTTTCTAATGGTATCATTGTTTTAACAAATAACTTAAACTTATATTTTAAACGAATTTCAAAGAAATGTTTAAACCATATTTTCAACATTATATTTCAGATAAAACAATAAAATTTAATCTACAAGAGCACGTCAAAGGGAAAAAATTAGGTTTTGCCATCATTTTGACGGAAGTTCAAATTTAAAAAAAAATCAACTATTACTGCAAATTAAATCTAAAGAAATGTAACTTTCAGCAGGTGACTGGATAAAGTAAAATAAATATAAAATGTGATATTTTCTTTAAAAAACGCAAGGCAAAGGATTCTATGATCGTTATTTAAATCCTTAATTCAATAAATTATCTTCATTTATACAGGATATGCATTCAAATTCCGGTCCAATGGCCAATTTGTAAAATATAAATAATAGACATAGATATTGTTTAATACTATTAATTTGATTTAAATGAAGCAAATAATTACATTTTATGTAGCTTGATTTATTTATGAATAATGAGTTTTAGATTTCTTCATACTTTGCTCTGTGAGCCATATTTTACAAAATATTTTTATTAATATTTTAAATAAAAATTGCTACTTCAATCAGCCTTCTAAATCAATAATTAAAACTGACTGATTTATAAAATTAAAGAATATTATTAAGAAAACGTGTTGTTTTAGATTTTTCCATCCATCATCTTAAAGAAAATATTAATTTCAGGCCAATCAATGCCAGGAATTACTTCAAGGTTAATGAATATGTGATTTAATTGAAAATTTTAGAACGCATTACTCATGGCAAACCAGCTGGTTGCCAAAGGCGGCTAGTCGTTAATAATTTCATAATATTTAAGGAAAACATGGTTCAAGGCTTGTTCGAATCTAGTTTGAGAGAATAAATAATGTAATGAATTACGAATTTTATACTTTTGCGCATGCTCCCGGTCCTGCATATTTAATATAATTTAATTGAGACATAGCATTTTAAATAAAAAGACAGGTTCAAACTATTACAACAAATCAGTAATGAAAATTTGAATATTACTATGTATTAAAATTATGAATTTAGACGGCTGCATTGAGGTCAAAGAAAATATGCCAATCAATGCTTCCGAAGACTGATGGGCCTAAAATTATGAAATTAGTCATTTTCCTGAGATAATAACATTCAAAACTTCAGAAATATTGCCAAGAATATTGTGTGAATATTCACTAGATCTCCTTAAGATCAAAGATAGTATAAAATTTCGACTTCATTAATTTTTAAAAAAAGTTCATTCATTAACTGAAAAAAAATAATAATTTTTTACGTCATTTAAATCTTGTGATAATAAAATTATAAGCCGAAATTTATAAGAAATCTGTGAAATTTTTATTGAATAATGCTTTAGTATATTGCTTAAATTTAAAAAGAAAAATATTTATCCTGTGGCGCTCATAAGGCTTCAGTGTTGAACGATTCAATTTTCTGTACTTATTTTTTTAAAAAAAATAGTTTGCTTCACCATAAAAACCTTGATTAATTGAAATTCAATCATTTCTGCTTCAGTTTTAAGTCCGAACTTTACAGGAGTTTGTACAGTACACAAACTTCATAGAAGGATACGAAATACATTAAAAAATTCTGTAAGGCTTTTATATTAGTATGAATCATAGAACTACTGAAATTCAGAACTTAAGATATTTTGATGATAATATTATTAAGAGATCAAGATACATAAAATATTTGATTTAAAAATGTTAGCAAGTTTTAATCCTTGTGAATAAGCTGATCACCAAAAGCGGCTTGTAAGAAAGATCAATAAAAGTGTATGAGTGGATTGGTACGCTATTAGACCATTTAACCTGCAATTACCAAATTTGGAATATATATATCATGGGGATCGGGGATACCAAGATTACCATCGATCGACTCTGAATGTCTATACATCAGTGGTTGTGGAAATGTGTATCTCGAAGCGATTTTTTTTTTTTTTTTTTTTTTTTTTTTTGCAGGGGAGGGGATTTTAATTGAATATTAATTTGAATTTTGACCTTACTCCCACAATAAATTCTGAAAATATAATAGGGTAAAAATAAATTTTACACCGTTATAAAATTAAAAAATTGTCTACTTAATAACACCAATTTAATATTGGAGCAAATTTTACCTGAATTTGAAGTAATTTTTTAAAAAATTTTTTTTGCTTAATTTCCAACAATAGATTACATATTTGGCGTGAAATTCACACTGTTTTTATTATTTTATCAAATGATTTTTTTCCATTGATGAAAACTAAAAAAGGATTGCGTTTAATATCTGTGCAGTTTGGAACATGAAATTTTTAAAAAATGAAAATATAATACCATGAAATTTAGAAGGTAGGTGAATCAGAGATTTCAGTTTTTAATAGCGCTTTGATATTATGAGACTGATTTCCATTAGAAAGATTCAAGTACAGAATGAATAGAAATTAAAAAAAAGACAATAAAAATAACATGGCTTTAATGTCTTACAATTTGGCGAAATAATAGACATGAAATTATATCTAAATAATTTATTTGGAATTAAGTATTATCGGCGAATTATCTGGTCATTAGAAGCGAATAAAAAAGGCTATAATTGTTTTTCAAAAGTAAACATTTGCTAAAGAAAAGAGAAAATCATATATATATTGTATATCATAATTGCCAATATTTCTTATTTTATATTATTCATATGCATGCAGGTAAGTGTTCAGTTTTCAAAATTACACTTACCTACATTATCAAAAAGTAAGTAGTTTTTAAAAAAATTTGATTCACTGCTTGTTCACCGGTGTTAAGTAGAATATCATGAATCGATTAAAATCCGTTAAACATTTTTCCTTCTCCGTATTATTTTTTAAACAAAATAAATCAAATAAATCCTCAACGATTTTCTTAAATAACTTCTTCAAGTTTTTCAACACCATCTCTTTGAATTAACACCAGACGACTTGTCTTCTATTAATTCATCAACAGTGAATAATCTTTACCTCAATAGTGAAAGAAAAAACATTGACAGAAATGTAATATTTATGCTTTTTAGAAAGTGGGTAAACATTGTGTAGGGATATATTCGAAATTTTTTATCTTTTGTGATCTGTTAACGATGCATCAGATGCGACTTTCCAACCAGGCAAACTAAGCAGCTGCCTAAGAGGGCTAGGCTCAGAGAAAGCCTCAAGCTTTATCTTCCTAGCTGCCAAAAGAATAAAATTTAAGCTTTATACCTGCTTTTCTCAATCATTGAAGCAAATATTTGCATCCAAAAAACATTTGTAGTACCATAACAAAACTAATATATTTAAATCATTACATTTTTGAACGATCGAGACTAAATGTTTTTGAATGTACAGACCAAAGATTGATCAATCCTTTGTTTATTTGAGCTCAACAGGTATCAGCAGGTAATTTGACTGGTATCTACCCTATAAAAGTTAAATTTGTACACTGAATTATGTTTATCTAGCTTTTTTCGTTTTATAATTTTAGTGTTAACTTATATTCGAAAAGCCGAAAAGCTGGACTTAATCTGTTGTCATAGATAAATGGACATTTTCTAAAATGTCCTAAGTTTTCCGAACTCGGAGAGGACTAAAACTTGGAGATACGTTAAAATATCGAATTCTATGATTGCTAAGCTTTTTTTTTTATTCTTCTTGTTCAAGAAAGTAAAAAGGGATCTTATAATGTTCACTGCCTAAAACCTAAGGCCTTCACTGTGACTATTTAATAGCTAAAATGGCTATAAATAAATAAGTATTTGTACAAAAGATATTTTAATATAATTTCAAATAATTATTAACAAAATAAAAGAGTCATATTTCAGTTTAGAAAAAATTAATTTACTTATTCAGTACACCAATCAAAAAGTTACTGACCCGGTTGATAACTAAATATTTCTTAAAACTGGTGAATGTGGTCTTTCTGAAACTTTCTCATATAGTCTCAAATACATTTTTATTCGCCAGCTAACGCATAAAATTGTGGCCCTTGGTTAAGGTCACAAATACTTTGCCTGACATTAATAAAAGATGGCTACGAAATACAGATCTTTATCGTGAAACTAGCATTTTTACTGAATTAGATGGGAAAATTTGTATTTTGGACACATTTTTTCCGGATAGTTCATATGAAAATTTGACACAAAATCACATTTGTAATCACGAGATAACCGAATTTCATTGATTAAGTCATAATGTTTATGAGTTATTCTGTTTACATGCGTGTGAAAGTGCAGAATGATGGACGGTCAGCCATTCGACGAATTTAATTCAAAATTTGATGTGAATATTTTAGATGTTTAATCAGTGTATTAAATTTTATAAACATAGTTCTTTGCCTTCTGTACTTGTCGAATTCATTTGTATTCAAACAACTAGACAGATAGACTTCCTGAGAATGGGCTTATTTCAAAATTTGAAAGAAATCGATAAATTTGGTGGTTAGTCCATACACCAAATTTCATTTGACAAAATCAAATCACGGACAGATAGTTAGTCATTGTTAAAGAAAAATTTCTCTCATCCAGCTGTAAAGGAAAGGTAGAATCATTTTCATCTAAATTAATGATGTTAAATTCCTTTCAATTCTGAGACACAAATCAATAGAGACGGTCTTCCCAAACCATTCTCATAAATTTTATGAGAGTAAAATTTAACCATTTAATTAAGCACTCTCAATTAATTTCCCCTCTTCTTCCAGCATAAAATTGTAGACTTTGGAAACAATCACAAATACTTTGAATAAGTTCGCCAATGCCATGCAAAGCAGTATCAAATTTCAAATTTGGTTATGGTTACAAATTACAGATCTTTATCATGAATCTATTACTTTTACTCAATCTATTTAGAGAATACGTGTTTAGTACGCCTTTTACAAGACCGATCTACACGAAAATTTAACACGGAACTACAAAGGTAGTCACAAAGCAACATAATGAATTTCGTTGATTTCAATCATTGTCTTTAGGAATTATCGTGTGTACATGTATGAGAATATACAGATTCTGTTCAAAATTTGCTACGAATCTATTTTAGATGCTAAACTTGTGTATCAAATTTTATTTACATAGCTCTTTATGTTTTCTAATTATTGAGTTTATTTTTACTCAAATATTCAGGCAGATAAACTTCCTCTGAACAGTTTTTGCTCACTATTTAATATAAATCTACAAATTTGGTGTAAACATGAAAACAAACGTAAATAAAATTTCATTTTCTATTTCAAAGGTTGTGTGTGTGTGTGTGTGTGTGTGTGTGTGTGTGTGTGTGTGTGTGT
>JAPMOQ010034576.1:720867-761410 GCA_026543055.1 Argiope trifasciata
GTGTGTGTGTGTGTGTGTGTGTGTGTGTGTGTGTGTGTGTGTGTGTGATACATACCCATAATGCCAAAAATTTGCTTTTCTGTCTCAGAGATATCCGAAATGAACAATTTCATCAAAATCTGAAATAAGAATTTTTTCACGATTACAATACCTTCTCTATACTTCATATCGATAAAGTAAAAATGAAATATTACATATTGAAGCAATCTTGGAAACGCTTATATTGTTATCGAACAGTTCATTATTTATTGCAAAATAAATAATATCAAGGTGCAAATGTTCTTAAAATTATACACACATCTAAGCTTGTTACAAAGCTTATATTATTGGAAAAACTTTGCAGTTATTACCAAGTGCCACAAGTTTGCATTATCAGTAAGAACTGAAAGTTTATCTCTACATTTTGAATAAATTTACTGAAATTATATATCATTTGCAAATATTCTTTATTTAATTAAATGGAAAAAATAACATTTCATTAGATAAAGTACGAATTCGTCATTTAATTTTTTTATTCATAGTGGAGGGGAAAAATCGTTAAATTTTCTTAATTAATATTAAATCTTATTTTATGCGTATTTAATTATTTCAATTATAATTGTTGAATGTAAAAAAAGGAAATTTAGCATAAAAAAACATTCTTCGGCATTTGTGCATTAATTGGAAACTTTAAGCTTACCTCCATAGCATTGATTAACTTAGTCAACAGACTAGCATATCTTTGACAGTGTTTTTTGGCACTTAATACTACTATGAAGCTGATAAAAGTATTCGTACATGGATTAAAGTCATAATGATAGTCTTTTTTTATTATAGTATTTTTAATACAATAACTCTCAGTAAGTATGAAACTGAAATACCATCAAATTAACAAAAGCTCTGGAATAAAGAGATTCCTTTTTAAAACAAAATATTGAGAGAACAGGAAAACATGCAGATTCTGAGAATTTTTAAACTCGTCATTCTTATATTAAATCTATTAAAACTTTCTCTATCTATTATTTTTATTTAATTAATGTTATTTAAGCTTTATTTTGTACTCCATGTGCATTTAAAAAATTCCAAAATATAAAAATAAAAAATGTTATTTATTTATTTATTATTTTTATTATCAACATAAATTGTTGATGTCTGAAGCAGTCGAAGTTATTATTGCTTGAAAATTATCTTTTCGCTCCTAACTTTGAAACAATTACAGCTAGCGAAAAACTAAAATGCAAAAATGTGATCGCCTTTATGAGACGCTAATCTGCTAATTTCATTCATTTTTCTATCTTCAATATTAATGGAATTTTAGTTTTGAAAGAAAAGTGATATAGAGCTTTAGTGAGTGTAATTCGCAGAAATTTTCACAAAGTGTCCTGAGAAAAATTGCGATAGGAGTCTTTGTATAAGGAATCTACCTAAAACATGTTTTCGGATTCAAACAGGTCTAAAACATGAAAATTCGTCAAAATCTGAAATTAAAATTCTATCAAAATCTCGAATTCGAATTTTTTTGAGTAGTTTCTCTATACTTTGTATTCAAGAAAATAAAAAACATTTGCTTAGTTTAGTTTGTATGAAGATTATACAAATTATGCTAAGCTTATTACCACGTAACTGCTAGTCCTACAGAAATAATTGTAAGCCCAATTAATACATTTTGAAGTAAGCAATGGTTTTGGTTACATGTTTCTTTTCTTTTTCAACTATTAGATAAGAAACTTAAAAGTGCTTACTAATAGATGTTGAAGACCAGAAACTATCAGTAAAAAGGGATTGATTAACAGAACATGAAGAATTTTGATGATAAGTGTAAAATCTTTATTCGTTCAGTCCCAAAAGATTTTTCTGTTCCTAAGACGTTCTAATTATCTTTGTTTAGGGCAAAAAATTATAGTTCACAGTCCGTAAAAGATCTAGGCAATTATCTTAAATACATTCTGCATTTGTTAAATATTAATCTCGTCTAAATTGGATCATAATTTATATCTAAACGACATATTTATTCTAAAATAAAATTTTAAAAATTTTATTGGTCACAGTTTTACAAACAGGGTGGGAAAACATTTATCTAAAAAGCAGATGAGAGACGAAGGTGAGACAGAAAAAAATAAAGCGGAATTCTGCTTATAAACCTCTCACTAAAATCATTTTCTTTGCCGCGAGAATATGTTTACATGTTTAGTAAAATCAGAGTCATTTTTTTTTTTGCTTTGTTTTATTTTAACGCTTTTTTAATGCTTGTAATTTGATTTGTCTCATGTTTATATAAATAGAAATGTGTGATCGATTTTTCATTCATTACCGGAAAAACTTGAGTTCTGAAATTTTACACGGTTATGCTTTTCAGTAATAATCGAATATTTTTTAAATTTAAGAATTTAATTATTAGTTAATCATTAAATAAACTAAATTTTGATTTCATATCATTAACGCCTTCTGGTACTGAATTTGAGAAACAGAAAAAGCCTCGATGTAGCTGATTAAAATGTTAAAAATAATCAGATCAAACATGTAACGATAAAAGGGTTTTTTTAAAGCAGTTTTTAATTTAAAAAATCAATTTAAAACTTAATTATTTAATTAACATAATTTTTTGCATTTAAAAAATCATCTCCTTTACTTTATTTATTATATACATGGTATAAGTTGTTTATAGATTATCGGGGGAAAATATTGTTGCAGTCGTAGATATTTTTGATTTTCACCTTTTAAATTAATATCAAATCAGAATTTTCATTGTTAAGAAATTCAAGAATTTTTCATAAGTTTATTGATATTTTAACATTATTTTATTCTTAAATGTTACTACTAGTATATAGAAAAACGGTAGTTCAATAAAAAGAAGCATTTGTAAGATCTGACTGAAGAAGTACAAGTATATTTTATTTTAACAAAAATGATTAAAAATATTCAAATTATAAAAAAATATTTATAAAGTTAATTCCTTAAATTCAAATTTTTAAAATAATTTCAGGCTTTACATTTTTTTAAGTAACAATATCGAAAACTAAATTAATTATTTTTATGAATTCATTTATGCGATGTTTACAAAATAGCACAATGAATAAGCAGTCACCTTGGTCAGTTTTATTCTTTTTTTTTTTCCTCTTACAAATTTAAGAAACGTTAATTTTCTTATCCTCATTTTATTTTCACTTTTAATGAATGAAATATATTCAAATACTGAGTATATATGGTTTTAAATTATTATGAAAATGGTTAATTGACAGCTAACAGTTATTGAAATGGAAATATAAATCGTGTATAATATTTTCATTTTAATCACAAACAATTCATTCTAAATTCAATTTTAGAAAACGGCTTGAAAATAACATTTGAAAAAACGCTTTTAAAATTTTTCTTAGATTATTGTAATTAATTACATATTATCTGTCGATCAAAAGCGATCAATAATTTTTCAAAAGTAAATAATAAGTTTCACAGAAGAAAAAGAACACGCTATTGATGAATTATAACGATGAAGCTTGAAAGAGACACCCCGATAAACTACCTGTTCACATCCGCGCATCTTCCAGAGCAATTACCATAGCAACGCGATTTCGAAAGCAGAAAGAGCAGCGATTGGCGTATCGCTATTTCCGAAACTCCGCCTACCGGAGTTGTCATCAAGTTGTGCCTAAGATGAGTTTTTCAATAACTGCGCCTCACAATTTTTTTTTTTTTTCTTTTTTCTTTCGATTTTGTTTCTGAAGGTAAGATGGGTAAGCGACAAAACGGAAGTTTAAATAAATGAAAGAAAGAAAAGGAAAAGAAAAGGAAGAAAGAAACAGTTATCAAAAAAAGACTTTTTCCCAAGCTTGCTCGTTGATGAGCCACATACTTAACGGCCCTTTTTGGGCTCATTATCCCTTACGTATTTCCGAAGGAATGAATATATTTTCCTGTTTACGGAACCAGTCATTAAGGGTCTCTATAAAAAAGTTTAGGAAAAAATTCCTTTAATGTAACTCTTTTAGAGTTCGGGGAACGTATAGAAAATAAATTTCGGCTGGTTGTTTTTTCTCAATATTTTTGAAAGCCAAAGTAATATCGATAATTAAAATAACCCTAATTAGGACATTAATTACTCGTTTCTTAAGACGGGAAAATATCGATTATCGAAACACTTAAAAGGTGAAATAAATACGTTATAAATAAGACAGTAAATTAATTACTTTAAGTGCCACGGCCCAACATTTCGGTTAATTAACTTCAGTATTAATTATGAAGAATTGCTAAAAATGTAATTTATTATCTAATTGGGTAATGAACCCTCGGGAGATTACCACGCTTTTAAGAAAATTGTTATTTATCAAAAGGAGCATTAACTTTCTAATTAGGATAATTTATTTAACTTTACGTCATTGGATTAATTTGAAGAGATACTTTTATTCAGTTGCTACGGCGCCTTTAATTCTTTGAAAACAAACAAATGTTCTTACAAATAAGAAAAATATTTATTTTTATTATAAATATAACATTTCTCTCATATTTTTCAACGAACTATAAGGATAGTAATGTAAAAACAGGAAAGTGTAAAATGCGAGTATTGTTTGACAAAGGATTTTAAAACTCCCCGCGCTTTTATGCATGCTTTAGATGAGTTTAATTCGTCAAAATAGGGGTGGGAGGAAAGATAAAGGGAAGGTATGTTTACATTGAACAATTAAATAAACTCAGATTACTCGCAGACTGAATTAAAATAATACACCCAGAAACGGCACAATATTCACATACAAATGGAAAAAAAAAAAAAAATGAACAAATAGGGTGAAAATCAAGGGGAAAAAAAGACGAAGAATTCCGGAAATGCTCTTATCCTTCTGTGTCTCACCCTTAAGGAAATTGAATTAATCTGGAAGTGGTCGTCTCAAAATACTGAAACAAACTATAACCACTTAAATGAATAAAAATGAACCGTAAAAAAATAAATAAATGTTTCATGAATGTTAATTATTAATGGTGTACAGTATTTTGCTTTTATCCCTAACACTTAATTCTATTAAATAGTTGAATAGCCAATGAAATGGATTTCTAACATTACTCTGCATTAGCACTTCTACCTGTTCGTTAGTTAAAAGTGCACGAATCATTAATATTTTTATAATTACTCTTATCGTATTTATAAACACTTATTCTAGATGCAAAATAAAATTACTACTGTCTATATTAGTATGTAATCCAAAATAGATACCTATTTGCATTTCTTATTCATTGTGTTCTCTATTTGTGTTTCAAGTTCATAAAAGTTATCTAAATTATTTTCATTACCACAATGGGTGACATCATGGTTTCTCTAACCGTTTCTGGTTGGTTAAGATGCCAATTTTACGATCTGTTATCTCAGTTGTAAATGGCGGGAGGCATAAAATATTATTAATACGAGTATGAAGACTTTAATAATTGTGAATAGAGAAAATCTGAGAAGGGGAAAAAAGGGAAAACGATAGGATAATGTTAAAGAATGAAAGTAAAAATGCTGCAGTTTTGTATTTCAGAATGAAAGTAAAAATGCAGCAGTTTTGTATTTCAGAATTTATCCAACCAAGTAGCACATAAAATACGGAGATAAAAAGTTGCAGTATAAGCTAGCAGGCTCTATGATTCCTTGGTGGGAAAATAATATTGTAGGTTTGAGTGACCATCATGCAGATGGTAAATAATACCTCTGTGCAAAGGGGGTGTATGGATTGTGTGGTAAAGGGATTCTTTATCATTCCCTATAGTATTCGCTTTAAATTTCTTGGTGGCTCGGTAGCTCAGATACTCCGGACGCTTTGGCATGGAGGAGATAGTTCTTTTATGGCGGGTGCATTTTAGAATGCTATGAAGAGCAATCAGAGTGTGTATCAAGTAGATAAGGGAAGCATATTTTCGTTGAATTCATTATATTTATTATAATAATATTTATGATTATAATAATTATTATTCATTACATCATATCTTACTTTAGAAAGTTAGATTTAGAATTATTGAGGAGCTACAGTTTGCAATTGTCAACATATTTGCTTACAAGAAATAAAACAATGTAAAATAATACATGAGAAATAAATTTTTTGAGCGAATACTACTAACGAATCTTAAAATAACAGGAATATATCTTAAATTTACTCTAAATGTTTCAATGAAGTAACTTTTTTCAGGATAATTTTACAATGAGATGAAACATTTATGAAATCTCGAAGGGATGGGAAATTCTTTTATAATTTACATTTCCAAATTATCACATCATATGAATTAATCTTTTACACAACAAAATTATGAAAACAGGAAGGAATAAATTAGAAACAGAAAAATTGAACTATGGTATTTAACTAAAAAATAATAATTTATAGCATGCATTCATCAATTTCTGCTATCTTGTGATGAAGATAAAAGTTAGAAAAGTCAACTGATAAATTGTAGAGGAAATTTTTTGTACCCTAACCTTATTCCAGAAGGCACTTCTAATTTTATTTCAAGGTAATTTCATGCAGTTACGTTAAATGAATAGAGTCATGCTACAAAGAACTAACTCCAAAGCAGAATATAGTTTTAGGAATTACTTCTTTCGAGAAAGGTAAGATGACAATTCATAATATCTATATTCGGGGAAATTCATTATGGATTTACCAGCTGCCTTTGATGACTTACTGGTTCATTGAAAATATTGACTGCGTTTGATTGCAATTAATTTTTTTACTTGATATTAATATTTCCTGAATTAAAAAAAATATTAAACTTCAAATTAAAATAGAAATTTAAGAACTGTTATGGATATTAATTGTCTTGCGCCTATGCAATTTTTGAAGTGCACAAACCTCCTTAGCAAAATCATATATCAAAATACCAAGAAAACCGAGTTCTTTGCACTATAAAATTGCAAGTTGCCTTATGTTGTGCTGTAATTCACTTTCTTACTTCTCAAGTCAATATAAAATTGGTCAGTTGATGTATGATATGTTAACATGTCTAAAAGTATTCGTTTGGATTGAAACATGCTAATAAAAAGATTAAACAATAAAGAGAGCAATTATTCAGAACACCGAGTTCATTATACTTAAAGATACGGATTCAATTTGTTGTACTACTTTTAAATGATCCATAAATGAATTAAATGAATGAAAATGAATAAAACTCCCTAGCAATATTGTCAAAGAATATAAAAAGAATCTTCATTCTTCGGTTTTAAAGATTGAAAGAAAATCCCATTTTGAAATAATTGATGAATTTTTTTTAATAGTTTGAATTTCATTGTAGTAATCAAAAGTATTATAGTGATTAACACACAAAATTATTTATAAAATAATTGTTAAAATCTGAGGAAAATTGGAACAGTAAAAAAAATTAAATTTTAAAATAGTATTGAAATCTTTTTTTGTATAATAATATTTTTCGAAATCCTCAAAGAAACATCAAAATCACGTCTAATTTTTAATTAATTAAAATACCAAGTAGTGTACAGTCCTACATATTTTAAACACCACCGAACATCACTTGAAATGGAAAATTTACTTATTAAAATCTTTAAAAAAGATCATTATTATTATTTATAAATATGAATAAAAATATAACACTTGATAATCATTTCAACTTTTAAATCATCTTCAGAAACAAAATGGTTTATTTTATTTCAGGATTTAAATCGGATCTTGAATTAATCTAGATAGGCTCAGTTAAAAGCGACCCGAAAACTCTAATAAAAAGAAAAATTAGGCATGCATCTGATTTATGCAGAAAATTTCACCTACAAGTATCTGCAGATGCATTACCATTAAAATTACATATTAGATTAAAATTAATTACATAATTTATTGAAATAAGACTTCCTTAGAAAAAACTAATAATGAAATTTAAGTACTTTATTTCTTGTCAAAAGCTGCAGAGAAACAGGGAAAGGCTTTTTATTTTTACAAAACTTTTAATGACTCTTTTCTTCTGTTTGATTCAGCATTAAAAGGAAAAAAAATCATACATTTTGAATAAACGTTCTTGATTCATTAGAATTGAATAGAAATGATTTGACTCTCGGAACATTTTTACAAAAGCAGAAAAAGATATAATTTGCATTAATTACTAGAGTAGGAAAAAAGGTATTATTTCTTCTGAACAATATCTCGATGAAATTAATCTTAAATTTAGATAATTTTTTTAAAAATCACATTAGGCAATTAATATCCTCTCTACAATAAAAAGCGATTAGTTTGAAAAGGAGAAAAAGAATTTAACCATTGACCTGAAAACTGAAAAGGTTTTAACCATTACCTCACAAAAATTACCCAGTGATAAGGCTAATTTCTCTGAAAGACTTGAAAAGAACAGGAGTCATTAATTAAAAAAAAAAAAAGACTTCAGTCTTTCCAGAGTCTATGCCATTCCATACAAATAGCTTTTCCTGCGGGAAAAAATATTTTAAGTTTCATTGAAATTGAAAGAATTATTTTATTTATAATATTTCAATTCTTGAAAAATTTTATTTATGTATATTCGGTTCAAATTTGAATGAATTTTGAAATAAATCCCACAGTATAATTTTTACACAGCCCCTACCGCATACTTACCCAAATCAACTAAAGTTTTACAGATTGGAAAGCGGATAGAGCGACAAAAAAAAGAACCATTACTCCATTCATGTCTGGTAATGAGGGGGGAGCTCTCTTTCGGGGTGAGGGAGCGAAAAAAAGTCTCCCACCCCCGGTGAAGACAATTTCACCTCCATTGATGAAGAATTGATAGTTAATCAATAAAAAAAATTGTGGCAAAGTATCCCCCTTCAAACTGTTGATAACCGATGTCTTAATATTACCAACCAAGGTTCTGAACCTCTTTCCTTTGTCTACGTACACGGTCACAGTTATGCGGCCTCTTAATCGTTATTAAGGGTGGCTGCTCTTTCGCCATCAGAACGGGCCTTTTTAAGAGGGAGCGGTAAAAAAATCGTCGACTTATGACTATTGATTGAGTGGGGAGGATCCAGCGGGAATGGTTGTTCGCAGTTGATTAACCACGTTGGTGTCATACCATTACCTCTATTGATATGAGCCAAGAGGTGGGTCTGAATAAGACCTCCCTTCTCCCCTCCCCGTCGGCCCCCCTTTTCTCGAACGTCTCTCTTTTCACCGTTATTATTATCCGAGATTCGGCAAAAGTGAAGAATCACTTTAGAGAATCACAAGAAGTGGTTTGGGTTTGAAGTTCCTATGAAGCCTCTCCGCGAAACGAATTTCTTGTGAGTGGAGTGAAATTTTATCTTAAGCTACGAAAATATGAAGATGATGATTATGAGTTCCCGATTTAATTTTCGACACGCGTCAGTAACAAGTAATAATTAGGAATTTTTAAATTCGGAGAACAGATTTTTTAAAAATGGCAAGTTTTCAGAAGTATGATGGTTGTATATGGATTTCCGAATTACTTTAGTAGTTAAATATCTTATGTGCGATATTTTTTTTTTTAGTTAATACTTAAAAAAGAATTTGGTCATGAATTTTCAGATTGAGATGAATATATTTTCTTATCACTAAGTTTTTCGTACTTGGTGCATTTTCTTTATCAGCATACTTGTTTTTTTTGTGAGAAATTCATAAACCTGCTATAAGAATGCATATTGAACCAAACCAGATCTTGAAATTTGAAAAATCAACTGTGATAATAGTTCCTCGATTTCCATGAAGAGTGTGTAAGGATTCAATGGATTCTCATCTTTGGTGTGTATTCCTAAATAATAACGTTAGATATTTCTTCGGAGTTACTAGTTATAGTTAAAAGAAACTAAAGAAATTCTGACAAAAAATATGTGGTTAAAAACCTAATTGACTTTTCCACAATCATACGAATGTTCCTAATTGATGACTCCTAACAGAATGAATTACTGAATATTTAAATCCCACATATATTCGCAATTTTTTTCATAACCTCTTAAAAGAAACCTAGTCTAAATACCTAAAAACCATCCTGTTAAACAACTGGACATTAATTATTTAATTCGAAATATTGATCCAACGGACTTTGTTATCAATAATTAACTTTGCAATTTTTATTGGAATAATAAAGAAGATTCTAATAAAAAAGCAGATAAAAATTCCTAAAAACCTTTCATTTTAAAATACGTTTTAAGGCAATAGTTACTATTGAAATTTCTATTATAATAGGCATGACAAAATTGTATTGTCTACAATAGAAATTAAAAATATTCATCAATGTTACTGAAAATGTTCTCAAAACTGGATAATATTTTGTGCGTGGAAAGAAAAAGAGAAAACAGGAAATCTTCTTTTCTCATTCGAGATATTCTAGATGAAGGTAAGATACATTAATATATAATATACATAAATGTTATTAATGCATAAACTTTTTTAAAAATTTCTATCATTTTTAATGCAGCATTTTAGCATGAATTTAAATAAAAGTTTATTATTAGAAAATTAACAGATATTTGTTATCAATTCTGAACAAAGACTGAAAGAAAGATTAAATATCTAAAAATATATTTCTTTTCAGTGTGCATTTTAGGTTATATATTTTTTTAAAAATCTGCATTATACTTATAAACATATTCAGCAACTTTTATTTTGTATGTACTATCTACTTCGTATGTAAATATATCCGGCGCTGATTGGAAAAACATTTTTTTTGAAAGGGTTTCTATACTTTATGGTTTTTACGATTGTTTAATTTCTGTCTCTGATTTTTCAAATTTTTTCAATTTTTAACTGGAAAGATTACAAATTGTACCAAATGGTTTTTCAAAAACTTGCAACATCTCCCACAAATCATTCATATATTAAAGTAATGAAAAAAATTTATTCAAAAAATTAGTTAAATAGTAGCAACATTTAAAAAAGATATATTGAGAGCAAAATCAGAAAAATAATTCAAAATATCTATATAATTTTCATTGAATAGGAAAGGCAAATCTAAAAAATGATTTCATCCATTTATGGATTGAATTTTTAAATAATTAAAATGATCTATATAATTAATTGTCATGAAACCTTTACTAGGATATTTTGTATTCATCAGATTTGTGACCGAAATTCTACTGATATTTTATATCTTTATATCTTGTAAACTATTCAGGAATTTTCACTTTTATTGATATGAAGAATGATATTGAATTATATTCATGTGTAGATTCTTTTTTCCCTTTCAAAATACTTGCAAATAGGAAGAATGTTTCCTCTTACTGCGGTTAGGTGTAAAGAGAATATTTTGACTATTTTTTTAAATTTAATACAATAACTTTTTTAAATTTTTTTTAATTATATAAGTAATAAATTATTAAAATAATACCTGTCTAAATTTTTTCAGATATTTAAATTTATGTATAATAAACGGATTATTTTATACTTTTTGAATGGAGATACCCGTGATATCCAAATCGAAATCATTGTGTTTTTATAACTAGCCAAATGTTTCTAAATCCTTCATTCCCCACCATCACTAAAAAAGGATTAATTAAAAAATAAATATCAATTCAAAAGTACTATATTAACTAAACAATTCTACGAAACTGAAAAGAAAGCTTTCATTTGCATAGTCTATATTAATTGGAACAATTTAATTTGGGAGAAAAATCATTTGAATTCCATTCTAAAAAAAGTGCAGTTGATAAATTATAATTCATGACAATAGAAATGTATCAGATTTACACAATCACTTCTCTTGACGAGATCAAAACAAAACAAAGATATTTTGACTTTAAAGAATTTAGCAAAATGTCGATTAATAAGAAAAATATTCTTTATAGTAAAATATTTTGGAAAGAAATCATGAAGTAATTCTATGCTTTCGGATGAGAAAAATGTAATGATACGATTAATGTGATAAATTATTCTTTTCGACCTTCATGATTTGTTTCTATCTTGTATTTAAAATACTGTAAATAGCTTTTCAATCTCGATTGGATAAAATTTGTAAAACAGCTTGTATATATGAAAAACAAAAACTCAGTTGTCATTATGGAATTATTTTTCAATTTGAAAAAAATTTGTAGAAATAATTGATAAGCAATAAAAAAATTATTAATTAAATATTCACTTTTCTTTGTAAAATGGATATTGAATGATTTTTTCATGATATGATTTTGATGTTTTAATCAAATCAATTAAAATAATAAATTAATCATGCGCTTTTTTCTACATTTTACATTATGGAGGTTCTACATTATATCAGGTTAACATTTTACAATATATGAGTTTAATGGCATAAAAGCAGCATAAGCATTGATTCTGAATACAAATAAAAAGCAAATAATGCTCTTTAATATAATTATGTATTCTGCGTGTTTTTTAAATATATTTAGACTACAGCTGAAAACTCAAATTAAACAAATAAACAGTAGAAAGGCGTTTAAAAATTTTCGCATATTATTAAAGATGTTGTAGCTGAAATATAGTAATTTTGTTCTATATATAAAAAAAATGTACTTTTAAGATTAAAATTTAGTAATTTTTGCCTGTATTCATTTTATTTTGTCTGTGCTTCCAATAACATATTTACTATCAGTATTATAGAGTAATGGAGATTTCTATTTGTGGAGGAAAATTTCAATAAAAATTCAAATGTTGAAAGGAATTACTTACTACACTTTTTAATACGATAATAAACAAATGTGCTACTATAATTATATTCCAAATAAAGAATTAAAAAAAATTCATTTGAGTAATTATAAAACCTACACAAAACGAACTTTAAAATCTCAATAAAAAAGAAGAAAAATCATAAGATTAATTCTTAAATAATTTAATAATTTTTAATTTTAATTGTGTATATAATTTAAGGTTTCATTTATCTCACCTATATTTACAAAACTATATTCCCGTATTTTTGCTGATTTGTTTGCACCATATATAATTCCCCACAAAATTATATAAAAATTAATATATATGTTTCTTAACATCTAGGAAGATTAATTGCACTATTAAAAATGTCTGCTGCCCTCTGAAAGAAGTGATATTGAGATAAAATGAATATTAAAAATAAATTCATTAATAAAAAAAATCCCATAGTATCCCTACCGATTGCTTACTTTTCTTATTTAACAATTCAGCTTTGAATATTTGAAACTCCAAAAATTCAACTATAACTAGATTTTTGAGAATTTTCTTTCCAATATATTGTCATATTCATAATATTATATCTTGTTACATTCTGATCAAGATATTGTTTTAGTTTCTTTTAAAATAAATATATAAAAAAATGAATGAAGGGGGAAAGTTTTAGCACAATTTTTTCCATTCCCTCTACTCTAAAAGCCCTCAAATCTAATTAAACTCTTTCGTATAACAGGCGACGAAGAAGAAGTAGTTGTTACTGAAGAAGAAGACTTTCACGTCCAGAACCAAGCCCCTTCTCTTCTTTCCTTACCTCCAGGAACTCTCTGGGAAACTCAAGTTGTACCATACACTCAGAACCTGGGGCCAGGTCTCGGTCACCACGAAGATTTATTGAACAGTCGAGTCCATCATCAAAGAGGAAATGTCTGTTCTGGGAGTTTATCCCTATGTTGTCTGAACTGCCCTCCACAGAGCTGGCATTCAGGTGAGTATCTAGATCTGGAATGATCTATCAGAAATCATCTTAGTTTTATTTTTTGAGTTACTTCAAATAATACTGCTATGCTTATCACAAAAATATATCGTTTTTGTCATTCTATTTAAACTTAGCTATGAAACCACTGTTAGGGGGAAATTGTATGGATTTTTAAAGGCATTTTTATACAAAAAATAAATAAATAGTGAAATGCTATAGTTATTTGAGAGTTCACAGCAGTATTATTATAATAAATATAATATAACTAGTCATGTGGCTGAAATTGTATCAAATCTTCATGCAGCATTTTCAATCAATTAAAAATAGCATCAATGAAAAAATAATTAGTTTTCCGTTGAGGATTAGGCTTGCCCCATTAAAAAAAATTTCTGTTAAATCTTTTTTACTACATTTCTATTTATTTTAATACAAAAACAAACAAACCCTAGAATATAAATCAAAACTAAAAGCAATCAAAGTGACTTCATCGAAAGTACAAATAACAACCTCTGAATAAATCTTCCAACGATTTATTCAATAATTTTATTTCTGCGGAATAACGTAAAAGATATATCTAAATATTATACTACCATTTATGCCCAATTCATATTCCAAATTAAATATTCTTGCTAAACATAATATTCAAAACTTTTAGAGTAATGATTATTTAGCAGTATTTTGTTGTTTCAGTAACTTTATAATAGCTGAAATGATCATTGATTATTTATAGTATTGATTAATTATTTTTATTAAAACTATTTTATATTTTCATTATTTGAAATATATACTTATACTTTTATTTATTTTGAAAACCATACAAAGGCATAAAATACATTTTGAATATTAATGACTATAATTTTTAAATGTAAATTGCTAAACTTTTATGAGATAAAAATCTTTTTTTAAAAAAATAGTCATTTGGTTTAATTTTTTTTTTTTGTAAAGTGTGACTCAAATTCCAATTTTATTATTACATAAGCACCTCGATTAAAGTTAATGTTACAATCAATATTTTTCAATAATTAATAGCAATAATTTATTTTGTTATAATCTTTTTTATATTTGTTATGTGTGTGTGTGTTAATGAGTATATAACAAAAAATAATTTGAAGAGAATGAAAATTTTATTTTCTTTTAAATTTGAAATTTACTATTAATTGAAATGTACTATTTTTGAGTTACAATTAGTCTTTAGATATATTTTTTAACTTTTAAATTCTTAAGGAATTTTCCAGGATTTTTATTCATTTAAAGGAAAAAAAGAAGATAAATTATTTGAAACAAGCTTATAAAACAAAATTTGAAAAGTTACATTCTCATTTTCATAAAGCCGTTTTGAAAATATATCTTTTCAAATAATAATAAAAAAAATTCCTTTAAATAATTGTATTTTGCTATTTTAGGCTATTCACCAAAGATTGATAATATGCTCCTTTGCATAAAATATTTTTCATATGCATGGCTGGAACTCAAAATATTGTTATATTAATTAAAATATAAACCACACAAATAAAAAAGTAAACAATTATATTTTACTTTTTTAGATTTTTATCTCGTTATTTTTTAATACATTTTTATTCATTTTTCAGATTTAAATTTCTTAATACAGGTTTTTGGAAGCCAAATAATAATATCAATAAGAAATTCCTTATTGTTAATATATTTCTTTAATTTTTGAATATAATTTATGAACTAAGAAATTGAAACAATTAAAAAATATTAAATTCCCTGACGAAGAATATTACAAACGTGTTAAAATTTAGGCGGCTTGGTATGCTGTTAATATTTTGATAAGAAATGTCTTATCACTCACAATTCAAAATTTTAAACTTCCATAGTAAAAAAATAATTAAAAAACCTAGTTAAATAAGTTATTCAAATTTTTATTTTTATTAATCCATCTATTGAAATTGTCAAGCTTTTATCCTATTCATCTTATTACATCTTAAAATTAAAGAAAGTCTAATTATAATTTAATAATAAGTAAAAAATTTGATGAAATAAAATATCGAATTAATATTTTAAACAGGTAAGTCTTATTTAACCAGATAAAATCAACCTTATCTTGGGCAATGAGATCTCTTATCTAAATTCAACATGTTTTTTTGATGCCAAATGTATATTGTTTCACCACCCTGATTTCAGAAGTTACAAGAAACGTTAACGGAGATTTTGATCTCAGATATGTGGTTTTACTAATGTAGCAATTATATATTATTATGCCGACATGCAATAAGTCAATACTTAAATACGGAAAAAAAAGTTTTGCGTAAGTTTTGGTTAAATTTTTTGATGAAACATAAAACTAAATGTTTCAGTTCCTAATCTCAAAGTTTAAAGAAGAATCCTGATTGATAGTAGTTAAGGAATGATATAAAGTTTCAGCATAAGTTAATTATGTCTAAAAAGCTCAATAAATTTCTTTTCTTAAATCAATCTTAGTTGACCAAAAAAATTTAATATATAATTATTAGAAATAAAAAAAAAATGACGTGTGAAAAGAACGCTCTCAAAATATAATAAAAATCATTTTCCAGGATTCCCGGATCTCATGTCGCCAGCGGTTCCCGGGAGCAGTCCAGCATCTGCCGTCACGGCCTCCGTGGCGGCAGCGGCGGCGGCTGCAGCCGCTGCTGCTGGCGTGTGCGTGGGGTTAGTGCCGACGGGCAGTGCAGCCACCGCGGTTTCCTGGTCCTCCTGTGGCTCGGAGGCAGGGCCTAAGGAAGGAGGGGCCCATCCGAAGGGCAATCATCCTCCTAGAAAAGTACGTCGTAATAGAACTGTTTTCACCGAACTTCAACTCATGGGTCTCGAGAGGAGGTTCGACTGCCAAAAATACTTGTCTACGCCCGACCGAGCGGAACTAGCACGAGCCTTGGGTCTAACACAGTTGCAAGTCAAAACATGGTATCAAAACAGACGGATGAAGTGGAAAAAACAAGTAAGCACTTTTAAAGCCCATTCCAATTTTAGAATATTTTATGTTTCATAATAAAATATCATATGAATTTTAAATGATTCGTCAGTTTCATTTTCTAATGTTGTTTTAGATGATAACAAAGTCATAAATTGAACGAGTTTATTTAATTAAAGGAGAGAAAAAATGAATCTATAATAAAACAATATAAAAAATGTAACTATATAAAAAATCTATGAATTTAAATATATTGTGTAAGACATCTTCCCACCACATTTAATTTAAATCTGTTCGAGAAGTTTTATTTATACAACACTGCAAAATCAAATATATTTCTTCTCGCATAAAATTCATTTCTATTTCTATTCAAATAGAAAAAAAAGAAAAGAAAAAAAAATATTTTAATCTTTTCGAAGAAAATTAAAATTCAATCAAAGTAGATTTATCCGAAGAAAAAACTAAATTTGTATTTGCTGTTTTTGCTAGACATACTTTTTAAAAGAAAATGCTTTTTAAATATTGAAAAACGAATTCGACAAAGAATTTTGTTTTTTCAAGCACATGCGAACGACCAATAAAAAAGGGAGGGGGGATTTTTTGTTTTATTAATTGAAATGCTAGTTGCGTTTGTTTTGAAATTCCTTGAATTTTATCTACTTTTTTAGCTATTTATTCAATATTTTAAATATTATTTTATGAATATGTTTCGTGAAACCAAACATATATGACAAACATAACATATTTTTCAAATAAAAATTCTTTTTAAACTTTCAAGGGAACCAATTTCCAATTCTAAAAGTTCGTCGAGTTCTCTTCATAAATAATTGAAGGATATTAATACTTTTTTTTCAGTTCTTATCTGAAATAAATTACTATTTCGAGAATATATAAGAATCTACGAGTTTATAAGAGATTTCAAAGTTAAATTAGAATTTAAAATTATATAGTATGCTTCATATCTGAAGGCATAACTTTATTTGTATGATGAATAGTAGAGAGTTTTGGATAAAATTAATAAAATTGATCAATGTTCAGATAATAAATAATTTAAATATTCGGAAAGAGATTTTTTTTAATTTGATGATATTGGTTATTATCTTTAAGACAATTTCCCTTTGTCTAAATGAATTAATAAAGGTCAAATTAAAAATTACTTAGCATCAATATAATTTTTATTTTATGAACAATTTTTTTGTTCGTCATGTAGGGGAAATATTGTTATCGTTGAGGATTTCGATTCCTAGATTTTGATTGACCAGAGAAAGTCTGGATTGATTGACTTGATTGACTAGATATTTAATCCTAAATTTATTTAGAACACCCCAAGTTTCATATCTATCTTATGTCTCTCTACAGTTTGAGCATTATACCTGTCTGTACGTTTCACTGTTTGCCTGTGATAATGATAACTGATAAATACTTTGTACTTATAGTGATGAAATTTGGTATATGGTCTTTCCATCTATTATGTAGATATCTATCAAAAACGAATTCCAAATATAGGATATCTGTCTGCTTGGATGTATGAAAATACGTTAACATAATAATTACGGAAGGAAAAAAATTAGGTGGATAAAGTTTTATGCATAAGTTTAATTTTATTTTAATAATAAAAAAATCTAAAGTATAGTAGCTTATTGAACTTTGAACTAAACTTATTAAGGGGTTGACTTTCTGTTGGTCTGTAATTTCATTAGCATGTGAACGCGGTAACTCAAAAACGTAATGGCTTAAATGGATGAAATTTTATTTGTAATTTTGTGGATACAATTTTAGCTCTGTTTCAAAAACTTTAGCTTCAATCAGCTGCAAATAGCAAGTGAAAAACGCAAATTTGATTTCCGGGAAGCTTTTCTAAATATGAAAAATTAATCGCGAAGCATCACATGACAGATAGAGTAAAATGTCAAATTCACGCCTGAAATTAATATTTAGTAAAAATGCCATGCTAGGCATTTACAAACGTATTCAATATCTACAATTTTATTTTAGAAGATAGGTATAACACCTTTAATAGACGAGGAAATTTTAGAAAAATTGTATATGTGAGAAAGTTTTAAGAAAACACTGTTGCTTATTTTGGTTATTTCCTGCAGTCCCCACTTTCATTAATAAAAATTTGTGCAACTGCAGTATAGCTAGAAAAAAAAAACTGTGTTAAAGTACATAAAGATGTAGGAAGGATATTCTCGTGTTTGCTTTCGAAAAAATTAAATATATAAAATTTTAAATTTATTTTACTAAGCTTTGGTTATTCTTTCATTTCTGTTTTTCTTGAAATTTAGTTTCTGATACTTTTAAAAGGGTTTTTTCGATGTCTTCATCCTTCCACAACCATGCAATAAAAATGAATAGCTTTATTACTGCGCATGCGTAACTGTACAAAACAATACTGAGTTGAAAGACATCACGTTGAGAAGTTTTCTTCCATTATTAAAGGTCCATCGTTTTCTCTACATTCTTTTTGAAGATTGAAAGCTCTAAAAAAATTGTATAATGCTACAGATTGTTTAAAATATTACGTGTAAAACTATTATATTTAGGTACTATAAGAATTTGTAGAAGCAGTTCCCAACGATCACACGAAATCTCTGTGATTACCACTTTTAAGATATCAATGAAAAATATTTTTAATAATAAAAATTTCAATTTCTTCTATCATATAACAAATGCCAATTTAAATTTATGCATTAAAAAATTCTAATAAGTTTTTTTTATAATTTCCTTCTTTTTCAAAATATTTCTGAAGAAGTATTGCGTCGAGGAAAAATTGTACAGAGGAGATATATTAAAATCATAGAAATTATTTAGTCATTCTAAAAATTCAAGAAAGGGTCTTATGAAATAAATGAAAAATATTGAATTTTACATATGCTTTTATTATTAGAATTATTCTTAAAGAAAGTGCTTTAAAAGAGTGGAAATTTTAATCAAATAAATTGATTTTGTTTTAAAGAATAACTATTACACAAAATTTTGAAATACGGATGAATCAAAAAGTGAGTGGAAAATCAAACCATATTTGAGGGCATGGAACAAATCATGTTAAATAAAAGAATGTAAAAAATGAATAAAGAATAAAAAAATTAATACATTTTCAATAAATTTATGTTTTAAGTATAATTAAAATCTTAAGTGTAAAATCAGCCTGAAATAAAATGCATTTATTCAAGGAACTTAAATATACAAATAATTTTCGACATTAAAACCACTTTGGGCAAGTAAGTTAGCTTTAAAATCAAAGAAATTGAGGGCTTTTAACCAAGTTTTCATTTACGTAAAATAAATTATTTTAAAAATCTTTGTTATTGTGGGAAACATTGCTTTGTAATAGTTTTAAGTACAGAGAAAAAAATTCTAAGCCAAAAAATGTTAAAGGTACTTTTGTCAAAGCTCAAATTCTAATTGTTCTTGAAATATATATATATCTATATACAAAAAATTATAAATAAGGAAAAATATAAGAAAAAAATTATTATAATTTTTTTTCTTTAATCATCATTTTTTCATTCAAAAACACCGTGTTCAGTTGATATGTTAGAATTTCAAAAAAATGATTGGAATGAATTCGGGCGTTTATTTTTGATATATGCTATTCAAATACGCCAAATATTATTTTGAATTCTTAAAAATTTAAAATTAATGAAAATAACGACAAAGGCGCATAAAAAAGCCAAAATTATTCATAAACCACATCATACAGTGTTCCATTCATCAAACCTTTTAAATATTATTGTTCTTTTTTTTTTCTCTTCAGTACCACATTAGGGCAATTTAAAACAATATTTAATTCTAAAACAAATTTGTTCCTTTCAAAAAACATGAAAGCTTATAGTTGTTTACAGGTGCATAACAAATTTATGAATTTAAACCTGGTAATATTAATCACATGATCACCGCAAGATCAAAACTTCAAAGAAAAAATCTGTAACATTCGCAGTTTGCGTTTATTAGAGCAACTTTGTTACAAGAATTAGATTTAAAAATGATTATATGATATCTTTTTCATAAACATTGTAATAATCAATAATTTTTAAAAGTGAAGCAGCAAATTATTGGCGTGTATTTATTCTGTTCATTAATGATTATCAAATTATCAATAAAAATAATATTTGCTCATTTTAAAGTTTTCCGAATAAGTTACATGTATTAGTTATTATTACGAAACGATGAATTATTGTTACCAGCTTTACTAATTATTGTATACTAAACGAAAAATATTAAGTTCTAGTGTATTAAATTTCCCGCCATTGAAAAATTACTTCTAGATTTTTTAAAACTAAAATCAGTTCTTCTACATCTTCTTATCTCTGGTTTGTAATCACATCGATTACAAACAAGAAAAAAGATTGAGAAAAATGTTTTTTGATGCAATCATCAGATCTGTAAAATTAGTATGCTAAATATAAATGTCATTTAATAATATTCAAAGAATAATTTAATCGCTTATTTTCAAGTGAATTTCCTAGATACATTGAATAGCAATATTGAATGATTTATTTAGGTATTTTGCAACCCTAAATAGTGCTTATTATGAGGCCGCTCTTTCAATAAGATTATCAATTTAGTTTCACACTGTTATCATGTTAATGATTTACCTTAATTTAGTCGTGTTTTTTTACTTTATTAAATTTTTGAAAATATATTTGCCTTATGATTTGAGAGCTCCTGGCACCCCCGTTTATTCCCAATATTATTGAAGAAAAAGTGGTAAATCCGCCACTGCAGTAAATTAAAAAGCAAAGCTTCAGCTTTTTAATTTACTGAATAAAACTGTTTTAATATTAAATAAAAAATGTCGTGTCTCTAAATTTCCCCAGCATCATGTAAATATATTTTTTAAATTTGTTTATTATATAGTAAATGTAAAATAATTGCTTTGTACTGCAAACTCTCCAACTTTGTTTACCTTGAAACAGATTTGAATCTCTGGTCATTATTGAAAAAATTCTATAGATAATAGTTCTTAATAACATCATATATTTATATAACTTTCTTTTTCACAGGTAATGCAAGGTGGGTGCACAGTTCCTCCAACAAAACCCAAAGGAAGACCTAAAAAGAATTCAATCCCATCTCTGAACGAAGCTCGAACAGCAAACGAACTGGCCAGTCTGAAAGATTCCTTCTAAAATTACAAACAGTTCCATCAAGCAGTTCCTACGCTATATAAAACAGCCGTTCCTTATTACCTAAACTAGATCATATTCCTATAAACTGATCCAACTGTTCTCAATTACCAAAGATAAATTATCTTCAATGACTCTCACTATGTTGAGAAACTATTTTTGGCTCAATTAATGATAAGCCATGCGAGACAACTGGGAAAATTCATCGAATTGCGTTATGATTATAATTTCGTGTGAAGTGAATGATAAAAGAAACATCTTCTCTTTTATTAGCTTTCTTTCCATGATATGGATTTATATGCATTGTTCCTACTAAAAGCGTCTTTTGAATTTACTAGAATAAAAGGACATTGTATATTATTTATGATCGATGTCAAACAAGCATGCACAGATCTTGAAAATGTTCTCAAAAATTAAAGATGATCATTGAATGGAAAAATTAAGATACAATCAATTAGATTACTTCAGATATAAATAGAAAACTAATTTTTTTTTTTTTGTAAACTATAAAATGATAAAGAAATTGATGCTAAATCAAGATTTTAAATTTTTTAAAGGGCATTCAAGACATTTTAGTTTTTTCTTAACAAAGTCCAAAAGAATTAAATATCAGTACTACTTAACTCTTAAAAAGTTTTTTAGAAATAGTTTTTTATTGTTTACCATAAATTACTGAAAAAATTAAGTTTGAAAATCTTGCTCTTTTACATTAACGCTCTGTTCTCAATTGTTTCCCCTGATGACTCAGTAAAAGCCACTTAATGTGATCACTTCAGGACTTAAGAATTTTAGAAACATTAATCAACAAATGACAATAACAGAAATGAGTAAAATCAATTACATTTTTATCATATAAAAAAAGTAAAAAATTGCATTTTATAATTTATCTCAACAATTAAAAAAATTTCTTAATTGCTGTCTAGATAATTATTCCTTATTAGACCACATGTATTATTTATGCCATTATTTTTTTCCTAAATTTGATAAAAGATATTTCAACCCTGGTTTCTAATTAAAAAATTCTCGATTTATTCGTCAGCGGATTATTTTTTTAAAAAATTCGTCGCAGAAAGAATCATTTAATATTCATTGCTTGGTGTTGCTCATAAAAAGTTTGTCTTCTTAAAATTTTATGAAAAAAAAGCGGTAAATTTTTTATGTGCCCTGCAACACTGCATTTATTAATTTCACTTACACTTTCACATCTGTTCAGAATTTCAATTTCGTTTTTAAATCTCGAATCGGTTCTAATTTTTCAATCTATTTTGTTTTCTTATTTCAACCATAGCCAACATTTATTTTTAATTGTTTAATTAATTTCAAACTACATCTGAATGTGCATCCGCAGGTTAAAACCAACCCAAACCATTCTAATCCTGACGAAAGAATGTGACGTCTATTCCATCGGAAAAATGGGAACTCCTAGATGTTTCTTTACAAGTTGAGCAATAAATTCTATGAATACCAATCGTTAACGTCGGTTTGAAATGAAGAAACGATTAATTAACTATTTCAAAATTGAGATCGTTAATCGATGTATTGATAATAAACGAATATTTTTGTGTACATTTACACAAGTCGGTTCGGTACCAGTAGACTTTGATAATATGAAAAGAATGATAGCATAAAATATGATCACATTAAGCAGCGTTCACTGCATTTTAAAATATACATAGAGCATGTTATTCTTATTTAAAAGTACCCTCCAAAAATATCAGAATTTTCCTTGGATTTTTTTTTATATTCATTTACCTCTTTTTCATTCGAAACACTTTTTTTTAATTTTCTGATTGAATTCTTTAGAATTATTTATTTTTATTAAATAACTGAATAGTTTTAAAAGTCTTCTTCTTTTTCTATTCTATAAAGAAACTTTCTTGCCTTTATATTTATTTATCATTCTTTGCAACTTTGAAAACTTTTTCTAAAAGAAAATAAAATATGAATGTTTTCACCCCATATGGCTAGAAGGAGTTCAAAAAAATCTTCTAAATTTTGTCTTCAGATTTCTTTATCCAAATTTAAATGGTTTAAAATTTTAAAAAATTTCAGATTTCTTAGTAAGTACTAGTAATACAACATCTTAAATGAATACTTTTACAATAATTTCTAATTTGCACTAGCACTTACAAGAATGAAATTGAAGCATCAAATTATTTATATCTTCGAATTTTCCATAAAATAATCATTTAATGTTATACATTCTATCAAAACATAATATGCAAAAAATCAGATAAAAGAATATTTATCTGATTTTAGTACCCAAAGATGATGAAATAAGCTTTTAAAAATATTTTAATGATTATTACAATTTTTAAAGATTGATAACAAAATGAAATAAGAAATAATAAGAATGTATAAGTATTCTGTACTGACAACCTCATGATTCATCCCATTCTTATTAAAACATTCTGCACTATATCGAAAAGAAAAGTAAAGTCGTCCATTTCACACAGAATCTTCTTATTTTGAAACACTCTGATAAAGTCCTGCTTCTTTTTTTGCAACAAACATAGTGATGATTGGATAAAAATTTTAATTTGGAGTGCTGAAATTATTCTTTCCTTTTAAAAACTAAAATAAACGTCTGTAAAAATAATTCCTTCCAAAGACTGCAGAAAAAATAAGAGATAAGTGATCTTTCTACTTATTATTGCAATGTAGATCATGATTTCGCATGTAAAAAATTCTCATGCATTCTTTTATTCTATTAGATTCCTCTCATTTTAAAATTGCATTGACGAATTCTTAACACAAAATTTTTTTATGCAAGAGGACTGTATAATTTAAGAATGCGACGTAAAATGTAATCAATTTTATAAACACTATAGTTTACCAGCCAGCCCAATCAAAAATAAGACATGATTAGATATTTAACTAACAATTCAAAGAAAGAAACCAGCACAAAATAAAATAAAAATTTAAAAAAATCTTAATTCAGTTTTTTAAATTAAACGAATATTGTGATATAAATTCCCTTTGTGAATACTAAAAACGAAAGAGAACTACTAATATAAAAAACATTCATATGTAATTTGGTTAAGAAAATATAATAAACAGTAAAAGTTTTTTTGTACTGCCCACCTCCAAAAAAGGACTTTTGGACTCATTTAACTTTTTAAATCATTCATTTAATTTGTCATAGAAATAAAATTAGCTGAAAATATTTTTTAAAAATAGATAAATAAATTTATATTTTATCATTTAAAAATAAATAAATACAATTTAAGTTACAAACGTTTTTTAATTATATTTATAAATGTGGAATATTTTAATTTCCGAGGATAATATATTTTTAAAATACTTTAGTTGCTTCGGAAATGAAAACAATTCAAGTTAAAAATTTTCATTATTTGTACATTGATGCATTTTAAGCTATTTTTTAATATTAGAATATAATTAACAATTAAAAGCTTTTTGTACAATAACATGAATAGAATAATCAATGTAATGCTAGTTTTAAAATATTTATTTAAAATTTTGTAAGGGGAATCTGCTTTTTCTATACCATACGCCTTCCTTCATGTTGCTAAGAGATAAAAAGAAAAATGTTTTTTTTTTTTTTTTTAATTCCAAATTATGCTATTGAAAAGAAACTTCTGATTTGTTCAGAAATAAAGCATTACTTGAAATAACGTATTACTATTTATGCATTAAAGTTTTAAATTGTAGTTTATACTATGCATTATAGTTTTAAATTATAGTTTACACTATGCATAACAGTTTTAAATGCTTTACGATTTGCTTAATCAAATTTGTTTATCTTTAACAAACGTATTAAATAACACTTGAATTTTTTTATAAAATTTTATTTTATAACCTGAAATCGTAAACACTTTTTCTTTCCTTCTCTTATTTCATTAAATATAAATTTCTGTATTACAGTAAGCTCAAAAATTGTAAACGCTAATTCAACTTTAAAAAATAAATATGAATTCCAGGTTTAAAAATAGCATGCAGTGCCCGAGATATATATCTTTGAGTTCTTTCATATCTGAAAAAAAAAAAAATGCGGAAGCAGTAGTAAAAATATAACTTGGTGAAGAATTATTTCAGTCCAAAGTTTCTTAAAACAGAATTCTTTTGAAAATTAACGCAATAAATATATTATCAATGATAAGCGTAATTGATCATTTGTAACTGTAGTCATAAAAACATATATTCATGTTTGTATTTGTTCTGTGACTCATATTGATTGCTCATATTGCTCGTAAGGAGTATTGTAAGTCATATGTATAATGTCATCACATAACATGAAATGTTTGAATTTGTCTGTATCTTTTAGGAAAATTTCTTTTTATGTATAGAATGCAAGAAACCTCCACGAGGTTTTGTGTCAATCATGGCACTATTGTTCCTTTCTATGGTTCCTATTTTTTGTCGATGTCCTGTATGTATGCATTAAAATGCCCCTGTTTAAAAAATAGCTAATAAACAACATGATATGCGACTCGATCTTTTCATTTTAAGATTTTTAAAATACTCTCTTTTTCTAAAACCTTTTATAGATTCAATTTTTATCAATTATTTTCATGCATTAAAAATACTACTGAAAGCATTTTTATACTATTTTACTGTACTTAAAGGAGATAAATAATTATATTTGATATTTTTACCGCACCTGTGACAACACACGCAATAAAAGTAAAAAATTGAAGAAAAAAAATTAACTTCAATAAACTGATTTAAAAAAATTTATATTCTTTCAGATTTTGGTATGCAAACATTATTTACTCTCATCATTAACGAGAATTTTTTCGTTTATAACTATGCCATTTTATTTCATTCAAATGGAACAGAAATTTTAATAAGCAAAATTTCTGCTAATTAATGTGAATTTTATGTATATCCAAATTAAAAAAGGTTGCTGAAAATTTCGAAATATTTATATCGAGATTATTTAATTAAAATGTGATTATTAATGAGTTTTCCTTTTTTTATTTTTGATATTCTTTTGTGTATAAAATTATTTTGCTAACCCGATATACCTTACCTTTGTGTAATAATGAAAAAAATCTAAATAAGTAGCCATCGAAAGAGTATAATGAAACACGCTTTTTGTCACAAAAATTATTTGCTCTCATCTCTCCTTTATCGATATATAAAACAATAAAGACTTCTAATTTATTTATCAACTTTAGGCAACATAAATAAAGGAAAAACGAGATTCTAATTCAAACAAAATGTTAATAATCAGATTAATATAAAATGCTAATCATATATTTATACAGTAAAATAAAAATAAAAGAAGCCGACGAAAAAAATATGCTACTAACAAATTTGATACTGAACGAGAAAATGATTGCAGTATAGAAAATGTAAGCACTAAGGACATTTCATGAACTTAAGTCTAGTGCAGCAATTACGATGGTTCATATTTTGAGAAAAAAAAATTACAAAAGTTTTTGAAAAGATTTATAACTGTGGGTAAAGTCGCTTAGTAATTTAGCCAAAGAACTTTTATCTTATTAGAAGGGAAGCTACTAAATAACTCCTTTTAATAATTACTTTTTAATAACTCCTATTTAATCTTAAATCTACGATCTAATTTGTCTTATACAGCTTTAGTGTCTTTTCTATATAGTTAAGCATGAAATATTCTAGAACAGTTGCAGAGACTTCGATAATATTCAAAATATCACTCAAAATATCTAATCACTGGTCACTGAACCTTTCATTTATCATCGGAAATTGCCAAATTTGGCGACATTTCTTAAACTATTGCCAGACTTACAGATAACAGGAGACGCGAGCAAATGGTCTAGGCATCAAAAAAATGCTTCTTTGATTGCTACTTTTTTTTCATTATTAAACTACTGGTGTGGTTTCATGCAAGGATGTATGATTCTATTTGAGATTCGAGCGATGTAATAAGAAATGAGAAAGTAAAATTACAATGCCTTGAAAGTTAGAAGATAAGTTGGCTTTTTAATAGCTTTAAGATTTCGTGAGACATCTGTTTAAAGATGGTTCATATACATAAAGAACAGAATAGGCATACGGCTCTTAAAATAATAAGACTCATGACTATTACAGATACTTAAAAATATTTTTAGGAATATCGGAACATTGTGAATAAGAGATTCAACAGAAAATAACACAAGAAAATATCCTCAGCAAATTGCCTGTAGCCGAAAACGGTTATTATGTATGGTTCAGGCAGACAATAACAAATATTGATCAGAAACTAATAACATAAAATTGGTTTGATATCTAAAACAGCAATTGAGAATTAAAAAATACATATTAATTGCGTCAAAAATATGTTGGAAAACAAAGGAGTGTTTCTATTACAGTTAAAAAGTAAATGTACATTCATTAGCAAAAGGCAATGGTTTTCTTTTTAAAGTCTCCAATTTTTAAAAATTTAGAAAAAAATCATTCTAATATTTTTTCTGATTAAGTTTAATGAATTTGATTGACTCTGAGATTTTCAATAATACACAACTAATTATTTTACATTGTAAAAAAAAGATTCTCATCTATACAGTATTTTGTGCATTTTTTCTGTTATTTTAACGGAAAGAGCAAAGCGTTCTGCACTTTGCACTTATAATGTGAAAGAAAAAGGTTAAAATGTGATAATTTTAAATAATACTAATTCTAGAAAATCACAAATAATTTCCTGCCATACTAAAATAATCAGGATTTTGCAAAATAGTAGAAATAAGCTTACCTTGCAGTTTGCTTCTTTGAAAATAGCAGAACATTTAAATTTTTCAGAAACTTCGATTGAATGAAAATAATTTTTAAAGAATGATTTTTAATTTATTTAGTTGCGATTATTTAAATAGCCTATTACACCCATATTTTTAATATTTTATTTCTTTTTAATAATTAAATAAAAGATAATAAAATATTAATTTAATCCTGAAATTTCAATCAAAAATTAGAATTAAACATTATATCTGAAAAAGAAATTCTACTAATAATTTTTTTAACCAAACGATAAAAGAAGAAGTGAAATAAAAAAAAGTGAAAAATGATTGTCATATCATTTTAAAAAGTTCATTTCTCAAATTAATTATTTAAAAAATGTTCAAATATCTTATTTAAAAATTTTAGACCAATGATTACTTTTTTGTATTAATTTAATGATTATAAATGAAATATCAATTTGTTTACAATTATCATAAGTGTTATCGTTTTCACATATGGTCAAATAGTTAAAAGCAAACAATAAAGGATAACTTTCTGTTGATAAATAATCGATTTGTATTTTTCGATAGAATGTTTATTAAAAAATCGATTATCTATTTATGGATATTAAAAACGGTTAAATTAATTTTTTCGATTGAAATTATTTTTTTTAATTATTCGAAAATATTTTGTGTTAATATCAAAGTACGGATATTAATCAAAATACTGTAAATCAATAATATTTTTATAGAAAGTCTGTAAAAGTGGGTTCACACGAGGCAAATTATTGCTCCAAATAGAAGATCACGCCTACTTCTGGAAAATCAATTGTCTCACCGGAGCAAACGTTGTCCACGTTGTCTCAATCGTTCACAGAAAGACAATGCCGGGACGTTTGTGTCAATTGTAAATATTTAAGAAATAATTAGAATTTTGAAATATTTCAAGATTTTTCAAGAAATTTTGATTTCAGTCTGAAAAGTATCGTATTTGATGAAGGTATTTATTTGTTTATCGAGTCATTTTTAATTTTTTGGTTTAGTTTTATAATTAATTGTAATCCATAAAATCATTTTGATTTGAAGATAACTACTCTAAATTATTCTGTTGTTTATTATAAAACAACTGCATATGTAAATTAGGAAAAAAAATGAGTGAAGAATTAAATTCATTATTTCTTCTATATGCTACCATTTAATTTGAATCCACTGCTGATCTCACTTTTTTCATTGGATTGTTAAGTAATTAAACCAAAACATTATTGTAAATTTCAGAAAAATAAATTTTAGGTGTAACATGCCACAAATTCGAAACATAAAGGAAAAATGTAATTTTGTCTATAATTTTGAAAAAAATTTCAAAAGGGATAAATTCAATTAATGAAACTTTTGATTTTCAATTTATTTTCATTCCTTTGTTTAAAATTAAATTAAGCTATATGAAAACAGAATTTAGTTACTTTCTGATGCAGAAATTTTTCCATGAATTAAATCAGTGCTCCGCAACCTTTTCTCACCTACGACGCACCTTATTTCTTTCTAGAATTCCGCGGCACACCAGATGCTAAAGTATATAGGTATTCATTGATACACAAACTTTACAATAAATGTTTGTTTTTTATTTGAAAGGTATACATACATAAAACCGTAACATATTTATTTCTACGCAATCATAATAATTATTAATGTGATACCTGCGCTTGTTTCAATGAACACAAAAGTTTTATATTTGGCTCAATATTTAACACCTCGACCCGAAGTTCTTGGTCAAGATCTTTTTAGTATGATCTTATTAGCTTATCATTTTTAATCAATACAAGAGTTGAAAACTTTGCTCACATAAATATGTCGTCTAAAATGGAAGTAATGTTAAGATTGCTTTATAGGAAATGTGAGGATATTCTTTTTTAACGTAAATCCAGAAAACATCTAATGGAACTTCGGAGAAGTATAATTTTAAAGTCATGCCATTATTTAAATCTGTTCTCACCAGGGTACCATTGAATAAATATTTAGTTATAATAATTATTCTTTAGTATATTTAGAAAAATAGACATTGTTATGAAAAAAAATTGTCATTGTGTATTAAATACATGATGAAAAATTGTAAAATATCAAATACAATATATTTGATCGCGGCACACCTGTATCTGGCTCATGGCACACCGGTTGCGGAGCACTGAATTAAATGAAAGAAAAAATTTTCAATAGTATCAGAATACATATTAGAATACATTTGATATCTTTACTATTTTACTGTATATTTAAATAAGTAATTCTTTAATTTTTAGTTCGTTGAAATATGGTTCATTTTTTAGGAATTTATATTTGAGCAAAAAGATCTTTTATTCCTTCTTATAATTAGAGATATATCAAAAATAAAATTTGAAGATTTGGACGCCTTTGGTGACTAACTCGCTCGCCTAAGACATTGATTTTACAGACAATGAAATGATTAATATGGAATGTATTTTTTGAAATCTCAATGTGCTAATAGATTCAATTGAAAAATACGAATTTAATTGCACAAATCTACAACAAATTATTGGGATACAAATAAAAAATTTCTTTACTATGAAATAAAAGTGGAAATTGAAATCTTACTTCACTTCTAAAGTAATATTCAAAAAAAGTAATTTTTAATTTTGATTTTAACATTAGTAGAAGCACTAAAAGGATTTTAAAAATGTTAAAAATAAAAAGAATTGATTATGTTATGTAGTTTAAGAAATTATGAACATCAATTTTCCTTAAAAGTCGTAAGAATTATTTATCTCGAGATTGTTAAATCTATTTTCGTGCTCTGTTAAATTTTGTTTGACTTCTTGATTGCCTTTCAGCCATTTTTATTTATTTTCTGCCTATGCCCATATTTTATTTTATTTATTTATTCATTTATATTTACGAAATTTAACATAATCTTTCTTCTGATAAAATGGAATTTTCAATTACACTACAAGGTAACACGCGGAAAATTATTAAATTTTGCAACTGCTTTGATTAGTTAAATAAAGTGTTAAATCAAGTGCAGCTGTAAAAACGTTCAATGAAACAAATCAAAACATTTGTATGATACTTTGTTTACATTTGATTGTTGCCATTCGATAATAAATAATATCAGGAGTCAATAATTTTTGAGTCAAACAGCATGTTATATAGAGAAACTATTCCTCACGTTCGAAGTTTTTTTTTTATTATTTAAATAAACTATTTTCTTTCAGTCATTTTTTTCAAAGAAAATATCTTTTGAATACGATTTAATAGATAATGCCCGGTTTAGTTTGGAGTTTGGAGACATCTGAAATTTTCAAATGAAACACGAGTCGGCTAAATAGGAAAGCAACTAGGCTGTAAGACTAGCTTTGTGATTGTGCTATTTATTTCAAAAATATAGATTCCTAAACATTTTAAGTACATTAAACGCACAAACTGCTGATGAGGTAATATTTAAGACATAATTCAATCACTTGATATTTCACTGCATGGATTAAGACATTTTTCGATTCATGTCCGAAAGAGTTTTAAATCACCCTACACATAGTGGATCTCTGGATTTAAAGTCGATTTGCCACATAAATCAGAGTTGCGCTATTCGCTATCACATTTCCCTTTAAAAATATCCGTTTTGACATAAAAGAATTTCAGTAACCCGATGGAGTTCATATAAATACTAGTCCCCGATATTTAATTATCTGACACAATCTCACATCCGGCATCAACCAAATCCCATTGTTGACAGTTAAGGATGATTCTGGTGTTCCAAGAAACCCGAGTAGTCATTTTCGACAGTCAATAGCGAAGTGAAATCGGTCGCATTTGCGACAAGCGTTTTGACTCACTTTAAAACTCTGATGACAGATCACCGTCGTTTCTTATCTGTACACGAGCCGCGACCGATCCATCGACAAATCACCCTATTTTTCCCACTTTCAAGCGAAAAAAAAAAAAAGTGTAATCTTTTTTTTTTCAATCACTTCCCCCACCCTGCGGCTGGGCTTTTTTTTATATTATTATTGTTAAAATAAGTTGAAATTTCCACCTCTCATCTTTCAATAATGGAACCGGAATTCGATGTTCTAAAATCCAATAATCTTTTTAGATAAAAAATAATAATAATAATAAAAACGAGGAATCAATGGAATCGTAGGAGTTAGCCTTTATATCTGCACCCCTCTCTCTAAAGGGGAGGGGAGTTTTTTGCCGCTCCCTCGATGTCGTAATGACCCGACGATTTCACAGTTTAGCTCTCCGTGTTCTGCATTAATGACTTAAGTCAGTTTTAACCGTTATTTTTTATTTAATAAAGCATCATTTTTAACCCCTTATGATTTATAATTTTAAAGTTATAAATCTTAAGTGGTTAAGAATGATGTTATAATGGTGAATAATCGTAAATAGACGAAAGGAAATTGCGCGATTTTCTTCTAAAATAAAAAGTGGATTAGAAATAAAAGAAATAAATAGCTTTCGTTTAATACTACAAAAGACGGCTGTATAGTTTTGAACGAACAACTTTTAAGTTAATGTTTTTAATGAAATGTGCAAATAATTGTTTAGTTACAAACAATTTTATTTTTACATAAATATTTTCTTACATTTTAAATTATTGTTTGATATTATGCTTTTTAATTACAAAATAGGGCTCATGAAGGAACAGTGGATTTAAGGATATACTAATGCTCTCTCCAAAGTCAATACCAATTTTTTAATTCAAAATTTCTGTGATTGTTATAAAGGTAGCATAGATATGATTATCAATGATTGAGAAACGTGTAAAAATTTTGCTACCGACAGAAAATGAGATTTTCAAAACAGCGACTTTTTTCGAATATATTGTAAATTATTGTAAATAATTTAAAAGTAATGAGATACATTTCTGATATCAGTAATTATAAGTTATATTCATCATCATTAAAGTTATATTTGTAATTATTTATCCTGAATAAAAATAGAATCATGGTGAACAAACTTTTATTTTTGCATTATAAAAGATTTGCATATTAATTAAAACTATCTTTAAACTGTTAATTTTATTTAGACAATTTGTATAATTTTTAAAGAAAAATACATTCCTGTCTTTAATTATTTTTCTTTCAAATATTAAATTATAATTCAAGAATTAGGAGAATAAACATTCATCTTTGCATGAAAAATTATAAACACATTAATTAATGAAATCTTTTATATGGATAATATATGAAATCTGGCATATGGATGTAATATTTTTGAGTTATTGACTTCACAAACAATTTGACGTAATCCAAAAAATTTATTGTTTCATCAAATAATAAATTACTTGATTTTCTTAGATTGATGAAAGCTAAAGAAAAAGAATTCTACATAATATTTACGTAAGAACACTATGAATAAAAAATGAAGTTACTATTCAGAAGATTGATTAACCGGCTATGTTCGTTTTTATAAGGCTAAATTGTAGTGAAACTGGTTTCCATTAGAAAGGTTCATGTACACAATAAATAAAAATAAAACAATTTATTTCAGATAAATTATAAAAGAATGCTAAAGTTAAATTCAAGTAATAAAATAATTCTACATTTCTTTAAATTTTAAAATGATGTAAAACTATTTTTATGCAACCATTGCTCTCAAAATTACTACTCGATCTAGAATGTTTGACTGAATGGATCACGTTATAAAATATATATTTATGGAGAAAATGTTGAAAAATGTAAGGTTACAATTTTTCATTGCGTGCTTATTTAAAAAAGGAATAAATTTCATCAATAAAGTAAGATCCCCTTGTTTTATATTCGATTGGTAAATATGTAGTAATAATGCAACACATTGAAGTAAAATATCACTGGCAACAATTTATGTGACATCGTTTTACTTCATGTTGATGAATATTTCAAAGATATGTCAAGCATAAATCATAAACTTATCAATATTTCAATCGAGATTATGATTTTGTTACAACAATGACTTAACAATGATTCTGTTTTTAAAAAATTACACCCTTAAAAAAGTTTTTCAATTTTGAATAAGTACTTAATCAATAATTTTTTTATTATTTTTAAGCAGTCATTTTTCTCCAGGTCGATACATAATTTTAATATCTGTCATTCATTAATTTGTTATTTTTGAGATTATGATCCTGCTATAACGATAACCAATATTTTTAAAAATTATTCCGTTAATAAACTTTTCCAAATTTTTAAATCAATAAAAATATCGATTTTTCTACTCATTTATTTTTATTAATTTATATAATGATGAAATTTTGTATTCTATCTTCCTCTCATTTTTTATCTGATAAAATTCTGAAACTCTATATGATGATATAATATCGATGACGATATAATTTTTCGATAATTTTGAAATTCATTTATCAATCTATTGATTCGTTTTATTTATTTTGAATTCTATCCAATACTCATTATTTTGTATTGGTCTTCTGAAAAATTATTTTCATGATTGATCTTAAAAAAATTGTTTTCTCGATAACTTTAATAATTAATTATGAATTTTGTAAAAGTGTTTTCATTGATTTTTCAAAAAAATTATTTTTACGATCATTCTAATAATGAATTAGGAATTTGTTAAATATTAAAAAGTGAAAAGTAATGAAATAAAGTTTTTTTGAAGGAATTCTCTCATTTTCCAATTAAAATGTATAAAAGGGTATTTTTATTGAAAATTTAGAAATTAAAGAAAAAAATCCGCTAAATCAAGTGACACTGAAAATAATTTTAGGATAGTTATACTACAATGAATATAAAAATGAGAGTTTTAAACACTTGTTAAAATTAAAATTTAACATATATGTAACTAAAATTATAATTAACTTAAAGTATTAGGCCTATAATTAAATAGTATTATAAAGTACCAAAGCTTCACTCTTTTATGATTTTTGTTTTGATCAAAAAGATTTGAGGGAAAAGAAAATGTATTTTTCTAAATTTTTATATCGCCGATAGGGTTTTATTTTTTGTCTTTATTATTTACTAGCCGCCTTTGGCCACCAGCTGGTTCGCCATGAGTAATGCGTTCTAAAATTTTCATTTAAATCACAGATTCATTAGCCTTGAAGTAATTCCGGGCATTAATTGGCCTGAAATTAGTATTGTCTTTAAGATGATGGACGGAAAGTTCTAAAAAAACACGGTTTCCTAATAATATTCTTTAATTTTATAAATCAGTTAGTTTTAATTACCCGTTATGCTTCCAAAATATTAAAAATGTTTTTTTCGGTGATGTTGCCAATATATTAAATATGTTTTTTTAAAGAAAGCGAAAAAAATTATTGAATTAATGATACAGATATTGCAAACGATTATAGAAATATGCCATTAGGTCGGGATTTCAATGCATATTCTGTCTAAATTCAATCAGGTTAACCGTAAATAAAGAAGATTTATTGAATTAATCATTTTGATATTGCAAACGATCATAGAATCCTTTTCCTTGCTTTTATTTTTTTAGAAAGTATCACTTTTTATATTTATGTTATTTTATCCCATTCCGTGATGAAAGTTGTATTTCTTTAGATTTGATTTGCCATGATAGTTGTTTTTTTTAAATCTGAACTTCCGTCATTCTTTTATTTTATCCGGTCACGAGCTAAAAAAACATGGTAAAAATATTTCTTTTAAAATTCGTTAAAAATAGAAGCTTAAGTTATACATTAAAACATTGATACCATTAGAAAGCTAATTTTTTAATCTTTAAATTGATGTAAAAATCATGTTTAATGCGATTATATTTTCGGAAGTTATAGCGGAAAAACTTCGAAATTTCGCTTGAATTTTAATTAATTGAAATTCTAATTAAAAGTCGAAAAAAGGGCTCCGAGATGCACATTCCAGACCTCCATTTACCAAATTTGGTAGCTGTAGGTCCACGGTCTGACCTGTAGAGCCACGACCATCGTAAACAAGGCCTCACAACTCCCAACGCGTTCAGCCCGTGACGTCACGATTGAAGACGGATTGTCTAGAAAATTCTAAACGCAAGTTGTATGATAGAGTGCGGTAAGTTCACGGTGGCTGTAGTCGTGAAGTGCGGTCTGAGCCTTTTTTTTTCATATTAATTTTAATTTATCGTAATAAAGATGCCTAGTACGTGCTGCGTTCCTAATTGTAAAAGTAATTACTCAAAAAACAGCCCCAATGTTCCTGTATTTTCGTTTCCAAGCGATGAAGACAGTAGAAGAGCATGGATCTCTGCAATAAAGCGGGATAATTTCGTGCCAACTAAATATAGTAGGGTAAGTTTGATTTTTTAATACAGTTTTTAATTAATTCCTTTGAACTGGAAACATTTAAAATTAAATATAACTTTCATTTATCTTTGTGTTTTGCTCTAGATTTAGTTACTTATGCTTCCAATAACTATAATATTGTTTGTTTGAGCTAAATAAAAATTTTCTTTGTTTTATGTTACTTATGATAGTCCTTTTTTAATATTTATTCTTAATATTTAAAAGTCTTCGTATTGATATCTTTTTTTTTTTTATTATACTTCATATATATTTTTAAAAATCTGATTTAGGCCTAATTTTTGTGTCTTTTATGTAGGTCTGTGCTAAACATTTTGAACAAAATCAGTTTTTAACTGTTAGGGAAGCATTCAATTCTAATACAGGAGAACTTATTCAAGTACCACTGGAGTAAATGTTTCAGAAATTTTTAATAATTATCACCAACATTTTAAGCACTTAAGTGATATGTTATTATGGTCATCATAAAAAAAGGTTTAAAATCATCTAATGAATGAAAAAACAGTTTTTAATTATATATATCACGACTAAAAAGTGATTAAATTTATATGTTCCTCTAAAATATTATGTAAAAAAGTTTAAAATAGCTGTAAAAACAATATGAATTGCATGCTCATATAGGCTTAGAAAATGTAGGTTTTTTTGTTTTGTTTATAAATCATCAGATTTTATGTAAAGCAATTAATATTTATTATTTTTAAATATCATTAGTTATATGCAATTTTTAATTATAAATGCATGCAACATTTATAAAAGGTCTGAAATTTTTTAGAAACAATGAAATGCTACTGTTTATTTGAGGCAAATTTCACACATATACAACCTATGTTGTTAACTTTCAGTTTATACATTAAGATAGCATCTATTCTGTTTTTGATTTTAAATTTTAATAAGTTGCTGATTTCTTTAAATATTAAAAACTTAACTTTTTTTCTAGGCTTGTACCTGGTGCTGTACCTTCAATTTTCCCCAATTTGCCTTCATACTTTTCCTCAAAATCTAAAGCAATAAGAGAAACTCCAATGGATAGGGCAACGCTTAAAGCAAGGGAAAACTTAAAAACTGCATTAAATAGCAGTCTTCAAGACATAGCAGAAAAAATTTCAACTTCATTTTGTATTTCAACTTTGTTTAATATTATAATTATTTTCATTTGTCTGTGTTAAATGTATAATAAAATTTGAAAACAAAATGTATTTTATTATTGTCTCTGAAAATAAAATTTTATGATTCTCAAAGTGTGATTTTTGCTCATTTATGTATTCTTTTACTATTTTTCCAGATTAAATTGAAATTTATTATAAATACAATGAAATGCAAAACCAGATATAAAAAAGGCTAATTTATTAAAGTGTATGAATTATATTAAGTGAATGTAACTTTTAATGTGAAAAAATAAAAACTTATAGTAATACTTTTTGATCAATAGAATTATTTGGTGTAAAAGTTAAATTTTATATTAAATACATTAATATTACATTTGAAAGTTCATAAGTAATTTGGAAAGTAAATAATTATGTTAATTTATTTAAAATACTTTTATTATCTGCCACTGCAAAAAAAAAAAATCAAAAGCTTTAAGTCTTAATGATTGATTTAATTTTGAACTTTAAAAAAACAGAGGATATATATAATTAAATAGAGATTATCTTTTTTAAAAAGAAAAGAGAAAGATAAAATAATTTTTAATTAAAAAAAAATTCTGTTAAAACTGGAAAATTAACAAAAATACCCCAATGTATTTATCTTACAAATTTACATTGTGATTTAAATCTTAAAAAATTTGAATGCTTCATTCATTCACTCAGGGGAGAAATAAGTCATCTTGAATTTTATGCAAGATAAATGTCTTATAAGAGATAGTAATTTTTTTAATGAATTTAAAACATGAGGAAGAAGAAACCGAGATTCCGCTCACGGTAGTCAACCGTCTTCTTCATGTGACGTCACAAACAAGCTGTGAGGCCTTGTTTACGATGGTCGCGGTAGAGCGCCAACACACACACACACGCACACACACACATACACACACACACACACATACACACACACATTGAGCTTTATTATAAAGCTTTATTATAAAGCTTTATTATATTTATAAAATATTTGTGATCAATTGACAATATAAAAAAGTCATTCTAAAGTCTAAGTCATTCTAAATTTCTTTCTAGAAATTCTATCCGTAATCTCTTACGCCATTTTTGCTCAACTATGGACATCATCTCTGCATTTTAAAATCGATTTCAAAAATCCAAAACCGACAAAATACTTCTTTCTGAAAGAAACTCTTTTTCCGTCATAGTATAAATACTTCGGCCCTAACGATCGAACAATATGTGGGTATGGACATGGTAATAGCCCTGCTAACATTTTTCGCATTCGAGTGTTTTCCTAAAAGCATCTCCATAAATGATCTATTGCATCCGTTTTTGAAGATTTCTGCCCTGTAAATATTTTATCTTGAATCTTTTGTGTTGGGAAATGGCCAATATCGAACACTCTTTCTTCAAATATCCTTTTCAATAGAAAGTATATCAGATTTATAGAATACTAGTTGATAGACCCGCGTTGCTCGGAATTAAACTTCTTTCATGTGAAACATTTTTAACATAAAATCTATTTTTGTATAAAACATTATAATGTACAAAATCTTTTCATCACTTAAAATCTTTTATCGTCTGCTTTTTTATAAAAAAATAATCGCTTTTGATAACTAGCTGGTTTGCCGAAGGTATTGATTTTATAATGATATTGGTTAAATAATTTAAATATGTCTACATGTATCTGACCACGGTAAATTTTTCACTCAATAAAGCTGTGTTATTTTAAATGTCTGCCTTACATATGCTGTATTCCTTGAGTGTATAAATTTATCTAATAGTGACTAATTCCATGACATCATAGCGCAATTAAAAATGCAAATATCCAGTTCAACTATCTTCTAAATTTTATGGTATTGTAAAGGTATTTTTATTAGCCTTGTTAACTACACAGATATTAAATAGCGTTCTTCTTTTCCTTCTGTCAACAAGAACAGAAAGTAACAAGATTAAACATTTCATGAAACAATAAAAAAAGGCTTGCATTTTAAAGCAAGAATGGTTAAAAACTAGATAAGAAAATATTTAAAAAAAATACTAAAACTCAGAAAAAAATTGCTTGGCTCTTCAACTGATATCATTAAAAAAATTAATTTTAAAAATTTTGAAATGCAATAAAAATCCTTTTTATGTAATAATCACAGAAAAATGCCAATATCCATCGTAATTTTTTACTAATTAAAGTTGTTACTCAAATTGAAAGAAAAATGCTCCAAGGAACACATTTTCAATTTCAAGTTATATATATATTCCAAATTTCATAGCTATAATTCAAACAATCTGATAAGCAGAACGCAGATGTGTACACATTCATCTTTATCAATTGTAGAAATCAGTATAAATAGAGGTTCTATTTGAATAAGAATATCGTTTGAACCAGAAGAATTTTAAAATCTATCGATAGCTAACTTTCTCCATTAGTTATTAATATTTAATAAGATAGTTTTACAAATGTTCAAGTAGTGAAGTATACAGAATGTTGTCTCTGATAGATTGAATGTGTCTTAGTTTTATGTATGGTTAAACCGCCATTTCAAGATTAATAAAAGTATTGTCAAAAGGCATTTTTTAACAATACCATTCAAAATAAAAAAGAAACTTTAAAAGTATTGGTAGAATAGTTTAAAGTGCAAAAATGAAATTTTGATTTGTTTCCTACTCATGCCTTTATGTGTACAATATTTAACTGAATTCGACCCATTTTCTTAGGAGCATACATACAGAGAGGTAATAACTTTTATTTTTGATATGATTAAAATCGCATCACATTATTTAATTATTGATCAATGAGAAAACTACTTCACATGAAAAAAAATGCATTTTTAAAAATGTTTTTATATGCTGTAGCCGTAAACAAAACCAGTTATCGTTGGACACCAAAAACTATTCCTGCTAAGGAAAAACAAAACTCTTAAAGAAAGAATATCAAATGATTTAAATATCTTTAATGAAACATTAAAGAACATAATATACAAAAACAATAATAGGACAAACAATTAATACAAACATTTAGGAAAAGG
>JAPMOQ010034576.1:764026-846560 GCA_026543055.1 Argiope trifasciata
TGTGTGTGTGTGTGTGTGTGTGTGTGTGTGTGTGTGTGTGTGTGTGTTGGCGCTCTACAAGCCACACCTTTGGACCTACAGCTACCAAATTTGGTACATGTATACCTTGGAGGTAGGGAATGTGCACCTCGGAGCCCTTTTTTTCAAATTTTTAATTAGGATTAGAATTAATTAAAATTTAAGCGAAATTTCGACGTCTTTTCGCTATAACTTCCGAAAATATTATCGCCCAAACATGATTTTTACATCAATTTAAAGATTAAGAAATTAGCTTTCTAATGTTATCAGGGTTTTAATGTATAACTTAAGCTTCTATTTTTAGCTACATTACGAAATATTTTAACCATGTTTTTTAGCACGTGACTGGATAAAATAAAAGAAAACAATGACGGAAATTCAAACTAAAAAAAAAAAACTATCATCGCAAATTAAATCTAAAGAAATGCGACTTTTAGCATGTGACTGGAAAAATAAAAGAAATATAAAATATGATATTTTCTAAAAAAATAAATGCAAAGCAAAAGTTTCTATAATTGTTTGCAATATCTAAATAATTAATTCAACAAATCCTCTTTATTTACGGTAAACCTAATTGAATTTAGACAGGATATGGGGACAGGATATTTTAGGACTTAAGGGCATATTTCTATAGTCGTTTGCAATATCTGTATCATTTATTCAATAATTTTTTTTTCCATTATAAAATGTGATAGTTTCTAAAAAAAAAAGCAAAGGTTTCTATCATCATTTGCAACATCTAAATCATTTATTCAGAAATCATTTAGCATCTAAATCATTTATTCAATAATTTTTTTCCCTTTTTCACTCTTTTTAAAAAAACATATTTAATATTTTGGCAACATCACCGAAAAAAACATTTTTAATTTCAGGCCAATCAATACCCGGAATTACTTCAAGGTTAATGAATATGTGATTTAATTGAAAATTTTAGAACGCATTACTCATGGTGAATCAGTTGGTCGCCAAAGTATTCGCCTAGTATATTATATACAAATCTAAACCAATAAGAGTGATCTTTCCGAAACTTTTTCCTATATTCTCTAACAAATGTGCTTGCGTGCTATTAACTGTATGACATTAGCGAAAAAAATTGATGAAATAACCTAAAAGTTCGCGATCTGTGGAGTTAAATAGCTGGAAGGCAATTATTACACAAGCTCAAAATACTGAATGTGAATTTTTGATTGCTTTTTAATCCGATTGAAACCTAAATTTATGCTACAATTGTAGCGACAAAGTCGTATATCAAATGCAATATATTTGAATCATTGTGCTTATGAATTATCACATTTATATGCTTCTAAAAATACAGATCACCAATCAATCAATTCTTTGATGAATTTGGAACCAATTTAAAACAGAAATACTCTTTAGATATAGATCAAATATATGGACTTAATTCATTTATATAGCTATCTTTGTTTTATCTAGCTCCCTTCATTAACTTATGTTGTGAAATCTGGACAGACAGATCTCCTTTGAATGGATTTCACTCAAAATTTAATAGAAATTTACGCATTTTGAGCAAAAACAATATGCCAAATTTCATCCATCTAACTTAAAGCTATTTTGAGTTTTCGTTTTCAGAGACAGACAGGTATAATGTCAAAATTGTGTTTTGTAACTAAGGGGAGTCTGAAATTTGGATAGTCGTCAGAATCTAGTCTTTGATGTTTCTTTCTTTGATGAAAACAATACTTTCTCTATACTTCGTTAAAGATAAAGTCAAAAAGACTAGCATTTACATGTCAAAAGAGCTGCCAGCTACTGATTCTTGCTCTAATGCTTTGGGAGTTTAATTTTGTTTGTTTACTTTTGAAGAATGTGAATGAATTTTCTTTTTTCAGTATAAAAAAAATTGGGAAATATAAAAATTAGAAAGTAAATATTTTCTTTTAATAGAGGAAAATTTCTATCGATTTTATATCATTCAGAATCATTGCTGAACTCACTATTAAAGAAGAGGAATTATGTGACGAATTAGTTTTAAGAACGAGAAAATTTTTCTTCACTTTCGAAAGACTTTTTTTCAATTAAAAATTTACTTTTCTGTTCCGAAAAAAATTCTTCTTCAATTAAGTTTTGGGTTGTTCTTTATTTCGTACTAAGTTTTAATTATTCTAATCCTTCTTAATAATAATATTATGCAAGTAGAATAGTAAATATTATTCGGATCATCACTGGTACGGACACATTTTTTGGAACAATCAATCTTTAGGAATAGTTGCTTTACTTTTTGTGCTGCCATCTAGTAGTGTTCCAAAGAAACTGTTATTAGTGAAAAATGTGTCTGTTTCTTCGCAATTAAAAATATCAAAGATAAAAACAAAGAAAATGTTGTTCATAAGTTATTTTATTGTTATATTTTATTTTAACTAAACGTGTTTAATTTTTTTTCAATCGGTATATAATAAATGCATTTGAAAGAGTTAACTTTGATTTCTTTTTTAATTTCTAAGAATAAATATTGTTTTCAAACTTTTAATGTTAAAACTTGAGAAAAAAATTCGAATCGGAATATGGAATAGTTTTTAATTCAATAAATAAGATTATTAAAAAAATTAATCAATTTTTGGTAGAAAAAAAAGAATGGATGAAGAAATGATAAATAATTTATTTTTCTGAAGAGAAGACAGTCGAATACGTATGATAGTAATTAAATGAAATAATTCGAATATTCTTTCTCGACCAAGATACTTGTTGGATTATAGCATTATAATGAAAAACATTTGATTAGGTGAATTTTCAAATCTATCAAATTTTTATCGCATTTCTTATGGTATTTTTGTAGAAGAAATTCAAGGTTTTAAAATTAAAATCAAAGTCAAAAGTAGTAGCATTAAGGTGCTATAATTTAATTTTTAGTGTAAAAAGTATATTAAATATAAAAATGCATACTATTTTCTAATTTTTTAGTAGAATGAAAGAAAATTTTTCAACTTTATAAGCACGTGATAGGGAAAAAATTATAATTTCCTAAAAATGTGTGGTGCTATTAATATCACATTTTATAATTTCCTTGCTGTGAATATTTCATTTTTATTCGATCGTATCCCAAATCATGAAAAAAAAAATCTGTAATTTTCAAATTGCTCAAACGGCTGAGATTTTAATGAATTTCGATAGTAAATTTTTCCTCAACAAAAAGTTTTTGTTGAGGGAAAAAAATTGGAATTAATGTAAGGTATTTTTTAACACCCATTATTAAATCAGTAGTGCTAAAACTTTCTTCCACAACTGCCTAAATATGTGAAAACATTATTACTACACCTTGTATTTTCCTAGTCGTATATTTTTATGTTTACTTAATCGGCGTGTAAAACAACTGTTACCGCCTAACAACCCAACCTTGAGATTTTAAACATTTAAGATTCCCTAGAGATGAAAGAGCCATTTTCGAAATTCCGTATGTGTTTTATGAACATGATTATCTAATAAAAAAATAACGTTACTAGTAAGATAGGAAAATAGTCAGATATTGGGCAAATTTTGAACAAAATCTATCAACACGAAATAGTATTTCTAAAAAAGTAGGCATACAATTTCTCAACTATTATTACGGATCTATAATAAAACAACTAGTCTTTTGTAAGAATGAAAGTTTTATAGATACCTCTGATAGTAGTAGATGTTAGGTCATTGAACGCTGATCTTAATTAAAAACATCTTAATTAAAAAAATCTATCAACACAAAATGGCATTTCTAAAAAAATAGGTATACAATTTCTCAACTATTACAATGGAACTATAATATAAGAGCTAGTCTTATTGTAAGAATGAAGGTTTTACAGATACTGCTGATGGTGGTCGATGGTAGGTCATTGAAGTTGATATTAATTAAAAACATACAGGTTTACAAAAACACAAGAAATTTGCCGATATCTGTACGAGGACTCAAAAACTTATACCCTTTTGGAAACATTCATTTCAGCTATATAAGTGGAGGCACACACGCGAAGGGGAGTCAGTCGAGTACATTCTTTCTTGGGAGTGTCGATTGCGAAGAGAATGCTGTAGCTACAATCCGAACAATACTGAGTATTGCTGATATTTAATTAGAGAGTTTCTGTTTTGAGAATGTAATAATAATTTTTTTATGTATGTTTCAATTGTGTTTTGCTACCTTATGGAATAAACTGTAGTAATGCTTGTTCTTTTCTTAGCTTGTTAGATCTAGCTCCGTAGATCCACCTGATGGATCTTCCATAACACTAAAATGTGAAGCTAAAAATATATTACCTGTGTTTCATATTTACATTGTGGAATAAAGTACGGTAGTATATTTTCTAGCTTGTTGAATCCAGCGCAGTACAGACTCTAAACGCATCTTTCGTAACACTAAAATGTAAGGCTAAAAATAAGGCTTCATGGTTGTAGAATAATTTTAACATACACGCATGATATATGTGTCTTAATTGCTGAAGAGGTATTCTTGCCTTCATCATTGAAAAACTGTGAATTCGGGAGCCGATTTCTACCAAAACCCGTCGTTATAACCTGGCTTATTCTAAATTTAACTTCAAAATTCAAAGATGAGGGGGAAAGAGGGAATTATGAAGTTGAGACTCGGATTAGTTGCTCAGATCATCTGCGGAAACGGATTGCCATTTGCTACCTCAGATGTTATTTTCGTCATCTAATTACTTTTCAAAATTCGCAATATGTATTCAAATTATCCCTAGCTTATCTCCAAAGTAAAAATTAATATAACTATATTAAACTATTAGGTTGGTGCGTATGAAATGTCGGATTCTCTTTACATTCGGACGTTTGTCTCCCTGTTTTCGTTATACTTTTGTCTTTGGCATAACCTCATTCATAGTCGTATTGTCCATTGCCAGAGACTCATTTCAGCAAAATAGGTTTTCTCGAAGGTCTTCCCTTTTGTTATTTCTTTTGAGTTTATTGCCGATATGAATTCTGCCGACATTCGCGTCATTTTCTTATATGAGTACAAACTTGGTAATAGTGCTGCAAAAGCTGCACGCAACATAAACCAAGCGTTTGGGGAGAACACGGTTAACGATCGGAAAGGGCAGCGTTGGTTCGAAAAATTTCGGACTGGCAATTTTTCACTGCAAAATGAGCCGCGCGGAAGACCCAAAACGTCTGTGAAGAATGATGACCTGAAGGCTCTAGTGGAAGCGGATCCAGCCGTATCCACGAGGGAACTTGCTATCAGGATGAAAGTTGACCATACAACGATATTGAGACACCTTTCTGAGATTGGCAAGGTTAAGAAGATGGACAAGTGGGTACCGCACGCACTGACAGAGCGAAATAAGCTGGAACGAACTGGAATATGAAGTTTTGCAGCATCCACCCTATTCACCGGATCTCTCGCCGACCGATTTTCATTTTTTCAAGCATTTAGAGCTGTTTTTAAGGGGCAAACACTATGAAAATGAAGACAGTCTAAAAAACTCGATATCAGAGTTTATTAATTCTAAAGACCAAAATTTTTTTAAGACAGGCATCTACGCTTTAAAATCTCGTTGGGAGAAGTGTATTGAAGCGAATGGAGCATACTTTGATTGAATAAACAGCTTTTGAAGAAAGATATGCAGTTTTATACAATCACTTAAGAATCCGACATTTCATACGCACCAACCTAATAAATGTATCTAAAGTAAATGTTTTAATTTTATATATTTACTTTATATATTTATATATTTCATATATGTCATGCATGATATTATTATTCCGTTTATTCATGGTGCTGTGTGTGGTATTCCCTGTGCTGGAATTTTTTATTTATTTGTCTCTTAGTCCATTTCTAATATTACGTAATCTGGCTTTATTATAGCTGTATTTAAATTACTGTGGTTGTAACTTGGAATATTGTGGAATTCAGATAGAAGAAACTTCATCAACAAATTAGCATCTATTAATTTTTTTAATTTTAAGATGTTGTTAAAATACTTTTATGTAATATTTTCTAAAATTATCATCTAAAACAATACAACTGCAAATGAATAGTTAATATTAGCCAAGCTATCAGTGAAAAAAGTAATTTTGGATCTTTTTAAAGGATTTTTATGGCTTGCAATAAAAATCAAAGTTAGAACATATTACACAAAACAACGTGTTGATTTTTATTTGAAAATATATTGGCAACTCCGAAAATATATAAAATAATAGTTTATAATAGCAGCAAATGAAATGCGTAACTAACATTTTTTTATTTACATGTTACACAAAAGATATAAAAAAAAAGGATTTTGATAAGTATGTAATCATTTTTGATATTTGTCATCCTCTAAGTAACTGTGTAGGGCCGCAATGGTCTGCTGGTAAGGTTCCGGCTTCGGAACTGCTGGGTTTCAAGTTCGAGATCCGATTCCTCCAAAGAACCGTCATGTAAGAGGGTCCATTGAATATTAAATCCGTCAAGCCTAACGTCCTCCAGCTGATGTGAATGGCGCCGAGAGAAGGGAGGCAGCTCAGGTGTCGTCCTCATCATCTGACTGCGGTTCAAAATTACGAGGCCCGTCCCAAAATTGCTCGATTGTTACTTTACAACGGGACGTTAAAATAACTGAACTAAACTAAAACTTATTGAGTAGCCTCGTGTATAAAATATTACTAATATAATATGATATATTTTCATTGAGTTGCACCGTATGTTTAATTGCATCAATTTATCTTGGAGTTCAGAATGCGCATAAGTGCAAAATGGCTATGCAAATGGCTAAGAAAGAAATTATCAAGTTATAAAATCTTACACAACACTTTCTTCTGAAAGGCATCCCATTTTCAAAATATTAAATACTATGGAGAGTAAATATTTTTATTCCTTTTTTTTTAATTCTAAAAAAAATGTGTCCCGTCTTAACAATAGCATTCTCTTTTTGTATTTATATTTCATTAATCAGAAAAAAATTAATACTTTGAATAATTACAGAATTGTTTGCAAACGATGGTGGTCTTCCCAAAACTTTATCAGATATTCTCTAATAAAGGTGCCACCTCTTTTTTCCCTTGTAAAATTTTGGATTTTGAACAAGACCATAATCGCCTTGAAAGCTCATATTTTTATTTTCACTCATGAAAACGTTCGCAATTTAGTAAAGAAAACAGGTATTTGTAGATTAATTGCTCTCCAGTTACTAGCAATAGTTAAGAAACATTAACTTTTGGCATGAATCTAGCTCTTTTGCTGAATTTAATTGCAACCATTGAAATTCTTTAAGTATTGTACACTTAAAAGTACATTCCTATAAATGCTCAAACCCTCCTTCCCAAATACGATAAAAAAATTCAATACGGATGTTAAAATTGTGTGCAAAATTTTATCTATGTCTTTGCAGTTGCTTAGTTGTGCAGTCGAACAGACAGACTTCTAAATGGATTTCGAACAAACTTTGGCAAAAATCTACAGATTTAGTTAAGAGACCAACTACCAAATTTCAACCGTCTAGTCCAACTTGTTTTTAATTTATCTCAGACATAATTCCAAAAATATATTTTTTGATTGCGGAGAGGTCTAAGATGTGAAGATTCCTCACAATTTCAAGCTCAAATTTTTTGACGGTCACAATATGTTCCCTTTTGTATACTATGTATATCAGAAAGTAAAAAGCATCATTTGCACGTCATTCTTTTTCTACTACTTTAAAATTCTAAATAGGTATCGACGGAGAAAGTACAAAAAAGGATGTTATTAACATAACTTTATTTAAACTCTTAAGTAAAGAATGATGAGTTCATCATCTTTGGCTTTTGTAAAATGATATGCGAAGAAAAAGACGGCTTATTTATATCTTAAATTAACCTCCCTTAAAAACAAAAGTTTACAATTAATAATTTCCTGATATGAATTTAAATCAGAACATTATTCTATTGTTTAAATGGGAATATAGAAAAATACCTTCAACTTTTTAAAAACTCCAATACTATTTCAGTTAACGATAGTTATCAAACAAAAATTTCGACCAACTTATTGTCTTTACCATAATCAATTCATATTCATTGTGCGTATCAGCTTCCAACATTCAAACAATAGAAATACAAGACATGAAGTCATCCTACTTGTTAGTCAAGATAAACCGTTTATTGTCTTCGAAAGACATTTGCCCCGCCTAAGAAAAATTACTACCATCACTCAAGCCAAGAAACCGGTTGTCTAACTAGCAAAGCAGCCATGATCCCCCTCTCCCTTATTTAGAAACAATAGATTTTTTTTTTTTTCGAACTGTAAAGACTGTTTGCTGAAAACACTTTCATTCTATATTGCTGTTGAGCAATATTTTCTGTCTACTTGAATACTAATGTTCCTGTAGGTGGACGAAGGAGGCAGATAAAAATATACGACATCTTTTGTAGCGACGTTAGTTAAAAAAAAAAATTTAAAAAGAAACTTACAACTCAATTTTTATACTCAAGGTAACAAGCAAGAAAAATATTTCAAGGATTATATACAATAATAACTATTTTTAAACCCTATATTCTAATGTTAGTTGAAAGAAAAGTGTTGCTTTAATTAAATGTTTATATCTTAGAAACATTTCCAAATGAATACAGTGACAAACTAAAAACGTAATTATATTATTTTAATTCATTATAAATATTTGTTCTAAAATCCATTTTTCTGTGCAAGTATCATTAAAAATGATGTAAAGGATTAATATGTTCTTCGGGTGATACGTCTTCTAAATAAATTATTTTAAATAATCGTTTAAAAGTAATAATTAATTCTAAATAAATAAATCAGTTTCATCCTGATCAAAAGAAATCTTAAAATGAGTTTCCTTTCTAGTTCTTCGTTTATAAAATTTAATTTTGGATGTTGTTTAATATCGTTATAATTAATTAACTTCATACTAATAGAACGTTCTAAACTCTGAAATTGTTTTGAAAACTAAAGTTAGATTTGCTTTTTTTTTTCTTTTAATTAAAATTTATTATTATGCTATCTAAATAATTTAAAAGTTTAATGACTCGGCTATTTTATTTTGTGTGAAGTAATAAATCGCTGCAAAAATTTAATTCGGAATTAAACGCTAAAACTTCACAAAATGAAAAGTAAATGAAATAGAAACTTTTAATGAAACAAATCTAAATTAATAAAATTATGTAAACGAAACAAAAACGAAACTAAATACGGAAACAAAACTAAAATTGGAATCGAAACTAAAAATTATTTCGGATTACATATATGTATAATTTTAAGAACGTCTATTGTTTTATTATAGTTTATTAACTGTTATATATGGAATATTATTATTCCAATTGAAATTTTTAAAGAATTAAAGAATTGTGAATATTCCTTTTTATCTTTTTTTTAATTATAAAGACCATTTACAACTGGAAGCTATAAGCGGCCGTTTGTTATGCAAACTTGTAAGATTATTTCAAGAGTAGGTTGTTTAAACTTCTTGAGAATAATAAGAAATTCGTTAAATCACAAACGAAAGAAGAACAAAATGTTGTTATTCCTGAATAGATTTTAAAGAAAAGCTTTGATGGAATGCTTTGCAGTAGATCCGCCAACAATAGTTTTAAAATGGTAAGTGGGTGGGATTGTGCCGGAAATAAAATTTTATCTATTTCCATTCATTGTCTGTTTACAACGGAGAAAGGATCCTGCTTTGACTTCCGCTCTCAATTCCTGGAAAGAAAATACATTATTCTATACTTTAAAAAAATCCATAATTATTTAAAATATTTCTGAATAATAAAATGGTTTTAATTGCTTTGTTGGCTTTTAATAGATCATTCGAAGCTATTCAATTATAAATTTACAGTAATAAAGAAATTGCGAAGTAATTCTTAACAAAAAAAACAGATAAATTACAGATTTATTTAATCCAAAAATTAAGCGAAAATCCATGCCTTTGTAATAACCTCAGTTAATATTATTATACAAAAATACTTTTTGCACTATCTTAAAATTTTTATTAAAAAGATCATCTTTTCAACTATGTATATAGTTGTAAAGGGTTTTTTTTTTTCAAGTTAAAACAAAGTTATAAAAATATTTCTAGCTGTGATACGGAACTAAAGTCTTCATTGTTCAGATTTAAATATTTAAATGAGACCCTTTTCATTATTTCATAACAAGATTCATGCAACTGACAGTTGAACTAGTGGTGATTTTAAATTTATATTGAAAATTAATATCTATAATTCATGTTTATAAAAATGTGTGTGCATAACACTGTAATATTAGCATGTATTATTAATTATTTATTTCATTTGAAAGAGTGCACTAAGCCGTGTCGTTTTGCTTCTCAGACTACCTGTGTTTGTCTTGCTTTTTTTTAATCAATACTAAATATCGTTAAAGTTAATTATTAAACAATATATTTCATGAATAATTTAGTAATGAAAATCCATCGTCAATTCTTTAAAAAAATTAACATCATGCGTATATTTTATTCAGTTCTATAAACAGAAATTTGTCAATCTAATCACCGGAACCAAAATTCAAATAAAAATATTTTTTTATAAACCCAGATTTAGAAAATCCTTTTAATGAAACACAAATGATGCATCTGGATTTAATTTCAACAATAGTACAATATTTAAAAACTGAAGGATGAAGATATATGGTTCAAAAGCATATTTAAATATAATAATAAATGTAAATTTCTTTCGTCAAATTAGAATTCGAAATTGGTAATATAAAATTCTTTTGAATTCTTTTTATTGTAATAAAACAAGACAAACTTTTACGGAAAATTTTGAAATATTCTGTTACTAAAAATAATATACATTTTTCAAAAATTCGGAATTTTTTTTATCGAATTACTTTTAAGAAAATTATTCAACATTAAATTCCGTTATTATTGAAAATAAAACATTGAAATATATATCTTCGAAATAAAAAAGAAAATACAATGCTGGTTAAAACCTTTACTTTTGTGTTAAATAATAAATAAATTAAAAATGAAGCCGAAATTAATTTTTTTTCATTCAGGAATATTACTTTGATAGTAAATGAAGAATATAAGATTAAAATTTTGCACTGTTTTAAAAACAAAACTAAGAAATCTTTTCTAAATTTTATGTTAAAATATTTTGAGTTTTTAAGAAACATATTACACTCTGAAATACTAAATAACCGTTTTAATAAGCGACGTTATTCCATTAATTATTCGAATACTGTGTAGCAATTAAATGATTATTGACTGTATGAAGTTTTCAGACTAAACCAGCACGTAAAAATAGCTGTAAACCTAATAAATAATTCGTCTTTAAATGCAGCGATATATTATGGGCAGAAACAAAAAACTGTTAAAGTTTCTTTTACTGTTCATTTGTAAAAGCGAAAAATTACTACAAAATATGTTCATTCGAATCTCAAAAATAAGCATCAATGATTCATTGTTCCCTGCATGCCTCTTTCATTATAACAAAGTTCTTGCAGTTAATAATTTCTTATTTCCGTTTTTCTGATTCGGTTTAGATTATAAGCAATTTTTAAACAATTAGATATTTTAAAACGCTAATCACTATTTTTCTGAGGGATATAAGTTTTCTGTGAATAGAAATATGATATTCTATGCTCATTTATTCTGTCAAATTTCAAGCTAACTTATTATTTTTTAGAAAATTTATTTTTGTTTTGAGAAATAAAAATTTTTAAAGAAATATTTCTACAATACTATTCATTTGTTCCACACTTTTGTACCCTCCAATAGCCCTGCCTATCCCATCCTCATTATGGCACTGAAAAAAATATTATTTAACATTTTTGTTTTAACTATACCATTTTCAATTCCGCTCAGCATGTCTATGAATTAGGCCTTCTACAAGAAATGCTGATTTCCGTTTGAAGTACATTTTAAATTAGTACTGATTTATATTGAAACGTATGATAATATATTTACAACTTACTCATTTCTTTAAACGAAGAAAAGGAAAAAGTGTGATAAAAGTTTATCTCTATATTTTGGTGAAATTCAATATTTTAACTTTATCTGAATTCTAAAAAAAAACTTTTTTTAAATTAAGTTTATCTATCGCCTTGTTTTTACTATGTGTGCATATGAATACGATGTCGTAACTCGAATAAATGTGTAAGAATAAAATTTCTGATCAAATTATAAATGAAAATCAAGTATTCCAGACTTTTTTCTTTAAAAAAAATTCAGTAAAAACACGTCAAAACTCATTTTACATCGCTTATATAGAATTTATAAGAGATACTAGCACAATCTCAATTCTTCTCAGAAGAGATGAGTGTTTCAATTATTTTCTTAAACAAACAGTATATTGAAAATAAATAATTGTAAAATGAACTATAAATAACAAGTATTCTTGATTCGCCGAATTTTCTATTTCTTTCCAAAATTGTGAGAAAATCTTTCATGGGAAACAACTAATACTTAAGAAACTTCATCAAACAGCTTTTGCAATCGCTTCTGAGAAAAGACCCTGTTTGTTTTCTTAATGTTCCATTTTATGATTTTGTTTTTAGAATTTTTTTTTCTTCAAACTGAAAGAAACATAAATAATTGAGAAACATAGTTCACCAGCATCGTTTTTTTTAAGTTTATTCTACAAATAGCAATTCAGCTCAATGAAAGCTTTGCAAAAAGAACTCTGACTAATGAAAATAGCTGATATAAATAAGTAAAAAAAAAAGTTTGAAACGCGTTGGCATGCCTTTTTCTTTCCTCTCTCACTCTCTCTCTCTCTCTCTGTCTCTTTGTTTTTTCACTTTCTCTCATTCAAAATAATGTATAATTATCTCTAGTATGTAAAGCATAGAGTTATTTCATAGCATCAATGCATATTTATTTTTTTAAATGCGTTTCTCGAAGTAATAAAAAAGTGACTTAAGTTTTTTCGACTTTTTTCTTTGTTAGAACAAAAGTTTACACCATGAGACTATTATTACATGAGACACTGTTCATTCTACCATTTTTTTTTTCTTATATTATCTAGCACTAATGCAACACAGCACAAAGCCATTTTTTAAAGAGAATTTACTCCATTTTTTTAAAGAATTATTTTACGATCCAGCGGTGGTCCTTGTTCTAATTATCAAGAAGCCGCTGTAATGATAAATCTAAGCACACTTTCTAGCTAAATTTTTTTTTCGGTCTTTTTTTTTTTTTTTTGCAGTATATTTTCCTCTCTTTTTTATGTTCACTTTCTCTTCTGTTCTGTATTCTGTTTTTGTTCGCTTTGTATGGTTTGTTTTTCCCTTATAAATTTATGAACACTTTTTCGACAATTTATGTATTTATATAACAAGTACTTCAGTAAAAAGGAATTGCTGTGTTTCGTGGTATTATGTGAGCACGAATTGAGTAAATTTAATTAAATTATTAAAAAGTCCTTGAGGCTGTGTTTTTTTTATCATTTGCTTCTTCAAAGAATGTGTCACTTATTTAATTTCAGTTAAGTTGCTTCATCTGCATGAATTTTACACAGTAGAGGAACATCATTAAAAACCATTGTATTCCATTAAAAGGAGAATCTGAAATTAAATTTGCGAATTATTAGATTTTCATTTGCCTTTTATATATCGTTTTTCAACGACCATTCACATTTTTGTACCATTTTAAAAATATATGCTGTTATGCAAACGATAATCAACTACTATTTTATGGACTTTGGGATTACTATTGAAACTATTTTTAAATGTATAGTTTACATTGCAGTTCAATCGAATCCTTTTTGCAATTGACTATTTATATTATAGGAATTAATTTTGGAACAATACAGCTTTTTAAAATTTTATGGGGAAGTTTTACAAAAACATAAAAGTATTAAAATATGTATTTTGGAAATAATTCTAATTGTATGCATGCATCTAAATAATAATTGAAATTTTATAAATTCAATGAAACAACAGGGTAATGCTCAATCATTTGCATACAAGATCTGTAGCCATTTTTGTAGGATCTTTGTGGATATAATTATTATTTCCCTAAGGAATGAGCAATAAATATGGTTGTCATTTGTAGGATTAAAATTGGATAGAAAATTAAAACTATCTATAAGGTGCGAATAATTCGATAGAGAACGAAATAATGCTTTGATAATACGTCATCTAAACTGATATCAACTATAGAGCACGCTTTGAGTTTGTCATTGGCGTGGATGTCCACATAATGGTATAAATAAATATCTGCAATAACCTTCAGACACGGGTTCACGGTAATGTTTATCTTAGCAATATTTTTTTATTTTTGACATTGATGATTTAGCATCATTGGTGATATAAAAGGGCTCAGTAAAATCTATTTAAACTCGATTCACTAAAATATAATTCAACCGTGTGTCTGCAACAAAGTCCGATTAAATTCTATAAAAAAATTAGTAATTGCAAGTTGCACCTCTTCCTTCACCCTTTTCTCAAATTCTAAAAACAAATCTTTTCTTCTGGATTTTAATTGAATCTTTTTAAATAAACATTTTTGAGTAAAAAATATTCAGACAAATTTCAATAACATAACATCTGTCGAGTTATCATAAATGAATAATTTAGCAAAAAAAAAGTCAAATCTAATGGGAAATTTTAAACAAAATAACAAAAAAAAAAGAAAGTAGCCTTCCCCAAACTTTCTCGTACACACTCTAATAAAGAAAACAACCTACAGAAAACGCCTTGTATGGCATTGGCGTACAATACACTAAATATTAGCCTTGGCGTACAATAGTTACTAAATATTATACTTGGCGTCTATCGCGTCATTCTTAGTAAGTCTTTTGGCGATTTATAAAATTCGAAAATCAAATCGTTATTTTAGATACCTTTTTCTCAATCGATTAAAACAAAAATTGTTCAAAAAAGCGACACTTGCAGTCACAAAACGCCCTACCAAACTTAATTTATTTAACTCACTGCAACTTTGAATTATTGCGTTTATATGCTTCTTAAAGTTCAAACTGCCAAACAACTAAACCCACATTGGATTTGACTCAAAATTTGATAAGCGTCTGCACTGCAGATGTTAAATGCGTGTACCGAATTTTATCCATCTAGCTCTCTTCAATTTTTAATTGCCGTGTTAACTTACATTCAAATAGCCGGACAGACAGACTTCCTCTGAACATATTTCATACAAAATTCGATAGAAATCTGTAAATTTGATATAAGTATCGTATACCAAATTTCATCCATCTAGCTCAAAGCATCACAGGGAGCGAACATTTTTCAAAAATGTGTTTTTTCGAAATCAGGTAAGTCTAAAACATTTAGATTCGTCAAATATCGTTTTGAATTTTTTCATAATTAATATACTTTGTCTATATAATTGTATAAGAGAAACTAAAAATTGAGCCATTTTTATTAAATTGCAATATTTGCCAAAATTGATGGCTTTTAATCAATCAATTGCAGTAAAAGAAAAGAAAAAAGATCGTACTCATCAGCACACTAATTTGAAAGCATAAAAAATACCATGAATTATGATCTGAAATTTAAACGATTTGAATTTGAAGGAGTTCTAGTGCACTGTTCTTCAAAAGGAAATAAAAAATATATAAGTTACTCGAAATTTATCAAAATTATATCCATCTTCTGTATTCCAAAATTTAGACAGTTGGTTATTTACTTAGGATGCTTTACCTGTCTCACATTTCGGCCTTGGTACAAAGAAAAGAAGCAGACTGATATCGTGGAAAGATTGTTACAGTGCAAAAGATGCTACTTATACTACGCAGTGTTTCATTTTTATGAAAATTTATCAAAAATCTATACCTATAATAAAGCTCAATGTGTGTGTATGTGTGTTGGCGCTCTACGGGCCAGACCGTTGTAACTACAGCTACCAAATTTGGTACATGTATACCTTGGAGGTCGGGAATGTGCACCTCGGTGCCATTTTTTTCCAATTTTTAATTAGAATTTGAATTAATTAAAAATTAAAGGAAATTTCGACGTTTTTCCGCTATAACTCCCGAAAATATTATTGCATAAAGCTGATTTTTACATCAAATATAAAAAAATCTATATAATGTGATATTTTCCACATGATTTCATGACAACTTATTGCGAGTCAGAGAGTTATATAGTGCAATGAACAAACGATCGTAAAGGTTCTATAATAATATAAGTTACGTGACTTTCGAAGTTTAAGTATATCTGGCAGAGAAATTATAAAGAGAGTAAGGTGCATAAGTATTTAATTGATAATTTTAGAACGCATTACTTTTGGCGAAACAGCTGGTCGCCAAAGGTGGCTAGTCATAAATAAGCAACAATCATTGGACATATAGAAGTTTCAATCATATTTTTACTTTAAAGTTTTTTAAATTATTATCAAATAACTTTTTTACTATGACGATCTTGATTCCATACAGTGCTACACCTTCGACTCCTGCTAGAAACCCCGAACATCTCTAACCAATCATCAGCATTCATCGATTTATGATTGATCCCCTCCCCACCGTTATTCATCATGCAATTACATCTCAAGTTGTATGTCCTGAGGTTATTGCCCTCTCTTACATTTTTATTTCTGATTTATTTTTCAGGCTTCAAGGTTTTACATCTTTCATACATCGACGTACTGTAATCAAGTTATCTGTGATGGGAAGAGTTTTTTTCCACAATTTTTCTTCTTTCAGAAATGAGTCGAACATTTAGCCATATTTTCTCCAGTAACTTTGTAATATCCAGTAATAAATATATTTAAAAGATATCTATAAAATTTTCATTTATTAATTGACAGAAATGTTTGCCAAAGAGTATTTTATCACATATTCTCTAAAACAGGATTAGGCGCAGAAGTTAAATTTTGAAATCCCAGTATACTTCCGATATTCGCAGCTAAAAATTTCTTTATTCGTGGATCTAATAAGTACATACTTAATAATAAAAGGATTCCAATTGGTATTCAACCCAATATCCTTTGTAAATGCCGTCAAATGAACTCATAAAAAAGTAAAATAGATCTTAGACTTTGCCTAAAGTATGTTAAATGATATTGCCGAGGACTTTGACATAAGCCAACTTCGCCGCGATCGGGGGTTTTGAGAATGTAAACAAACAGAATAAAAGCAACCTTATAACACAATGAATAAAATATATTCGTAGAATTAACGACTAAGAAATAAGGTAGAACTAACGATTAAGAAACGAAAATTTATTCACCTCATTCCAAAGATTAAGTTGAATCTGACGCAAAGAAGGCTGATCTCAAAGACTATTTTATCCATTTTAATGTAACGATTAAAGACTGGAGCAAATTATACGAATACAGAATGAACGACTCTATTGAATACAATAATCCAGCGGAAACATGAATAAGAAAAATGAATAGACAGGAAATAATAATTTATTATATATATTTTTTTTATTTTGTCACCTAGGAACGTATCCCCTATAATCCAATATAAATTACCATTCCGTATTCACAGTTTCTGTATTCGCGGCATATTTATGGAACATATACCCCGCGAATAAAGAGCTTTTACTGTACTGAAATAGTTTGATTCTGAAATCCATTATGCCTCTTGACGAAGGAAGAAAAACGACTTTCTAACATAGTTACGCATAACGCGCAGTCAAATGGTAAAGGACATGAGTTGTAACCGTTTATCAATGACCTGTAAAGTCACGCGAATTGGCCGAATTAACATACAAAAATGATCCTGTCCTTAAGGTATGTGGCTATGTTTGAAATGAATTTTTTGAAAAACGTTTGAAAGTGGCTTTATTTCCTAATATTTGCATTAAGAAGACTGAAAAAACACCTATGAAATCAAAATATACCAGCTAAGTGGCAAACATTTTTTAAAGCTTTGAAAAAAGGGCATATTATTTATTTTGGAGGAATAAAAAGAAGTGTAAAGCAAAAATATTCTAGTTTAGATATTTATCAAATGATTTGCTTAAAATTTTGCATATAGCTTATGAAATTTATCATCTTATTATTATTATTATTTAAAAAAATAAGCTATTTTCCATTCATTCTTTAAATATTAGGATTCGACTAATAAATAACTCAAAATTTTAATTTTTTTTTTAATTTTTACATCATTAAAGCCATTACAAAATATTTTAAATGAATAGATTACTATTCTGTAGTTCAAGAACTGCAGAAGATAATGCAGTTTCAAATTTGAATAAAATTTGAATAAAAATATTATATCAAATTTAAATAAAAAATATGTATTAAATTTTAATTTATGATGTTTTTGTAAGAAAGCTCTATCGATGACCAGAATTAGAGAAAATAACATTTAAAGATGTAAAATAGAATTACATGCATAAAAAAGAATTATATAACATAAAAATCAGAGTAACATTACATAAAAATCGGTGTAATTTCCCAGAAAATACACTTAGAAACAAATTCTAAAAATTTTTTTTAATCTGTTCAAACATTAAAATATTTCAATTTTTGAAAAATTCATAATTTTTCAAAAAAAATTGGCTTTTTAACTTAATAACCTTTTTAAAATGCAATTTGTCCAAAATTTTGCTAAGTCCCAATACATAGGCTAGAATTAAAGCTTTTTTAAACCAGTAGGAATCGTTTTTATAAAAACTTACTCATATACTCTCTAATTAATGTACTTGAGCCCTTATTAACCGTAACTATTAGCAAACAATAGTTACAAAAAAAACCTACTAGTGTGCAATCTTTGACGACTAATCGTTAGGATGCGGTTAATTCATAAATATCAGAAAAGTTAATATGTATTTTAGTTGCCTTTTTCCAATCAATACAAACTAAAATATAACACTGATCTAGATTTGCAATTTTGACAGACGGTCAGATCCGTCCGTTTCCAACTTAATAATCATCTACATTTTAGTTTTAAAACGGGATACGAAATTTTATCCTCCCAATTCTCTTTATTTTGTAGTTATCATGTAGACCTCTATTCGGACAGCCGGATAAGCAGATTTTTTGAGTGAATTTTCTCTAAATTTGATACAATTCTACAAATCTGGAGTAGAAACAGCATGCCAGTTTTCATCCAAATTCCTCAAAGTATTTTTGATTTATTATGTTCAGAGACAGGTATAATGTGTTCCAAAAATGTGTTCGGACAAAAAAGAAATTTCTAACATAGAAAGTTATCAAAATCTCGAATTCGAATTTTTCGACGATTACAATACCTTCTTTTTGTAAACTTTGCTTGCAAGAAAGCAGAAAAAAAATATCTAAAAACTTCCGATCCGTAAGAAAAGCTTACTAATTTTATAAACGTTGGAAATGAAAAAAGGTCTCAAGTTTTTCTGTCAAAATTCTCTTTTCGTGTTTACACCTACTGTTATTTTCAATCGCGTTTTGCTTCTTTTTCTGTGAAAATAATGTCTGCTTTGTCTTAGAATATAACTTCCTGCATCGCTCTGTGCTTATCTGTACAGTTTCACGATAAAAGGAAGGACGAGTTCTTGTTGTTGATGCTGTTTTATTTCTTTCAATTTTCTGTACTTTTTCACTGGAGGAAAATGAAAAGCATCTTTGAAAAAAACGGAAGGCATGTCAATCATTTTGAAATTAATAGACTGTGATTTATTTTGCTTTCCGCTTCCGAAACTCTCTGCGTTTCAGAAATTGTGAACTAAATTACTATTCTGAAACATGGAAATAATTAAGAAGATTAACAAACATAGCATACGACAGTACATTATTGCATATGACAATTAGTTAAAAATAAAATAAAACTTCCTAGTTATAGGGTTATTCTATTGCATTTTATCTTAAGTATATCAGTCTTTGCAAGATTTTTTATGCTCCACTTAAGCACTGTAATAAAAAAATGTGATTATATTATGTAATCAAAAATAAAGTTGAAATCATTATAAGCATTATGGGTTTCATTTTAAATGTCAACTATTTTTTTCAAAATTAGTTTGAATTTTGTGACTTTATATCTCATAGAAATTCTTTATTCTTTTTTTATCCTTTTTAAATTATTCGGATGACATTAATAAGTTAAACATTATTGATAGCAAAATAGTGATAGTACAGGGACAGAAATCATTTTTGACATCAAAGGAAAAAATACATAAATATAACATCCTGACAGAAGTGCAAAATTTCTTTTTAAAGCTGAAGACAAGTTTTATTGATGAGAAGAAATATTCATATTGATTCGAATTAAGTTTTCGGATATTTCTAATCTATCTCATTGAAAAGATTTTAAATAAGTTCTTTAACTGTAATTTCCTTATACATTTCTTTTATTTACCTAATTTGATATTAAAGAATGGTTCAACAAAAGTTTTCTTAATCTTTAATTCATTTCATTGATTACAAAATAAAATTACAGTGAAAAGAAAATATAAATAATAATAATAATGGAATAGAAAAGAAATTCATTTTGCTACACACTGAAGGCTTCTAGAAGGGAAAAGGATTATATGAATTCGATATATTTTTAAATATTGTAAATCAAACGATTTTATTTTATTGTGACTCTCTAATTAAAACTTAATTTTCGTTTAAAAATTATCCTGTAAGGCATCATCCTCTGTATTTAATAAACAAATATTTAACCTATGTATACATTTTTTCAATTGAAAATGCTTTTTTAGAAAGAAAAAAAAACTTTTTTTAACGCTAAATTAAATTCTCTTTCCCAGCCGATTTTGATTACACGCTTTAACTGCGGTTTTTTTTATACAAAACTAATTTCCCCAAATGCGCTGTGCTCTTTCGGAACTTCTCAGCCCTACATTAGAAGCATTCCGTCACTCTTTTAATGAGAAGTCAGAGCGGGGAAGGCAATCCCTTTGAGTCACGTTCCGCTACTCCATCTCTCCGCCTTCCCCACTTCTCAAATCCCTTACGTCCGGTCCCACTCAAGCGTGCAATCACTGACACACACATAGTTCTGCACTCCGAAGGTGATGGGATGCAGCATAATAAGGTACTACCCGTCCTCATTAACTTGAGATTAAAATGAAGTCATATTTTTCCCTCAGGGGGAAGTACATAAAAAAACTTCCCTCTGTTTTTCCCTAATATTCTCGATTAATCCCTACTGGTAGCGGCTAAGTCAAAGAATATGTGTAGTGATGTGACGAAAATAACTGGAGTAAAACTCTTTTTCTGTAGGATTTAAAGTTCTAATAAAATTACGGATCTCTGAAGACAAAGATGAGTAAAGTCTCATTGTCTTTTAATTTTGGAAAAAACAAATTCTTCAAATAAATTCAGTGACAAAATGAGAATTTAATCATTATAAAACTGAGAGAGAAAAAAATATTATATTCTCTAACATATTTGAAATATAGAACAAATTATATCCTTTCCATAACTAGTGAATTGCTTTTATACTAGATAAAATAAATGGAGAATTAAAGTGTTTTCTTTAACGTGATAATGTTTGTAGGTTGGCATTCTACCAACAATTGCGTCTTCTAGCTTGAATAATAATAATAATATAATAAAAAACGCTCTGCAGGATAAGCCGTTTTATCTAGAGGTAATTCTATTTAACCCTAAATTTTTAAAAAATAATTTCAATTAAATTTTAAATTAAAATTAATCAAAATTTTTACTGTTTTATTTTATGCCTTCAAAGCATGTTATTGCACAAGAATTATTTTTACGCTGTTCTACATTTAAATAATAAGCTTTTCGTTGATTTCAATTATACTTATATACAATTTTTCTTTCTAATGTCGTTGTAATGTTAAGCATTTTTCACTATAATATTTTTTATTTGGAAACTGGATATACATTAATGCACTTTACGACGATAGTAACTGCACTGTTTGTGTACCTGTTATAGCTGCTATATAAGTAAAAACGAATTTTAAGAATGAAATTAAGATAGACGAATGAATCCTAAAAAAAATATCGTGCGACGATGTTTTGGACAAATTGAATTTATTTTTTTATTTATTAATTTTGCAGACGATTTTTTAGCAGATTATTTCTAGGAACACGATATTGATACATTCAATCGAAAAATAAAAAAAAAGAATGTCACCAAAAAGATGTACGTAAGATTTTTTCGTAAATTCTTCACTGAAAAAGAACTGGTCTAGAATTTTATGAGAAAATGTCCGCTTTGCCAGCAAATTAAAATATTAGTTAAGAGTTGAATAAAAATATTTCACAAATAAACATTTGTAATACACATCAAATTGAAATTACATTTTAAAAACCAATAGGTTTTGATAAAACACATTTTAAACTAATAGCAAACTAACGCATACTTATTTGCATAAATATCATGAAAATATTTATTTTTTATAACAGTTATATTATATTTTATTAAATGAAATTTTAAAGGAAACACGATATTTTATTGGCTATCTATATGTTTAAAATAAGCAGCAGAAGCAAACTAATCACCTACCCCAAAAACTAATCCGTTTTCATCAATTTTTGCTTCACATGAAAACTCATGATTCTTCGATCAATTGTCACCTGCCTTCCCCCACTCTCCTTTTTAGAGATTAATTTCAAAACCTTTGCTTCATTGTATATTGTCTGATGAGAAAAATAGTCGCATAGTCCCTCAGAAAAAAAATATGAAGATTCTTGACCTTGTGAAATAAACAATATGATACAATTCTAAGAATAATCATTGGAATAATTTTTACTTTTTCAACTTCTGATAGTGAGTTGTTTCACTCTCCGTCTCTCCCGTTGCATATTCACCCCCCGCCCTCAAAAAACCCACCAAACAGCTGATTTTTTATTTTCATAATATCGTACATGAACGTTAATAAGACGCGTAGAAAAGTTTTTAAAAAAGTTGTATGTTAATGGCATGACAATGACAAGAAGTGAATATGATAAATATAGTAATAGAAAGTATACCGTTAAAATCGGCAGGTTTGATGCGAGTATATGCAGAGCCGGTCTTCTCTACGAAGGGGCGCGGGTGCAAGAAACCATTTAAGGCCCTAAATTTTAACAAAGTAAAAAAAAAAAAAAAAAAAAAAAAACCGAACGTGTGTTTATTTATTTAATGCGTGGATTTGTTTTTGCTGTTAATTACTTCAGGAAAATTACAATTTTTCCTATTTCTTTTTCGATACACAACATTTAAGAACAACATAAGAACATTTAAGCATTATACCCATAAGCTTGACTGAAGATAATCCTTTATTAATTTTAATTTGCTGAAAGAGAGTTCAGCATTTATTATTGAAACTGGCAGCATTTAATATATTTAGAAATAAATCATTATAAATATTAATTAGAATATATTGCAATACGTGATGAGCGTTATTTACATCCCGCTCATTCAAAATCAAATCTCATTTCAAAGTAATTATAAGGAATAAGTTTTCATATAAGTAAAAACATATAAGTAATATAAGTAAAGTTCATATAAGTAAAACTCCTTATTCGCGCTTCCTTCATTCGCGTTTTCACTATTCGCGGATTAAAAAAATGTGACCCAATTTCTATATTCGAGGCTAAAAATTTCTTTATTTGCGGGTCTTATAAGTACATCTATATCTATATCTATATTTATAATAAAGCTCAATGTGTGTGTGTGTGTGCGTGTGTGTGTGTGTGTGTGTGTGTGTGTGTGTTGGCGCTCTACAGGCCAGACCGTTGAACCTACAGCTACCAAATTTGGTACATGTATACCTTGGAGGTCCAGAATGTGCACCTCGGAGCCCTTTTTTCGAATTTTTAATTAGAATGTGAATTAATTAAAATTTAAGCGAAATTTCGACGTTTTTTCGCTATAGCTTCCGAAAATATGATCGCACAAACATGATTTTTATATCAATTTAAAGATTAAAAAATTATTTTTCTAACGGTATTAGTGTTTTAAATTTACATCGTAAGCTACTATTTTTAACGAATTTTTAAAGAAATATATTAACTATGTTTTTATCACGTGACTGGATAAAATAAAAGAATGCCGGAAGCTCAAATAAAAAAATTTATCATCGCAAAATAAATCAACAGAAATGCAACTTTCAGCACGTGACTGGATAAAATAAAAGAAATATAAAATGTGATATTTTCTTTAAAAAATAAATGCAAAGCAAAGGTTTCTACAATCGTTTGCAATATCTATATCATTAACTCAATAAATCTTCTTTATTTACGTTAAACCTGATTGAATTTAAACAGGGTATGCATTGAAAACCCGACTTAATGGCATATTTATGTAATTGTTTGCAATATCTGTATCATTAATTTAATACTTTTTTTTCCCTTTCTCGCTTTCTTTGAAAAAACATATTTAATATTTTGGCAACATCATCGAATTTTTTTTAATATTTTGGAAGCATAAACGATGGTTCAAACTGACTGATTTATAAAATTAAAGAATATTATTAGGAAAAAGTGTACTTTTAGAACTTTCCGTCCATCATCTTAAAGAAAATATTTATTTCAGGCCAATACATGCCCGGAATTACTTCAAAGCTAATGAATATGTGATTTAATTGGAAATTTTAGAACGTATTACTCATGGCGAACCAGCTGGTCGCCAAAGGCGGCTAGTACATAATAATAAAAGGATTCCAATAGGTATCCAGCCCAATATCCTTTGCAAATGCCGTCAAATGGACTCATAAAAAAAGTAAAATAGATCTTATGAAAACTTTGCCTAAAGTATATTGTTAAATGCAAACTGCAAACATAGCCGAAATCGCGAATGGAATCGGACTAGATAGGTTCGAACAGATAGAATCGAGTGACATTCAGGAATGGATTGATTTGCAAGATGAAGATTTGACTGAAACCGACTTGGAGGAAATGTTAAATTCTCAGCCCATTGAAGAAGAGGTTTCAACAAGCACTGGAAACGTGATATTTAATCTGAAAAATCTTAGTGAAAGTTTAAGAATGGCAAATGGTCTTTGCGATTTCCTTATGAACATTGATCCGTCTACCGAACGAAGACTTCCTTTTAAGAGGCCAATTGCTAATGCGACTGCTGCGTATCAGTCTGAATGGAAGGAGTTTTTAAAAACTGCCAAGCAAGAGAAAATGACAAAATTCTTCAAACCATTGCCTAAGCCTTAAGATAATTAATCAAAATGTTCAAAACCTTCAATCAAATTGATTCCCAGCGAGTCTTGCGTAATGGTTTGAGAGTAACGTTTAAATGCTTTAATAGATTTTACCATCTTTTTGTAGATGCAGAAAATACTACCATAGAAATAACCAAAAAAATTTAATATATACTACTGGAAGCGACATCACAAATCCATAAATTAAAAGAGTATGGTAAGTCAGGCACACGCATAGATTGCATGAGAGCAATAGAGACATTTTTTCTAGATTTTACGATTTCATTTTTCTCTTTCGTGCTTCTACCGTTATCGTATGCCTGTCCACTACATTCCTTAATATCTAAATAAAGCTCACTTAATAGATATTTTTCTAATCCTTCTACAGTCACACCAATTACTTCATTAACTTCTATAAATGACTCATTTATACTTAATCTTTTCTCTTCACGATTTATATACCTAATAAAGACTGAATTCTGCGTTTTATGAGAAATATCAGAAATAGAATCCGTTTAGATATTGTAATATGTAGCTGCATTTACATTTTCTTTAATTTTGTTAAGAACTTCATTTCCTAAGGTAGGAATAATTTGATCTCGTAATTTATGAACTAAATCCTCGACAATTTAATTTCTGGAATTTTTTTATGCTTATTTGATCCATAAGCACAGAGTTGAGTTTTCTTAGCAATTCGATTACACTTAAAAAATTTCCTTTTTCAGGTGTTACTATTATTGCATGGTTTTCACGAAGTAGAAGATTATTATACGCTAAAAACAGAATCACACCTATTTCATATTAATTTGGATTTGTTTTATCAACAGTCGAAAATAAATTTAGTCGTTATAGTAATTCTTTCTAAAATGTGCTTTTGTACGAGTTGATTGCTTGGTTTATTTTCGTTTTACTTTTTGTTTGAACGGCTTAATATAAACAAACATACACAGATGCACACATAAAAGATATTATATTAGATAAAGACTTAAGTAAATAGCTGATGATTTGCAAGTCCATTTGATCCTGCCTCAACTCGACTTCTGGGCGCCAGGCTTGCCACTTAATCTGAGCATGGAATTTCCTTATTCTTAAATGAACTTTTCCCGATTTTTTATAGATGTTAATGCGATCTTTACCAAATGAAGACTCAGTTGATGCTCAGCCAACCACATGGAAACCAGCTTGTAGACTTTTAGTATGTGTAACATTATTATTGTTCAGAACACTATTTTAAATCTTAAGCATAGTGGGGGCCCCCTATGTCGCGGGACCCGAGGGCATAGCACCCGATGCACCCCTCATATGGCCGGCCCTGAGTATATGTTGTCATTTTCAACAACGCTCAATCACAAATAACGAAATGTATTCAAGCGAAGACACAAGCCATAAAACACAGCCAATCAATACACAGCGGCATAGTTAGAATAAACAATAGTAATCGATTGTAAATAACAACTACAAACCAAAAAACTACCATACATAACTCAGTAGGAGGAGGGATTCTACATAGCTTCACTCTACGATCTGTCCAAATGCTTACAATTCTCTACTGTCCCCTAGCTTTAGCTGCATCCAATTGCCGATTCGTTACTACACAATTGGCTATTCAACACATGACTCGATGCTGCTTCAATACTTGTCTCCAAAACTAGGCGCTTTGTTCCAACTCCCGATCCCCTGATTGCTTGAGCTATATTCAACTTTTGCGCTTCGTTGAGCTGATCCAATTAATTCGTCGTTGACTCACTATACGATTAACTTCGACTTCTATAACGGTTATTTACAGCTTCAAGAGCAGAACATAGAAGGGGCTCTAAAAGTCAAGCATAATTCGCCTGCTATTGATTCTATCGCTGAAATTCCTTAACATTTTAGTACCATCTATTTTGCTACCAAATTTGACGATCAATGATCTGGTATCCAATAAGCATCCACCAAAGAAGGTTGTAAAACTATATTTCCTACAATGGAACTAACTGTACGAGAAAGCAACATTACAGATTTGAAACAATATGGATCTTCGATGTGGACCTAATTCTTTAACCAAATCTAGAGATCGATATTCGGTGATTTTCTTCAGTTATTAATTACTGGTTTAAGTTTAATAGACAAGTATCAGGAAATCAAATAAGAATTTTTACCTTTTTTCTTCCAACAGATTATCACAAAAATTTGGCAAAGGACTACAACTGCAGTCACAAAATCACATACCGAATTTCATTTATTTAAATCACTGCTTTTTTTAATTATCAATTTAAAGTGCATGTAAAAGTAAAGATTGACCGAAAGTCAATTTTTTAAGAGATTAGACTCATAATTTGTCAAGAACCGATAGTTAAATGCAAATTTATTTTAACTAAGTTACTTCGTTTTTTAATCATAGCATTTGCTAAAATACAGAATGACCAGACAAACTGTTTCAATCATCTAAATTGATTTGTTTTATTTGTAATATCTTTGTCACCTAGAAAAATGCGATAAATATAAAGGATTTCACCAACAAATTCTGTTTTCATGTTCCATTGTACTGCTTAAAACCAAAAACAACTTCCTAATTTCTGGATAATTAAAAATTCTATTTATAAAAATAGATTAGTCAAGTAGGAATTTAAAAATTGTGCATTTTTTTGCAAGATGCTCGTAATTATACGAAGCAAATACGCTAAATCACAAATTCACATCTCATTCAGCATAAATTTAAATTTTATGCTACCTTGTATCATTATTTTTTTATTTTTCTTAATTTTTGTTCACGTAAAACATTTTTCTTTTTTCGTAAACAAAGTATATGAAGAAAAAACATTGTAATCCCCAAAAAAATTTAAAGTCGAGACTTCGACGAATTTCCATATTTCAAACATGCCTGAACTCGAGATTTTTAAAATTAAATGTGTTCATCTGTGAACACGATAAATCAAAAATATTTTAAGCTACAAAGGTGAAATTTAGTATATGATCTCAACTCGAAATTTGTAGATTTCTATTAATTTTGAAAGAAATACATTTAAAGAATGTCTCCGAACCCGGATGTCCGAATAAATGTTAGCATTATAACTATAAAACGAAGAGAGAATCCTCAAAATGGATAAAATTTGATACCCAGATTTAGCATTTAAAGTATAGTTATGTATCAAATTTGAATCAAATCCATCAAAATCTTGACCATCTATATGTCTGCATTTTTACAAGCACTTAAAGACAATAGCAAAGAAACACAACGATTAAGATATATAAAATTTTGTGTGTGATTTTGTGATTATAACTCTAGTTCTTAGTCAGATTTTAGTTTTGGAGGGTGGAAATAAGGCTTCTAAATTTATGCATTCCAGGGACTGATTGCCAAGCATTGCATACAAATAGACTCTTTCTTAACAATTGTTCGGTCATTAGCATTTAATTAATGGCATGCAAATACTCTTATTGAAGAACATACGAAGAGTGTGGAATTTCGGGAAGACTACTCCCATTTGGTATTTTCTCTCATGTGAAGTTTATAAAGAGGAAATGTAATATTGTCCACAAAAAAAAATCATCCTAGAAATTTTGATAAGTGTTCATGTGTTTTAGATTTTTATGAGTTCGGAAAATACATTTTTAGAATTATGCTTTCACTATGTCTTTTTGATATATTGGAACTTATAAAGGTAGAAAGATGAAATTTCCTAGTGATTATATTGTGGTGACATCTTAATAAGCCAGTAACTGCCATTAAACATCGGCGATCACTTTTGAATAGGGAATATGTCACTCGGCTGCAAAAGTGGAAGATCACAAGTTCGATCCTTGGCGGAATTCAATTCCACATTGGCTCAATTCCAGATAGTACTATCGCCACAATATCAGTAAAATTGCATATTTTGTTGCACACATCAAACTTTAGACGATGTCCGTCAAAAGGAAGCACATCTCTTTATTTACATACGTATAAACACGATAAATTAACTACAAAAAAATAAATATCTGAAATTTTGTGCATAATTCTTTCGCCAAAAATTAATACGTATAAAATTTTGGATCAAACATTGGTGGGATAGCCGTTTCTTTGCCTGTTAATCCGTATCTATGAGAAAACAATAAAGAAAACGCGCAATTACTTAAATAGAGTTTAACTGTAATATTAAGAAAAGTAGATTAAATTCAAACAATGTCATATTACTATATTTCAGACTAGAAATTTAAATCTTCGATTTCTTTTTCCTTTGAGGTATTTCAGTATTGAAATGTTGCATTTCATCAACCACTTTGCTAAAGTGACGACAAAGACAAACTTTTTGTTTCTGTTTGAGATTTTCGATTTCGAAGCCAGCTCAAAGAATAAGGACCAATCACGATAAAGGGAAAAATAATGAAAGTCCGGATATTGTAAACTCTTTCTGCTGCTTTTGGGGATTTCCTCGGCTTTTGTTCATTTTTCATTTTCATTCAAAGCATGCAAGAGCCGTGGTCGTGCTGTGATGTTTACTATCTGTAGTTGTGAATGATGGATTGGCGATTGTCAAGTTCCGCATGTTTTATTCTGAGGAATGACTATATTTTCTTGACGAAGAAAATATTCTGGGTAAATTTCAGAACTTTGAAGTTATCGTTCTACTGACTATTAATTTATTTATAAAACTTCCTCAGGGATATGATTTCATCCTCATCAGTTCTACAATCTTCGCACAGATCTGATGAAGAGTCAAAGAATACTTTTCAAAGTAGGTATTGTTTATTTTATAATTGCTTATTATGTTCTGTTTTTATTAGTATAATATTTTAAATTTAGAAATGTTTTAATTACGGAAAGGATATTTTATTTTCGGATAGAATTTTTATTTCGCATAATTAATGGAAAAAAAAAAACGTATATATTTTTTAGGTTTTGAGTTATCATAAAAAATGTGGTTATCAGATGAAGAATCTAATTTTGAGAATGATTGTGCTAAAGAACAAGGGAATGAAAAGATCAGATTCAGATCCAATTCCCCTCCACTTCAAGGAGGGGAATCACTGTGTGAATTTTATTTGGATCCGTAAGTATATCATTTGTCAATATTGTCACAAACAGTTTTTAGTTCTCCTCCATTCCATAGAACTAAAATTTATGTTAATTTAGTCAAGATATCTAGAATTTAAAATTTCAGACCCCATCTTTTGCATGTTTGAGTTGTTTGTAAATCAAAAATTAAGATTTTCTGTTCTAAAATTCAGAGGATATAAAGATGTATTAAATTCAGAGGCCATAAAGTCAATGATAGCTTGTGTTTCTTTCAAAATCTTCGTATTAGTTAACCAAAATATTTTTTTAAATCTTTGTTTAAATCATTTAATCACAATTTGTCTAATGAACACAGCTGCTAAATTTCATTATATTAATTTTTATTAAATGTTTTATATCATCACTTTTATTTCTCTTTTTATATGTACACTTTGTATTTGCAAAAAAAAAAAAAAAAAAAAAATTCTTTCATGAATTAAAGAAAGTTTCTATAGCTCAATGGGATCATTTGTGTAAAAATTTTAAGGACTTATGTTTACAGATATAAAATGTGTTCTTAAAAATTTATGGTGAAAACATATTTTTCAATTTAGATAAAAATTTATTTTTAATTTATCCTTTTAATATTCTGAATGATTTGTGAAAATGTCTCTCTTTAGTCCTGAACAAAGTGAAAAATTGAGGTCGTTTCAATTTAATAAAGCACTTTCTGAAAACCAGGATGGTTCTCCAAATGCTAATATGCAGGTAAAAAAAATATTCTTTTGAACATTATAGTTTAAAAGACTTTTCAATATAACATTGTTCTTAGAAATTAAGGAAAATTTATTTTTCCTATTGTTATTCTAGAATGATGTCTTCCGTTTTGTTGGTGGGGAAAAACTTCCTTGCAGAAATTTTGTATCCCTGCTTAATCAAGATTTATTACCAACTAGCACATTTACTCAAACATTTTTGCAAAGCATTCTTTCAAGTGTGGATAGTACTGATCCAGGTTTGTATGTCAATATGTGAAATTTTAATACTTCTGAAAAATCTTTCTAACTTTCATGGCATTTAAATACTTACTTTAAAAAAAATATTATATTAAAAAGAATTTGTTTAATATACTTAAAGAGTAGCATTATAATTTTATACAATTTTTTAATTAGCATATATTTTATTTAATAATTTATTAATGGCATAATATATTTTGTGTGCAAAAAATGATTCCTAATTAAAAACTTCTTCATATACGATGAATTTCAATCTGAAATATTACTCATATTATGTAATTTCTAGGTTGTATATGAATTTTGTAGATGCTTTGATTGTGAACATAAATAATGTACTTTTTTAAATGTTTTTATTTAACCATTTCATTCTCTTTACTGATCTTGATATGTCGAAAAAATATAATAAATCATTCGAATTGCTGTTGTACTGCGTTTTTTATATAAATTTACTTTTATGTTATTTTGTAATATAAACATTAATCACAATTGTCTACTTAAGAACATCTGCTTAATAAAAGTTATTGATATATATGATATCTATATACAATAATATAATATATATACATACGGTATTATTCTACTATACCGGTGCAAATCTCACCAAGCAGACTTTTTGGTGACAGCACAGTGTCACAATTTCGGAGCAGACGATAAAATGGCTGCGACTTTCTTTAAAATATAGCAGTAAAAGGTTACCGGCGGCAATATTCCGTTTGGCATTGATTGCATCATTATTGCCGACTTTTCGCCTGCTCCATTATAATGGAAAAGTACCATATTTACATATAATATAAATACATAATAATATATATAAAGTTATTGATAGTATAAAAGTTATTAATAATAATGATGATACACATAATATATATTTGATAATGTGCATAATGATCATGATTTACTTTTAAATCTTGTTCAACAAAGAATTTTATTTCATATCTTAAATCATTTATTAAATAGAAATTAATTGAAGAATATTTATATATACTAAATATTTCATTAAAATTGTGTTTTGATTTTTTTTTTTTTTTTTGAAAAAATGTTTTATTTTCAGATTATTTATTTAATATACATGGTTACTTTACAGAAATGTGTTTTAAATTAATTTTTTTAAAAGTCATTTGGATTAAGTTTTTTTCATCATTAATATTTCTTATCTTTAAAGTATATAACTTTTTTTGCTGAAGGATTAACATATGTGTCACATCTTCTCCAGATTTTAATGTTCCTTAAATTATTACTCTATTATTTATTTAAAGCTACATAATATTAATACTATAAATTTAATCTAGTATATATTTTACATTACAGTTGTTGCTAATGCTTGGATGGAAACTTTACTTGATGTGATAGATTTACTTCCAAAAGAAATAGTTAAAGGGGAAGTAAGTATTCTTAAATTTTGTAAATTGTTGTTGTTTAGACTAAAATTAAGTTAATTTGTCTTTTTCTATGTCTACATATTAAAGTTTTATTTTTATAATGCTATTGCTGTTCAAATTGTAGAATAAAATGGAAACTTTGATTATAAAGAATAGTTGCCTAAGATGATTTTCTTGCATATTCTGCATTATTCAACAAATATTGGGTCGTTCGGAAAGTAATTTCGTTTTTTCCTGACAAAGGATTTAATTGCATTTTTCGCACCCAATTTCATACTTAAACCGCAAAATCATTTTATGTTTTAAGAGCTGATATAGCAAGGCTTGAGTGTGAAAAAGTGCAGCTCATCCTTCGCAGTAGTTTTTGGATGGTGCCCTTTTAAATATGGAGAGCAATAAACAGCATTTTCGTCATTTTTTTCTTTTTTGCTATATAAAAGGTAAAAATGCTGTTCAAGCCAGAAATAAATTAGCCAATATGTGTGGAGAAGATGTGTTAACAGTACATCAGTACCAGAACTGATTTGCAAAATTTTTCCTTCAAATGAGGAGGCCAAAAACCACCTCGATCAGTTTTTTTTACAGCAAAGACCAAAACTTTTATGAGCGTGTAATCATGTTACTACCAAAAATATGGCAAAAGGTATTAGACCAGAATGGCAATTTTATAATTTAATAAATAATTTATTCATTAAACGAAAATTTCTTTTCATTTTGACAAAAAAATACGAAATTACTTTCCGAACAACCCAATATAGCTATTTAAATTATGTAGAGTATAATTTTTATGTATCTAGCTTGCTTATTATTATATCTTCCAAACATTCTTAATATTTCATTATATACTGTTAATACTTTGAAACCTCAAAAACTGTAATGTCATTATGCCAGTTTTACTACTGTTAATCACTTGTATTGAATGAGCTTGCTATAAACGTGTATTTACTATTAAAAAAACTGCTATGTGTATTCTTGAGATATTTTTAACAAATTTTTAAACTCTTACATTTAGTTATCCTTTCATGTTTTCCTAATTACTAATGGTTTCTTTTTTCTTTTCAGTCTTGTGCAAATATTATTTATTGATTGAAAAAAAAATTTAGTTTCAGAATTGAAATTTGATCCTAATTGCTTTTTATTTCAAAAACAATATTAAAATTTATATATTTTATGCATTAGATATTTATGGAATTTTTTGTTGAATATATTATTCAATGTCATTGGATATTAACTTTTTAAAAAATCATAGTTGATTTATTATGAATTTCTCTTTTTCCTTTTGAATAGATATTGACTCTTGCAGTGAATAAAGGCCAAATGTCCCAACCAGTGTCTTCTCGTTTATTGTGCTGTAAAATGCTTGGAAAGATTTGTTTAAAATTTGATGCTTATGTGTAAGTCTTTTTATTATCTTTTTGATATATGTATATAAAATAAAGTATTGCTTGATTTTTTTAAATACATAATTATTTTTATTAGTATTTTGTATATAACTATCATGATGTCAGCACCTTGACAGTGTCGAGGGAGGGCTAGCTTGAAACCCAATTATTTTAAATATGTGCTGTGTGTGTAACATTTAGTGTTGACAGTAAATATTTTCCCACTAGTACAAAGGAAACTTTATGGAAAGAATTGTCAGCTTTGATATTGTCATCAACTATGGTTGAAAACTCAGATAAACTCACATTATAAAGGTGGATGTTAAAATGAATTAATTAAATCATGTATCATATAACTGTTTATTTGGCTGCTGACATTTAATTATGAAGAAATTAAGAACTGTATATTCAAAGAAATTTTGGATTCTCATTTATATGCGGTGATGTAGCACTACAATGCACTGAATAGTTTTTCACGTATTAAGTGTGATATTCATATTGCCACATTGAAATGAAACTTTACCGAGTCTGCATTGCTGAATGGTTATGACACTGGACTCATAGTCAGGAGATCATGTGTTCATATCCCAGTAGACTTAAAATTTGTTTTTCCATTATTTCATGTTCCAGATGATTCTGGACATTTTTTTAATTTACCAGATAAGTGTTTTGGACTTTTCTTCCTGTCTCCAGAAAGGTATTCTGGAACTTTCCCTACTTATATAAAAGTTGAAGATTTCTCAATCACAGTGATCTTAGTTCAGAGCTGAGCTAATAAATTGATTTAACTCTACTTCCTGTGTCTTCTTGAGTTCTATCTACGTGACAATATAATTACAGTATGAAATTTAGTTTTTGCTGCATTATCTCTTTAAATTTCTTTCTCTCTTCTGTTTTTATTTTTTTTTTTCAATTTTTATTTAGAAATATGATACACTTTTTTTATGTTTATAATTGTTTAATTTCTTTTCTCAGAATTAAAAAAGAAGTTTTGCCTGTTGTTCTGTCTCTGTGCCAGGACGTTGATTTTGAAGTACGAGGTTATATGTGTAAACAATTGGATATAGTTGCAAAAGGAATAGGGTATTTATGAATTTATTGACAAATTTAGATTTTAATTTTTTATACAAATAATATATTTACTTCATTTAAAAGCTTGTTTTCACTTGATTGTTTTATTTATAAGTTTGTTTATTTTACAATTCTTTTAGGCTTGAATCCACCAAAAGTGCAATTTTACCTGAGCTTGTTGAGTTAGCGAATGATGAAGAGACATTTGTACGTTTAGCTGCAATAGAAACAATTGTACAGATGCTACCATTATTAGATGATGGTAATACTTTAATTCCATTGTTAACTCATTTTGTTCCTTCAGTGTATTAATATAAAATTTATATTATCTGAAACGACATGGTTATAATAGAATTTATTGACTTTAAATTTATTTATCCATATATTATGTCTAAAATTGTGTTTATTTTTATTCTTTGAGAAACAAATTTGTAGATAAATTTGGAAAATGCTCTACTCTTAGTACATATAACTGTTGAGTATTTGTATTAAACTTGAGTTTTTTCCTATCCTCCCCCCAAATTCTTTTTGTTTAGTTTATGCAGTGTTTGTTTGCATACATATAATGTTATGCTAATTTAGTCTAGAAGCTATTTATTTTTTACATAAAACATGTTTTTGTGTATTTTTTTTAAATGGGAGTATTGTTTAATAATTTGCTAATGTACTTCTGTTTTAATTTTTGGCTTTTTTGTATTTAACTTTTCATCTTTATTTTGCTTTTTTTTTTTTCATCATAAAGCTTTGTTTGCTATAATTTCCTATTACTTTTCTTTGCTTTCTAATGCTTCTTTTTTGGATCTATGATGGTAAGTAAAAACATGCTTATGCTTATTAAATGCTTAGATTTTGTTGAAATTTAAATTATGTCATGCTTATTTGAGGAACATCTGTTTATATTTCTGTTTGACAAAGACTATTTGCATAGCATATTTCTTAATATAAAATATGATAATGTCTATTTTTATAATCTTTTTAGATACTTGTACCCAAGCTATCATCCCATTGGTTAAAAAGTTATGTGAAAACTCTTATAGTTTGAAAGATTCTACTCTTCCTGTAGTAAGCAGACAATTAGGACAGTTATGTTGTGGATTGGTTGGTATGTATTATTTATACTGAAATCTTTATTTTTTTTTATTAGTTGCATATTTTGTAATAATGTCACTCATTTTTATATTTATTTTTCCATTCAGAAATGAACAGCTTTCTTGAAATCTTATCATAGACTTACAAAAATTGGTTAAAATGCATTCTATGTTAAATAATTTTTAAAATATCTTAGATGTATCTTTATTAGAAGAAGCCTTGGACAGTATATGTTATATAGCAGATGTTTTTTGCTGAATTAGTTTGCCGTTTCTGTATTTTATTCAATTTGAAAATATTTCTGGAATGAATGTAATAAATAATAATTTTTTCTTATTAAGTTATAAAACAAATATTGCTAGAAGTTATTATATTTGTAGAAATTAATCTGAAAGTTCTTAAATATAAGCTAATATCATATAATTATGGATTTTTAATAATCACATTTGTTAAAAATCCATAACTATACCCTAAGAGAGTTATTTAACCTCAGTTATTTAAATTTATTTTTAATATCCCACAAAGATACTATAGCACTCACCACAAGATCATCAGAAGAGCTAACCATGTGTAAAGTAGTTATCTATTGAAAACTATAATTTAGTGACCAACTACTAACTGTTTTGTTAAAATGCTCTGATTTAACAGCAGAAGGTTAATTCAGAATAGTATATCTGGTCAATGAGAATGCACTATATATGGTACCTTCACATTTTTTTTTGTTGTTGTTGAAGCTATTATAAAAGCTACATCATAATTTGATGTTGATGTCAGAGACAGTCTCACAAATCTTTACATCTTTTTGTCCATTTAGTCTAAGGTGGACATAATATACACTAGACTATTACGTACAACAGTTCTGCAATGGGAACTAATCATGAAATTTACAGTATTCTGATTCCTAAGCTGAAATGCTGTGACATCAAGAGCAGCTCCATAAGCATGTATTAAAATGGAATTAATATTTTAAAAATATAAGACAATATAGAAATCAGTTTGTTTTCGAAAAAAAATTATGCTAACAGTGATTTGAAAGAGTGGAAGAGCTGTGTATTTTTATTAAAACTAGCAGCATTATTATACTTGTTGAAAAAAAGTGGCAAATTTTTATATTGGAAATAATCTTATTAATTGATAAATTAGGGATATTAGTTCTAACTTGGCCTTTTTTTTTATACCCTGAAAAAAATTTCACAATGATTTTTGCAATTAGATTCACTTTCAAGAATAAAATTAAAATTTGTTTTTAATTCATATTATTCTGATGTATAACTACATTGTCAGTATGACATAATTTAGTTTGAATTTAATATATATTTGAATTTAATATTAATATATACCTGATTTATTTTTACAGATAATTTTACTTCTGATCAAAAACAGTGGTTTTTGAAATTTTTTCAAGAATTGTCTAAATTGGGTTTGCCCAACACTGAAAAAAATCGTTCATCCTTCTGTAGCCCAGTAAGAATTTTCATTACATTTTTTTAAAAAAAATTATTATACGAATTACCTCCATTATTTTAAGCATGAAACTCAGTATGTTTGATGTATGTATTATGTATGCTTATGTTTTGATATTTTGAACATTTTTAAAGTGTTTGTTAATTCAAAATGTTATTTCTTCACTCAACACATCGACAGACCATATTACTACTCCTCATAGCACTTTCATTGGTTTAAGGATCTCTAAAATAATACTCTTCAAATAAAATCACACCAATTTAAAAAACAACCATCTTTATTAAAACACAATTATAAAATGATAGAACAGCACAGTAATATAAATATATACAGTTCACGTCACGTGATTGCATTGAGTCACGCGATTGAGCGAGATGGAGAAATGCGCGTGAACATTCTCCCCCCGTTGACATGTTTCAAACATTCAACCAAATACATAATATTACAAATAAAATTTCTAAGAAATTAATTAAATTACTTGAACAGCAATCCACACCTTTCTCCAATGTTTTTACATAAGTCATTTCGGCATGGGCAATACGCATGCCCTACTCACTGCCCTTTTAAACATGCCAAATTGGGTCTTGACCTGAACCACTCGAATTTTTTTATCTCCTCCACAATAGATTTCTTTAATTCTACCCAGAGCCCACTTATGAGTAGGCAAGTTGTCTTCTACCAGCAACATGAGATCTCCTACCTGAACATTTTCTTTCTCGAATACCCATTTGTTTCTTTGCTGTAATTCGTTCAGGTAACTCCGGTGCCATTTTTTCCAAATTTGCTGAACTAATTTTGTAACTCGTTGCCATTTTTTTAGTTGATGTTCTTTAAAACCAGTTAACTCAGGTTCGATAATTGAATTCATTGGTCTATTGATCAGGAAATGAGCAGGTGTTAGAACTCCAAAATCATCTGCATCGGCTGATAATGGATAGAGTGGGCGCGAATTCAAAATTGACTCGATTTGGATTGTTAATGTTAGGAATTCCTCAAATGTTAAATTAGCTCCCCTCGAAATTCTAACAAAATGAAATTTGAACGATTTGACAGCAGCCTCCCAAAGCCCACCAAAATGAGGCGCTCTTGGAGGGTTGAATTTCCAATCTATTCCTTCTGCAGCCAAATAATTAGCCAGAAATTCATCGGGATTTTTCACCAACTCAAGAAACTTTTTAATTAGGTTATTGGCTCCCTTAAAATTTGTTGCATTGTCAGAGTATAATTTTGCGCATTTGCCTCTCCAGGAAATGAATCTTTTTAACGAAGCTATGAAACACTCAGATGTCAAGTCTGACAAAATCTCGAAATGAGTAGCCTTTGTTACGAAGCACACAAATACACATACAGTGTTCTTTTATTTTAATTGACTATATTTTCTCAATTAGTATCTTTTTCTCCCCTTCAGCTACCTGATTTATTGCCTGAAGTAGATCATAGAGATAGATTTCGAGAATGTCGACATGCATGTGCTTATAATTTTCCTGTAAGTATAGTTCTTTTTTTTGATATTGTTGCCTTAATATTCTTGTTCTCTCTCTCTTTATATGTATACATAATTTGTTATTTATTTTTATAGGCAATGGTATTATTTGTTGGATCTGAGAACTTTGAAAAAGAGCTGTATAAGACATTCAGGAATTTATGTACTGATCCTTTTCACAGTGTTAGACAAACTATGGCATGTGGGTTTTATGAGGTAATCATTTCTTTATGATTATGAATTAGCTATTTATAGACAAATTTGAAAGTATCAGTTAAGAACTAGCAGAAGTAGTTTTCCCAAAACTTTCATGTATGCTCTCTGTTACAGTTATCCCCTCCCACATATAAAACTATTAACCTTGAGTAAAGCCTTGAAAACCTTCAGTAACATTGGCGAACAATGCTTTCAAAGTGTTGATCTTTATCATAAATTTAGCATTTTTACTAAATCTGTTATGTTATCCTTATGTTTTTCTTCTTTTTTTATTTTATTATTATTTATTTATTTTCTTTGTAGTTAATGCTTAGCACTTAGTATTACATACCAAGAAGTTAAATTTGTGATGTAAATGTTCATTTCAGTTGAATAAAACCAAAATTTGACACAAAACTACAATTGTAGTCATAAAACCATGTATCAATTTTCATATATATTTGAGTCATTGCATTTCTGAGTTACTGTGTTTATATGCTTGTGAAAGTACAGGCTGACAGAAAATCAACCCCTTAGTATATTTGGTTTTATATTTAGTAAATATTTTCAAATATAGGAGAAAATAAGTATAAAAAAATAATAGACATTGTGTTTTCTTCATTTTGTAGTTTTCTTCGTTAACTTATATTTGGAGAGTCAGACAAATAGACTTTTTCTCATTAGATATTGCTCAAAATTTGATAGAAATCTACAAAGTTAGTGTGAAGACCATATATCAGATTTTATCTCTAGCCCAAAGCATTTTTTGAGTTATTTTTGTCACAGACAAGCATAATTCTAAAAATGTATTTTTTAGATTCAGAGGAAGCCTGAAAAACAGAAAATAATTAAAATCTTTTAATGGTTAAAAAACTTTCTCCATATGTCATATACAAGAAAGTAAACACTGTTATCTTGTTAGATTGATTTTTTTCACTCTGGTGATTTTATTTTGAGTATAAAGAAATAATTCATTATTTTGTTTCTTATTATATAATTTATTAATTGTCCTTAATTAAATTTTCATATTGTCTAAAAATAGAAAATTAAATATAAAAATAAAATGTAATTATTTGACAAATTTTAAAAGAGCATTTTTTGTAGAATTTTCGTATTGATTTATACTTGCAAGTGTTGAAGGATTTGAATAGAAACAGATATTTTCAGATACGTGAATCTCAAGCTTGCTATTGAAGAATTTTTTGATAATATTTTATTTGTTTTATGATAATAATTAGTGTATTATATAATTTTAGATAACTTTATTTACCTCTGTTTATAGTTTTTTTTTTAACAATCAATAGTAGCTTTTGTTTTGGTTCATTAACTTGAAATAATAAACTTGGAGCTTTATTATTTAGTCTACTTTAGCCTTTAAAAAATTAACTATTTTTTTTATTTTAAATGCTTTGAAGAATTTTTTTAAATTAAAATTTTCAAACTATATAAAAAAAATTATGTTTGGTAATTTTTTGGTAGTACATTTATTGATTTCTTTATAATGTTTAAAAGATTTTTAAGCATCTTTATATTTAAAAGCATATCTTTATCTCTAGAGATTTAGGAATTAGCTTTTGAACTGTGATCAAAGTGAGCATACTGTATACAAGCAAAATGAATTCAAATAGTTATTTTTTGAGGTCATTTTTACTATTTTACTGTAATAATCTAAAATTATTTTACTTTAATAACTAACATCATTTTAATAGTTACATTATTTTACTTTAGTAATCTAAAACAAATTTCAAGATTTTAATGACTAGAATTCAGATTACTGCTTCACGAAAATTCACACATTATTGTCAAATATATTGAAGGTACTTATTTCATGTTTTTAATTTATTGGATATTAGTTTGTTTTTTTGTACACTAATTATTGTACCATTTTTACACAATATATCAAATTATTTTTTATTATATTGCTAATAATAACACTGAATTACAAGTATTTATTTTTATAGGTTGCAAGACTTTTAAATTCAAAAGCATCATTGCTCCAGCACGAACTTGTTATTTTATTACAAGATGAATCTCTTGAGGTAATGTTAAGTAAATTTATTACTTAAATATAGTCATCTATTGAGTATTTGAAATCTTATTATTAATTAAATTCTGTGAATGTTAGAAATTTCATACTTTAAACTGGTAAGGAATAATTCCCTTTTTTTAAAAATAAAAGGCTTTTAGAAAATTAGTTTCTGCAATCGTCTGATATTTATACAATTTCTTACATAAATATGATTAATTGATAGTTATTTAAATTGCCTATATCTGAACTGCCAGAGAAATTGTGTTTCATAAGTTTAATATTTGAGCTTAACTTGGGATTGAAAGACTACAGAAATATATTAGAACATCTGTTATTTAGGAACTGTGAGTGGGAGAGGAGAATACCAATTAGTCAATAAAAAAATGCTATTAACCTGGATATAAATAAACGAAATCATCAAAAATAAAAATCATATAAAATTTAAAATATTCAAATTTAAGATATATGTGTTGATTTTGAATCTTTTAAAACAATTATAAAATAAAAATATTTTGACAATTTTTTTTAAATGATAAAGTTTTCTTTGTTTAAAATTTATTTTTTGGAAGTGTAAGTTTTTTTTTTTTTTTTTTTTTTTTTTTTTTTTTTGCAAATGGGGAAATTATCAACTAATAATTGGTTTTAATTTTATTAGAATTTTATTTAAATTCTTGATAATATAATATTTTATGCATATTAAACTAAGTTATAAGTTTATTTTTACAAAGTGAATAAAATAAATATAATTAAAATTAAAATAAACCATTAATATGTAAAAAAAAAACTATTGAAATGTGAAGCTTAAATTGATTAATTATTTAAAAAAGAGAGATCACAAAATATATAGAGTACAGATTCCACAAACATTTGAGGCAAGCAATTTGATGCACTACTTACTATTCCATACCTTGTTGCATGGTATTCCAAACATGCTACCCCATTGTATTTGGATAGGAATGATCAAATTTTGATAAATACTCTTGAAACATGATGTGAAAATCTGATACTTGTTCAGAAGTGCATGATTTTTTGGAATGATATATGCAATTCATTAGCATGCTTGCTGGAGTGGCCAGTTTTGTGAACATATCAGATATTCTAAAAATTGTGCATCTAAACCATCCCCCGCCCAATCCCATCTTATAAAATCCAATACAGTTTTATGTTTGTTGTCTTACAGAACTCATGGCTACTTATTACTAGTCATCCATTGTCCATATGTCAGTTACTCACAAGTGCAGTATCTTATAATCAGGAAAGTGATTTGAATTGATTCTGAAATTATATGTCCTGTAGGGTATATTACACTGTCTAGATCAGTGATTCCCAAAGTGGTCTATATCGACCCCTGGGGGTCTATGACAACCTGCAAGGGGTCTACATCAGCGAAAAGAAAATTTGGGGGTCCATGAAATGAAAATGGGGATCCAAGATAGTAAATCTCAACACATACACTGATAGTACCTATTTACTCAGAACTAAGTACAAACGAAGAACTTAAGGTTCAGTTTAAAAACGGATATCAGCAATTCTGGCTTCTTTGCAACATACCCGTTACTTATCCCGTATTATGGAATATAGCGAGGAAATTTTTAATCCCCTTTCCATCGTCATACCTAGTGGAAAAGGGGTTTAGCGCTGTTACTAATCTCTTAACGAATAAAAGAAACAGACTGGACATCATTAGCCGAAGAGATTTAAGATTAACCCTTACAAAATTGACGCCAAATGTTGATAATTTATTGTTAAAGCATCAGGCTCATCCTTCTCATTAAAAATATTGACTTTTTGCTTATGTTAGTTTATTTCATGTTACATAGATTTTACATAAGAGATACGAAATTTTATTTTGAGTAGTATAAATTTAAATTCAATTAATAAATGTATAAATTAACATGTGTTTTTACTTTAAGTTTTTAACAGTAAACTTCACTACAGTTAGAAATTTACAGGAAATCAATATCAGGTAAGTAGGGGGGCTATTCAATACGGAAAAACATGGCAAGGGGTCTACGACACAAAAAAGTTTGGGAAACTCTGGTCTAGATGCTGGCCCATGTTGAGACGCATTGAATTCCAATATCAGAAAGTGTTGTATGTCTATGTAATAAAAGTCTATTTCAGCCAATGTTATTTCGAATTGATCATTTCTACTTGCAGACCGATTGACATACTATGTTTTGTTAGAATTCTGTTACTTTTTGCAATTGTCATCCATGAAATAATGAACCTTATTTGTAGCTCCAAAATATGATGCTGATTCTCATTCAAAAACTGTCATTCTCGTGCTATAAAATTTCTAATAGCTGTTGAATGTCTGTCCCTTTAGCATTAGGCATTCTGGCCAGACCTGTTGGTAGGAGAAAAGACTACACATTGATAGTATAATTTTTGTATAGGCTCCTATCAATTTTTCTGATACAGCATATATGGAATAAATTTGTGTTTTAAATATTAATCCATATTGTATTTAAAACTTAAGACAATAAGAATTTAAATTTAAATTAAGGCAATTAGTTAAAGATAAGCTATTGATGATATTTGAATTTTTGTTAGTGCAGAAGATTTCAATATTATCATTCCTTAAATATAAAATAAGACAATGATTGATTTTAACCATAAAGCTAAGTTTTTTAAATAATTGCATGCTTAATTTGATTTATATATTATAGGCTCATTACTATCTGAGTTTCCCCTAATAAAAAAAAGTTTGCAACCTAAAAAGTTTTTTTAATGCTTAAAAATAAGTTATTAATATAACTAAATTTTTTTTAAAAAAATTATGCTGTCCTATATTGTGTTAAAATAGACAATGTTTATTTCAGGTATTGAAAGGTCTTATCCCATACCTTCCTGATTGCTTAAAAACCATATGCTGCTGTTCTGATTCACAGGTATTGCATATAGCATCTTTTATTTTATCTGTATAACTTTGGGAAAAAACGTATGAAATTTTGTAAATTTATATGTTTCTATTAATATGTTTCGTTTTTGGTGATCACCGTTCATTTAACTTCACGTTGATCATATCTGAAAAATGTTTGTATAAAGCTTAAATTTATGTAAAAAAAATCCCATGAGTCTGGGTTTTGTTATGGACGAAAATCTTAATAATATTTAATTCTGCTATTTTAAAACTTAAAATGCTACAGTTGAATTGTTTGCTGTTGCATCATTTGGAAATAGTAAATTTTAGAATCTAAATAACTTCATGTTACCCAAATTAATTTTTAAGCTGTTATTGGTTTTTAAAAAATTATCTATTTACTAATTTTATCAGTTTGTGAATTTGGTGTAAAATGTAAGTTAATAAAAACTTTGAAGGGAAAAAATCTCTGTAAAGGTTTAGCAAGCTCATCATCGATTCTTAACTCAAATTGTTAATTTAAATATTAAAAAAAGACTTCATTAATTATATATATATATATATACATATATATATATATAGAGAGAGAGAGAGAGAGAAATTATTTAATTGCCAGATAGTTCAACCTAGAGACTTTGATTAATCTCCTTGCTTTAGATTTCCCTAAAAACATATTTTTGAAATTATGTTTGTAACTAAATACATAACTCAAAATTGCTTTAAACTTGATGGATGAATTTAGGCATATGAATTTTAAACACAGTTTTTAGATTTCTTACAAATTTGGAGGCATTCAAAAAAAATCTGTTTGTTCTGCTGTTCAAGTACAAGAATATTATAACTATAAAGTATTAAAAGTTAAATTTTGATTACCAGGTTTATCATTTGAACTGTAGATATATATTAATTTGCAATAACTCAAAACTGTTATGATTTAAATAATGTCTGGTGTGTGATCTTGTGATTGATTTGTAGTTTTATGCTAATTTTTAGTTTCAGTTAGTTGGAAAAAAAAATGGTGAAAATAAGTATTTGGTCTACAGATGCTTGTAAATTAATTGCATATCAAAAATTAATCTTCAAAAACTCTTAAATTAGATTCACTCTAAAAATCTATAATTCATAAGCCAGTGCTATGAAAAACATTCATAGCTCAAGTGTGGGGTGAAGAGAATATAATTCCTTCCTTAGTATGTGAGAAAATTGTGAAGATAATACTTTTGCTGGTTTAGGTAACAATTCTTTAAAAATTAATATTGAACTTTAGTTATTTTGATTTGCTTTGAATTATTTTTCTCTTTGATTTCAGGATAATGATAAAAGCAATTTAGTAAAAGCTCTAATTGCTTGTGAAGAAGCTACTTCTGTAACTAGCAGTTGGCGCTTGCATGCAGATTTTTTATCATGCTTTTCTTGCCTGCCTTCTTGTATTTCTTCAGAAATTATATTTACTACTTTTGTGCCTTTGCTCTTTGTGAAACTTCATACAGCAGTGAGTAAATCCTATTTTATATGTTTGTTTTCATTTTGTTATATACAAAATATTAAAATAAGATTTTTGAAAGAGTTGTGACATTAGTTCATACATTATTGAAAATGGAGTAACTATAGCTTTCAATTTTTTTTTTAAGTAGAAAGTTACAGATTAGACTTCCTAAAAACTGATGAAGTGAATTCATTTTCAATTCATGAGATTCTAATCCTCATATTACAATGAAAATTGAGATGTTTGTTCTTAAACTATTTATTGGTCATTTCTTTCTCTTGATATTATTATTATAAAAAATATTTTAATGGGTATTAAAATAATGTAAATGTGCTTTTTTTTGTAATAGTGATATTAATTTTAGGTACTGTTTCTTTGTTGTAATTTATAAACAAAATGGGTAAAAATATTTTAGTTAATTGATTAATGAATGGTAAATATTAATAATCTATTTAATTTTCAAGCATACTAAATTGAAGTTTTTTTTTTTTTTTTGTAGAGACCAATTCCATGTAGAATTTCTGCAGCCTACAGTTTATTAATATTTTTAAGAAATACTCCAAGTCTTGAGAGAAGAAAAGGAATTATAAATGAACTGATTCGAGGTTAGTTTAAGAGTTATTTTGTATTGCTTATATACATTATTTAAAATTCTGTAACTGTCTTGAACTCTATCAACTGCTTCCTTCTCTGTCTATTCTGTAAGAAGATCTAAAGAGATTTTTTTATTGATTTTTTCCCTCTTTTGAACTGCTTTCTCATTTTAAAACTTCTGCTTTTTACTTAGTGTTTTATATTTCTAAATTAATAAAACTTTTAAGTATGCAAAGAAACTGCATTAATCATTGCATCATGACCTCTTTTATCTTAAAAAAAAAAACTGCAATAGAAATTCGAATTATAAAAATCAATAGCTAAAAATATGTATTTTTTATATTGTAGAAATAACACTATAAAATATTAATTAGAATTGAAATAGTATTAAAATTATTCTACTGTAATTTTGATTTTTTTTTCTGTAATATCTATTATTTAATTTTATTATGTACAATTATTTCTGTATTACTTTATGCATATTTATGTATTATTCAAGCAAATTTATTAAGTGAGAATTTGTGTAATGAATAAATTATTAATCTTCAGATATTAATTTTTTAACCAACTTTTAGTTTAATAATGTTCTTTTTTTATTTATAAGAAGAGAATTTTATGATAGTATGTTTTGACAAGTGTTTCAGTATACTTATTAATATTCATCTTCCTTTTTCCTTTTTGCCAGAGCTTTGTTATGGCAGAAGTTGCCATAAAAGAATGCTTTTTATACGGGTTTGTGAATTAGTTATTGAATTATTCTCAAAGGTATTTTTTAAACAGCACTTTTTCAAGCCATTGCTCACTTTGTCTGGTAAGTTTAGATAAATATTTTTTTATTATGTAATAAGAGTGAATGAATTTATGAAAAAAATATTTATCAACTTATTGTAACATAATTAATAAAAGTTGTAGATTTGTTTTTAAATGCTGTTCATAAACTAATTATTTTGACAATGAGAACTTTTTTGTTTGGTATATGTAGGGTTGCAACTTGAAGCCACCAGCATTTAAGTAATATTTTGAGGCATGAATTTAAATAGGAAATGAAATTTGCCAATAATCAGATGTACAAAATTTATTGAATTATTTTGAGAAGTATGCTAACAATTTTGTAAGGAATCACTTGTCACTGGTTGTAATTATAGATCATGCACTAATATATGACTTCTTCCCTTTGTAATGTAATCAAAATAAGATTGTAAAAAAAATTAAAAGGAATTTTTGTTGTAATTTAATCGTATTTAAAAACAGGTTTTCCTTAACTTTTTGAGAATTTGTAAAAGAAATCTTAAGCATGTTTCTTCAATTTTTTTCTCCTAAGAACTAAAACTAAAATCCATTAAAACCATATTCTTAGTTAGAAAATTCTTTTTTTAATATTATCCTTAGAATATTTAAGCATAATTATGCCCAGTACAAAACACAATTGATGAAAGTATGATTATAAAATAAAATATTGTTTAAAAATAGTCTATTTCTTTGTTTGTTTGCTTTTATTTACAAGTAAAATTTGGGTCAACATGTTGATATTTAAACCAGGAAATATCTTTAATGAAAAGAGCTTTTTTCCCCTTTTTTATAAATAAATTTGTTTATATGAAAATCTTTAATACTATTTGTGTTTAAAATATTCAAAGGCATCTTTTGTAAAAAAATGTATCAATATTTATACTTCATATTAAATAAATTAATAAATTTGGAACAGCTTCTTATATAATAAAATCCTTGAAGAAATTTGATTTAATTACATTTTCAATCTGTACATATTTTCTAAGGAAATTTGAAATAACATAGTTTTAAATTGACATCATTTTCTGCTGGATTTATCAAGTTCCATTTGTAATTCAGTTTCCACTTTTTTTCCCTATATATTCACAAATATTTTTAATTTTAACATTTTTTTTTTAAATATATATCTAGTAGAAAAAATTGATATATAATTTTAAAATGTGTCAGAACATTAAAAATTGAAGTATAATTATTTCACAGCTTTTAATATAAGGCTTTAATTATGGGAATTTTTTCTGTGCTTACCATTAGAAAATGTTTTTTTATATTTGTAAATAATATTTATGAATGAACTTTCAGTTGATCCAGTACCAAACATTCGCCTACGGCTGTGCTCAATCTTACCTCGTTTAAAGAGCCTCATAAAATTGCCTAAAGATAGTCACCTTCTTCAACAACTAGAATCATGTGTCAAGACTTTAATTTCTGATGAAAAAGATAGAGATGTTTCTTACGCTGTTAGTAGGGTAAGATATTTGTAAATTAATTTTCTTGTTAAATTTCTATTTAGTTTGCTTTAGTTTTTACTTTGATTATCATAAAGTTAGTTTCCTCTACCTTACAGTACAGAACAGAGGTCAAAGATTATATTTTAAGTACAGTATATATTTTTTAATTACTTTCTTCTTTATACTTCATTTTAGTGGAGGATTTTATCGATATGGTTACATAATGTGTTGTGTTTATTATAAGTTAATTCTTATTTGCAATTTAAATTGTGGAGATTGAATTGCCAAGGATTAAGCCCGTGACATTAGTGTAGCCATGTAAGATAACCTCTAGTTAAAAGTGATCACCCTAGTCCGAAGGCTTTTAATTGGCTTATGAAGCTAACACCACTGTACTTCTGTAATCTAAGAGACATACCTTATTTACATAAATATAATTTTTCATCGATTAAAAAAATTATCTTTTAAAATACTAAAAATCACATTAGAACTAATTGTATTCTTCTGTTAGTTTTAATGATTTTTAACTAAAACAGTTCCTTATGTTTTTTGTTTGAATTAGAGGTTTTTTTCTCTTCTAAAAACTATGCTAAACAAAGGAATTTCAATCATAAGACTTTTAATGCTCTGGTGGCTGTGTACTAGTTCTAAAAAAAAAGTACAGATTCTTATTATAATTTTAATAAGCCATTCAAGTTTAATTTTATTACTGTTAAAAATTAATTCATATTTATACATAGCAAAATAAGCTATGAAATTCAGTGTCTTTTCATTTTTCTGTTTAAAATTTTGTATTTTCTTGTCATAGCCAGGTTTTTCTGTAAAGGAAATTAAAACTTATAGACTTAGACAGAAAAAAATTAATACATGATATTTTTAGAAAAATTCTAACATTAAATGAAAAAAATTATCATTTATAATTGTTGGTTTGATTTATGTACTTAAGATGTGTGCTTTTTAGTTAAGACAATTATAAATGAAATCTTGTTAGTTTTTCAAAACTGTACAAATAAGAAATTAAATGTTTTATTTGAAGTTATTTATTTTCATTTTATTGAATAGGCTATTGAAGAGCTTGATAAAATTGAAGTTGCTACAGAACCTGTGAGTATTTATTACATTACACTCTCAATTTTACGCCGTTGAAATAAAAACAAATTTGCATTTTAAATGTTTTTCAGATTTATCTAAAGTTAATAACGTATTATTTACTGTTCATTACAATCTTCCCCGTTTGTAAATTTCAGCTTTCTAGGCGATCTTCTTGCATTGAAATTGCTTTAGATATGAAAGATCGTCTAAAAGAAGAAGAAGAAAGGCACCAGTTAGAAATGGTAATAATTTTAGCTATTTCCTTTTAACAATTGTAAAATATTTTACTGATTTCAAAGCCTTGTTTCATAGTGTCATGCTAGAATATCATAAGCAAAATGATTTGCAACTATTCAAAACTTGAATCTCCCTAAAACAGTGAGTCTTGAATGTACAAAAACCGACTTTCTGCATTCTAGCCCTTATTGGCTGGACTTTGTGAGGTAAATTTTTACATTTCAATTAATTGAAGGGCTAATCTACATTTTTAATTATTGAGGAGAAATTATGTATGCCTCCCTCATATAATTATTATATATATGTATATAATATGCCATTATAAGAAAATGTAATATACATTATAACATATGTAAATGTTATAAAAAAATTATATTAGACCAACTTTTGCATATTTATAAATGTAAATATCTAGCTGATATTTATATTCTGTTTATCTTCACAGGAATTTAATTTAAAATTAAAAGAAGAAAGGACTGGACATTCTACGACAATATCTACTGGCACAAAAGGTGGAAAAATACCTGTGAGGAAGAGTAAGTATTTTTTTTTTTTAATAATAGGAAATTGAGGTTTTCAAATTTTTCCATAATCCATAAACAATTATATTGCAATCGATGAGTTTTATTTAAAATAATAATGTAGTTTCAATATAAAGTTACTATTCCTGGTGAGTTGCATATAATCTATATGATTCAGCCAGGATTTGATAGCTTTACTTTAATATTTTGCCTTTTTCTCTACCCTTCCTTTCATTAGTTTTTATAAAAATTGTGATAATAATTTTAGAGTTTATAATGCAATTTTAATATTTACACCCTACTTTTTTTTATGGTTTTGGAAAGCTTATAAAAGTATTTTATGTATTAAAGATTGAGTATACAAAAAAACTTTTGTGTTGAAAAATCTTTTTTATTTAAAATTTTACTAAATATTTTTATTTTTAAAAATCTGCCATAATTTTAAGACATCAAAAACTTAAATTAGTTATTTTAAATAAAACGATTTATTTATTATGGAAAGTAAATGTAAATCAATTTGGAAAATATTTCTTTTAGTAAAAGAAAAGCTTTTTTTTATGTATATTATTATATACTCTTCTTTTTCTCTCCTTATCACAGGTGGAACGCTTCCTAAGCCATCAAAAATTAGAGAAATTCATCCTGAACCATCAGAAAAAGTCATATCTAGTCAATCAAAGTCCCTCAGAAGTAATTGAATTAATAACTTAGAATTAATATGGTATATATAAATTACAAAATTATGTCAGTGGAGAGAAGAAAAAAAATAATTTCACCCAAATCTTATTCGAATTTATTCAGAAGAAAGGGCATAATCTTTAAGCATAGGATAGTTCATCTATGCAGTGAACATAATATATGCTAGGCAATTTAAATAACTCAGCTTTAATTTTTGATGATTTGATGTAATCAGTATGAAATTATATCTAAACAGCTTAATTGAATTTAATATAATCAGTAAGTCGTGCGAATCAGTTGGTCACTGAAGGTAGCTATTTAAAAATATGAATAATCTTTTTAATTTACTATGAAAACTAGTGTCAAGTAACTGATTTACTAAAAACCATGATTTAGTTTTATCATTTCAAATTATAATCACTTAGAGGCTGGACATTGGAAAGTAAGAATACTTTCTTCATCATCAAATTTAAATGAGATTTAATGAAATCTTCACTTAAGTTTGTTACTCCACTACAGTTTTAATGCTCAAAAATGAAAGGAGGAAGCTACATTATTTTCTGATCATTGAAAAATGATTCTTGCATATCAAAAATAAATTTATTTAATTGAAATAAATGTCAGTTGGTTGACAAATTATATATATATATATATATATATATAATATGGTTTTTTTTAAAAAATTCCCCCTTTCAAATTATTAATATATATAATTTGCAAAGAGGTATTTTTAACTTTGAGCATTTTTGCATAAAATTAAGGTGACTGAGGGAATTTTTTAAAAAATTTTACTCCTAAAATTTTATTTCATTTTCTTTACATATACACTTGTATTATTTTTGTTCTTTTTTCCAATAAATTATCTGTTTCAGTTTTAAAGAAAGAGCGTAGAATATCTAGTCCTGCTGTAATTGTGGAATTTCAAAAAAATTCATCTCAAGTTCTTCAAACAACCAGAGATGTTTCAACTTCAACTCAAACTATTGCAAAAACTACCTCTCCTAAATGCAACATTCCAAAGTCTAGGTATATCATTTCTCTTCTATATCTAATCACTGATAAATCAGTAATAAATCAATATAGCCATTATTTTTTTAATACGATTATTTATTAAAAAACAAAAGCAGTGGGCACACCTCAGGTAAATAGATCTTTCTTTTGTGGCAGCAATATGTCCTGTACCAGCTAGTATCTTATAAAATAATTACTTAAACATGACTTTAAGCAACAGTGTTAGCTAAAATTTCATTGATTTGTTTGTGTGTGTGTGTGCGCACGCATGCACACATAGCTATTGTGAATTTATGTTATTATTAAATCATAAAATATTAAATTTTTGGAAACTCCCTCTCTCCCAACATAAGAAATGAAAATATAATGATGGAAAAATCTAAATAAAATGGTACCAAATATGTTTATATATATATATATGTATATAATATTCTTAAGAAGAAGAATTGTGGAGGGTTGACTGTTTTACAACATTATTATGGTATTAATATTAAAGGTTTTCTGTGGTGTGTTTTTTTAAAATGGTATTGTGTTCATAGTATAGATTTATCTCACATGATCTATGAATATGTTTATTCTAAGTATTTAATATTTTTTTTAAAGGCAAGGAAGATATTCTTTGCTAAATAATTTCTTTTTATAACAAACTGTAAGTTTAAATGATATAATAATTTATAATTTTATTAAATAAATCTATTCTATGTTTTAATGGTATCTTTTTAAGCCAGTGTCTTCTTATAATCTAATAAAAGAACTGATATATAAATTATGCATAAACAGATCTCAGAGTCCTAATATGCGCACATGGCCTCGTCAGAAGCGTTCTTCTCTCATTCCTAAACAATCCATTGACCGGTGTCCTTCTCCTATGCCACTACCAAGACGCTTCTCTGAGCAAAGCAATAAAGATGTTTCATCTACTGAGATTTCAAAGAAACCTTCAAGTTCAGAGAAAAGGACTTTATCAATTCCTAACAACAAAGTTATGCAGACTGTGAAAGAAAATTTAACAAAAACAAAAATTGCATCAAAAGCTAATACATCAAATAATCCTCTTGAATCGAAAAAGAGAACTATAGGAACCATTTTACCATCACCAGGTATTTATTCTTGTTTTATTTTTTAAATGCTCCTATATGCTCTGCTCTCTTTTTATGATAATCATCGATGATTTTTAGTACATTAAATGATTTGTAATATATGACATTCCCAAATCAAAATGGGAATGGGGTATGCATTACTCCATAATAAGAATTTCTATGATAAAATTCTGAAATTTTGTACATGACCTTCTTAAAAGATGGAGAACATTTTGCTTATTGGCGATTTTTTGTATGGGGTCCTTAAAAATTTAAATTTTTTAAAGTTTAATCCCCTGAAAATTTTAATGAACTTCATAACATTTTTTTACGCAACTTTGTAATTTACAGTGTATGTCTGTGATCAATATAAGAAATAAAAGTCAGGTCAAGGTTTTTGAGACATCCCGTATACATGATATCCTCTCTGATCAGAACCAAGCACCTAATTCTGAACTATTAATAATTCGCAGATACCGTATACATGATATCCTCTCTGATCAGAGCCAAGCACCTAATTCTAAACTATTAATAATTCACAGATGTATCTAATGATAAAAATTGTCTAAATGAAGTAAAGAATTGTATTTTATGTAATTCATTAATGTTCTAACAAACTATAAATTCTAAATTTTTATGTAATGCTGATCCCACAAATCTTATCTAATAAAATATCCTTAAGGCACTTTAAATAAAAGTAGTTTCAAATCTTTTTGCAACTAGAATTAACTGAATTGCAAAAATTTGATTATAATTGTTTGATAAATTGATCATATCAAGAAAGTTATACAGACTTCATAATTGGGATAGATTTGATTGCAAAAGATTGAAAATGTGTTTTTTTCCCCTTATTAAAAAATTTGAGTATCAAAAATAGTAAACTAAATATGATTGATAGGACTGAAAAACTATACAATAGAAATACATTTACCGACTGAAACAAAATTAAATATTATTTACATCATTTAAATCCTTTGGAAGATAAAATTGAATTTTTGATAGTAAATCCAAGATATTCTTATTGAACAGTGCTTTCAGATACTGTATAAATTTTTTTTAAATATTCTATGGTCCACATATAAGATATATGGAACAACTCTGCTTTCTGTACTTGTTTTTTTTTTTTTTTTTTTAATATGTTGCATTTCAGAAAAAGCAGCAAAAAATCTTTTAATTATTATTTAAAGTTTAGTAAATTCGAATTCAGATTTAAAGCAAGGTGAATTAGGCAAAATTAGGAAAATGCATAGTATAGTGAGCAGAATGGTATAATTTTTCTAAAATATATGACTATCAAAATTTGAAGCTTAAAAATATTTTGCAAAGAAGCCATCTAAACCAAGTGACATGAAATATTTTATTCAAATTTTATTGGCTATTAATTCAATCAAATCTCTGTATAAAGTTTTTTTAAAGATTTCTCAAAGAAAATATTTTGTTTAGAAATTTCAGCATACAGGAATACTTTTTCCTCATTTTCTTACTAAAAATGATCATACTTAGCTAATTTTTAAGATTAAAGAAAATTTTAAACTTTGGGAAAGTATTTGTAGAAGAGAAACTTAAGAATAACATTTGACTCATTGGTAAATACTTAATAAACATTTTCAGTACTTTATAAAATGTGTTATAATAGGAATTTGTTGTTTGAATTCTTCCATAAAATGATTATATTAATATTATCCATGCATCATATTCCATTTGATATCTTGATTCATATAGTATTTGAACTTTTATATAATCAGCTCTTATATGCAGCTTAATGTAATCAATGTTTGAGAATAAATACATAGATATTATAGTGGCCGTTTCATACATGAAGTCAACATTTGAAATAAAAAGCACTTTTTAATTTTAGAAGTTCTCAGAAGATCTGTTACACTTAATAATCTGAATAGTGAGAGTAAAATTCCTTCATTTTCAAAGTAAGTACATGCATTTTACAAGTAAAGCAATTACCTTATATTTTACTTATTCAGATAAAAACATAATCATAAATGTTTTTTATTGTAGAAAATCAATTACTAAAGACAGCTGAAATGAAAGAAGAGGAAAAATTGCTGTGTGCCAAGGTTGTCAAGGTCCATTTTTAAAAATTATTTAAGTGCAAAGATTTTTTTCCATTGGATTGTAACTAATTAGCTTCCCTATTTTATATTGAAATGTGTTAAAGTTTAATAATAGGTCCAGTAAATTAGTTCACATACTAACTTAAGATGAATTCAGTTAGTTTTCAACAATGAAGACAGGTATATGTATATCCTTCAGAAGATACAAATCATGCTTGACAGTTCCTTTGTCAGTTTTCTAGAAAAAAATATGAGCATAGTTCCAACTATATAGTATGTTTATTTTTTTTATTGTTGTTTTTACTTCTTTTTGTTGTTGTTAATGTTGTTACTTAGCAAAATTCAAGTTGTTGATGACTGGTGCTTTGAATTTTTTTCTTCAACTTTCACTATTTTTTGTTTCTGTTATAGAATTTTGTATGTATGTAAAATGGTTATTTTTTTTCTCTCTTTTTCTGAATTTGTATATGGCAGTAAGTATAGCTTTTGCTGATATTATAGATTTGAGGCTTTTTTTAAAAGTTATATTTATGTTTTTTTTTAATGAAAATTGTAAATATTTTTTAAAGTTTTAGTTCTATTAAACTTGAGCTAATTCTGCTTCTAAATAACTTGCTCATGAAAGTTAGAGGCATATAATCTGATTATCACATACAAGTCCACAATTAGAGAATATATATATATATATAGATAACTGTGTATTAGTCGTCCCATATTGCTTATTATTTTTGCTAGAATTCTCAGTTATTTTCTTAACTATTTATTCATGCTTTTGAAAAATGTCAAATTACTATTTTATATAAAATGCTAAATTAACATGATATTAAAAAAAATGTCAGACCATAGGTTATCAAACTGAAACATTTTATTTGTTACTCTTTTTCTGTCAATTACTTGATATTTGAGGAATATATATATATAGAGTGTTATTTTTAAAAGCTATTTGAATCAACTTTTAATACCTGTATATTATGTGCCTTTAAAAAAAATGTTTGGACCTTGCAATCAAGAAAAAGTAAATTTATACTATTTTTAAAGATTATGGTTTAAAAATTATCTGTAGATATCATGGTTTTGTATATTAATGTACATTTTGGATTGTTATATTTGTACTTAGTTTTTTTTATACATATATTATTTAAAAGATTCAAGATATTTTTGTAAATGTGCCTCTTTGCATTTCAGTAACTGCATTATAATTTATTTAAACAACTATTTTATAAATGTTTTCACTTTACAAGGAATTTAAATTGTGAAATAAGACATTTTAAATAAGAGCTACGTGTTACTGAATTGTTTCTTAAAAATTACATAATTCAACTTTATAAATAAATTTGCTAAACATTTATTACTTTCACAAAACTTTGTGTAGTATTAATATAGATTTTCGATTTAAGTACAATTTTTAGACCTGCAAAAAAACGAATAAAAAAGAATAATATCAGTGAATTCATTTTCGAGATTATTCTAAATAATATTTAATAACAACATTATAGCCAACATAATTTCAATCCAAGATATTAGAAAAATAAAAAGGACAGACACCCTAACACTTCTTTTAAAGAAATCTGTTTAAAGTTTACAGTAAAAGTTCACTCTTAAAAAGAAATGAGAATAAAGACATTTTGAAAAAGCAATTTAAAATTTAAGAAGAGTTTGTTGATATATAATACATCACATGTTCTGCTTGATGTGAAATCCCTTAGTTATAAAGAGTGATTGCTAGTTAAATTAATGTGCATATGAAAGTTTTTAATGCATTCTGAATCTAGAAGACGTGGGGATATAATTTTGCCATTTATCTTATTCAAACTTGTAAAAGAAGAAAATTAAAATTCTGAACTGTTTGTTTTTAAATTTTTTTTTCTGTAATGATAAAGAATATTCATCACTACACTTATCTGCAAATGTATCCAATTGTAGTTTACCAATTTTGGGCATTAAGTTGATTGTTTATAATGACTGCATTTGATACCTTGTACAAATAAAGGTACAAGATGTAACATTTGATGAAAGAGCGTCATAATTTAAATTGTCTCTTGGATTAAATATCTTTTAATGTGCAATATGTGTACTGTCATAAATATTCAGTGATTAGAAAAAGCATGCCTTATAAATGTGCAATTTTATGACAAAATTATTCTTTTAGTCTCTAATAAAAATGTTTGATTTTATTATTGTGTTTAGTATGCTTAATGTTTTATCAGACATTCTATGACATTCTCCAAATTGATCAGTAATTTTTTTTTGAAGCATTTGTTATATTTTACTTAATATAAATAATAAATATATAATACATAGTCCTATTATCCACATAAAAAGAAGGGGGGGGGGAAACTGATAATCTCATTATGCATTGCCACTTGAATATTTTGGTTGACTTTTCTAAAAGCAACTAGGGTGAGGTTTTTTTTTTTTTTTTTTAAAGTTTATTTTGTTACACATCACTAAAAAGCTGCTTGAATTAGATGTTTTTAGCAATTAGAACTGTACTCTAAAAACTTGTTTACAAATACTTCCATCAGTGTGTGACAAATAAGTTTTATTGTGCTATTTAAAGGAGTTATTTAAGCAATTTTTATTAAACTCAAATGACAAAGAAAATGTTAATAGAGGAATTAAAAATGATTATTTGAAAGGTAACAAGTATGTAAATAACAATAATTAAGATCCAACATAACTGGGATGGAAAGAGCATTGAGAATTCATTTTAAGTAGTACTCCTTCTATTTATTTGCAATATTATAAAGCTAAAAACTCACATTTCTATGGCTATCATCATATAACTGGCCAAAATACCATGAAACTGGTGATAGAACAATGGTGTGTTCTAAATAAGCTTTTTAAATAATAGCGTTCACAAATGATCAGACTAAAAAGAAATTGTCTTATCACTTTTTATTTTTCAAGTGCAATAAAAGTATTTTTTGGACATTAAGCATTCCTGAAATTTAAAGAAAACCTGCTTTGTAATTTATAAGCAAAAATCCTTATTCAAAAAAAAAGAAGAAGAAACGATATACATATATCCGAAGAAATGATAATGCTTTAACAAGTTCTATTTTTCATAATTAACGAAAATTAAGTTTTTGAAAAATCAGTTTTGTAGTTGGAAGTAAAACGGAAATAAATCAACCAGAGCGTATCTTCAAAACTCGCTCGCATATTGCAGAGAAATGCCTTGTGTAGCATTGGCATACGTTACGAAATATTAGCATTAGTTGTGAATAAAATATTTCGGCTGAATCTATTGTGTGATCGTTGACAACTATTTTGGGATTAATCTCACATGCAGTTGTAAATATCCCGAAAGCAAATTTGGGTTTTAGACACATTCTTCTGAAATAATTAAAACAAAAATTTGACTGAAAACCACTTTTATAGTTACGAAAATACATACCAAAATTGCTATGTTTAAATCGCTATATTTTTGAGCTACATATTTCTGAAAGTACAGATAAACATGTGATACTAAATTTTAAGTATCTTCGTTTTGTACTTATCAGGCTAAAATATAGACTAACAGATTTCCTCTAAACGGATATTGCTTAAAATTTGATTGAAATCTACAAGTTTGGAGCGAAGACCGTATATCTAGTGGCGGATTTCTACGTAGGCGGTCGCCTCTTGTCTCGAAAGACAAAGGGGCCTCAAAATCTACTTGAATGTATATCATAGTGCTAAGCTGAATGTAAATTTAATTGTTCAAATCTCTTCGGTATGATTCATGGAATTTTCACCTCTTCCTTTTTTTTTTTTTTTTAAAAGAAAAGGCGCTCATTCACCAATAAAAATGTTCATGAAAAAGTGCAAAGTAAAATTATAGCGGAATCAAAACGCTGTGTCTGCAAATTCTAATCTTAAACTTTATAATTCAGAAGACTTTCTCATCGTCTCTCTTTCCTATTCGCACACTCTAGCATGTTTACCAGAGTTTGGATAAATAATGTTGATATAAAAATTTAACAATTTCCATGAAATTGTGAAGAATAAAAATTGTTAAAGAACACAATGACTGTTGCTTTAAATTATCTGTGTATTACGAATTACAGCATTCACTGGTCTAGAAACAACTAAAAAAAGTTCCTTAGTATATAAAAAAAACTTTTAATAGATAAAAAGCATAATATCAGTACTATACAAAATTAAAGTTATAAATGCATTAGGAATTGCCTTTCAATACGTAACAATATCACAAAATAAATATTAAGTTAAAACAGAACAACATTTATCTTGCTTTTTTTTTCCCCCCCAACAACAGAGTTTACCATGAAATGGTCTCAAAATATTTCAATGCATGTGGGCATGTTATTACCCAAAAACACCACTGCTTATACCAGATTTCATCCATCCAATTCAAAGCGTTTTTGTATTTATCATAGATAGACCTTTTACGAAAATGTATTTTCGAATTCAAAGAGGTATGAAAGGCGCAGATTAATTAAAATCACAAGTTCGAATTTTTCGATGATTGCAATATTTTCCCTCAATTTTGTATAAGGAGAAAGTCAAAATGCCAATTGAAGTTGTTTTTTTTTTAATCCTTTTTTAAACCAAAACGAGACAATACATTGTATTGCTTCAAAATTTAAAGCAATAATGGCAAAGAAAACATCCCCCCCCCTACTACAATTTTAATAGCTGCAAAATAATGTAATTCAACGATTCGAAGAAGCACTATCAATTTGAATTCGTTATAAGTCTTTGTGATAAACTGCATCCAAAACTAATTTCTCAAAAATTGTTTTTTGTAAATTGTATTCAACCAACCAAAAAAATTTTTTTAATTCAAAAGCTATTCTTTTTGTAACCTTTAAAAAACTGTTAATAAAATTCGTATGCGATGATATGGTTTGATGTTAAAATATAAACACAATAAAACTCCATTTTTTTAAATTAAAAAATGAAATTTTACAAGAGCTGACGAATAATAATAGATATATAAAACATAACAGTTTAAAACCTTTATAACTGCACGAGTGAATTATATGACTATCAAAATTTGAACCTTAAAAATATTTTGAAGAAGTAGCTATTAAAAAACTAGCTACATATAATATTTAATTGAGAGACAAGTCAGATAGTATTTAACAGATAATTTTAAACAGCAGCACGATTGGCGAACCAGCTGGTTGCCAAAGGTGGCTACTACTATAATAAACCAAATTTTTACAGAAAGTCCATTTGTTTCTATGATAGTTAACAATGCACTTTTATAGTTAACATAATTCAGAGTTACAGTAGAATTATAAACCACCTTATTTTAATATTATTAAATGCATGTAGCATAATGAACAGAATAAGTATAAGGCTTCCAAAATGAGTTAAATACAAGCACATAAAAAAACATTTTGAACTTAAATATATTTTACCAGTAAAATCAAGACTAAACAATAGGGAGGAAATTACAAAAATTCCAGCACATTAGCCAATATTCAAAGGTAATATTTTAAAATAAGCAGGGCAAGGCAATCATATAATTGAATGTGTCGTATTCATTCAGTATCAACTGCAAAATGTCTCAATTATTTTCTTCCTTTAAAAATAAGTATGTGTTTCGTTAACAGAAACTTTTTTTTTCACTTCAAAATATTAGCTAATGGATATTTAAATCCCATTCCATAGTTTAAAAAATTTACACTTCAATAGTTAAAATCCTAAGATTAAATTTGTACTTTCTAGTATTTTGAAAAACTACCAAGTAATTATAAATCAAAAATATTAAAATGATCCTAAAAACAATGTACTTAAAATTATAAGCATAGGCGAAAAATACGTAGCATGAAAATACAACTTAACCAATTTTAAACTACACAATTAACCTGAAAACAATTTATTTACAGTGTGCATCTGAAATAAAACAAAACAACAAATCATTTATGAAGTTTATTATATTCAGCATATTAATCAGATCATAAATGTTAAACATATAATTATTAGCAAATCAAAATTAAGAACTATATATAAAAACAGTATATTAAACAGTATTTCTTTAAAAGCAAGTCAAATTCATTTTACTTACTGATTGAGATTGAGATAGCTACAACAATATTACACAACTTTTAATTTAAATGAAAACGTAGTAATCAACAATCACTCTTGAACTTACAATGAAAGTTAGAGTACTAAAAGAAGTAACACAATCCAGATTAGAATTTTTTTTATTTCCTTAATTCTCTTTTCATTTAATTTAAAAGTACTTCAGAATATCAAATATCAAAGAATTAACATTTCATTTTAAATACATCTAACATTAAGAAAATAAACCGACTCGTTTGAAATAATCTATCGAAATCATGCTAAGCCTAACCTTATTACAGTTGGGGGAAGAAATCGGTGCTTAACCCATCTTCTGCGGGATTTGGTCTCAGCTTTTTGGCGCGAAAGTTAGCTTTAATTAATAAAAAATTAGCCACTCAATTAACAGGAATAAAAAGTAGCCTCTATTCCCGACTATAATCTATCTTAATGCTAAATTTCATTCAATTCCATTCTGCCATGACTGTCAAACATCCATCCAAACTTTCACATTTATAAAAGATCCTTTCCATCTAATCACACTACTTGTCAATTGTATACATTTAATACTCACATGAAAAGGTGTTGCAGATACTGATGTTACAAACTGTATAAAACATGAAACAACCACTGGTAGCCAATAGATGTTTAAACCCAAGCAGCTATACCAAAAAGTGAACTTCAATGAAATGTTTCTTTAATATATATATTTATTTAACATCTCATTAAGAAGAACACCATTTGACATTTGTTAAGATATTTCTTTCTTCAGTAATACAGCTTCACCAGTCAGGATCTATAAAGTATTTAAAATAATTATAAACTGAACACTTTTTTAATACTTATGACTACTTGAACTGCCCCTTAAAATAATATATCCATTTATTTAAAGAAGTTATTTTTAATAAAATAGGAATTATTTCTTAAATAAACTACAAACTAAAATAAAAATATGAAATGGCCATTTAATACTGAATATTACAAATTCCTCAATTATATGCCACATTTCAGAATGTTAAATTAGAAAGTGTAATACATTCAAGAATCTATTCATAACAATTTTTTTCAAGCCTTTTAAGTGCAGCACTTAATTACTGATTTATTACTCGTGGCTTATACCAACATTTGGAAATCCAATGCTCTACATCTCAGTTTTGAACCTTAAAAACTAAATTTATTTATATAAAAAAAGTACCCTACATTGGGTACTTTTTTGACATACATTTGACTACTTTTAATTTATTACATACTCAACAAGGATGAACCTATTGCTTCTAGAGAGCAAATGCATGGTCCAGATATATAGTAATCAGATTGGATTGATCTAGTTAAGATATTAATTTCTGAACAAATCTTAGAGCATCTGAAACAATTTTTAATCTTACTGGCAATTTTTACTAGTACTTTATTCATAAATGTAAAAATGAAAACATCTTTCAGAATATACTAATAAAATTTAGTCAAAATTTAATTTTCCACACAATTTAGCAAATATATTTAATCATCATGCATCCAGCTGTTAGTTGATGCCTTCAAACTACTCTTAATATCTAATCCTTTAAATCAAAAGCATAACTGTTTCAAAAATTTTCCAGTGATGTAATTTTAAGAAAAATTCAAATTATAAAAATTTTAATTTACTAAAAATCTCAATGCCTGATATCTAAATTATAGAATTCCATCTATAAAAAAAGAATAGACTAAATTTATAAGTGATTAATTTTTATCAGTCAACTACCATTAAATTTAAAATATTATGCTTGTTAATTATTATATTCATTTGACACTGAAAAAACATTGGAATTTAACAATACTTTGCACCTACAATATTCATATACTTCACAGATATTCAAATGAAATCCTTTCAAGCCCCTTTGACATGCATCTTGCAGGTATAAGACAAGACTTCACCTTTACCACATACCTGGATAATTCACATATTTCTTTTCATCTCAAAAGAAAATTTCAGTTCTAAACAATGTTATTCTATTGTTGCCTAGCATAACAAAATTATTCTTTAAATAGTTACTTTGTCACTTACAAATAATTCTTTAATAATCTATGAAATGAATAGAAATTCATACTTTTTATAAAAATAATTTGCTAACAGAAATGAAAATCCAATAGTAAAAGTTAATATTCCCACTCCTCTAAAATTTCACTACTTTAAAAAATAAGGACTCAAAAAATAATTCAATGTACCTTTATTCTGTATCGGGTATTTCGTATTCCCAAATTTAAAGCTTAATAAATATGAAATCAAATTATATGCATAAACTATATGAAGAACCAGTCCTCATATAAATTAAAGGCAATATTCACTATATTCAATGCATTTTACTCTGTCCACATATTTTAGTTTATCTTGCACATTTACTTCTCATACAATCTCATTTTACTAGAATTTCACATTTAGAATGTCCATCCAGAATTCTTAATCAAATTTCAAGAGAAATGCTATCTCCTGTTGCAAAATGGATACACAACAGAATAAAAGTGCTATCAAACTTATTGAATAGCACTGCACACACGTACATCATACAACTTAAATATCTTTAAAACCAAGTTATTAATTGGTTGGTTAGCTTTATAAGGTTATAATAAAAATTCTAATTAAATGCAAAGCAAAATGATGAACGCATTAAATATATCCAGCAATACAACCCCATAACAAAGCCATTTAAAGTATATAACCTGCAATTGCCAATTTTTTAAATAGTTAGAATTGGAAGTAGCTTATCTGTATGTATATCATTAGCCAATTTAAATTTTAGCTTTAACTTCAGAACAAACTTATTTAGACACGATTAAACAAATTCTATTATTTAGAATTGGTTTAAAATTCTGTGCATTCTAATATCAGGCTGGTTAATTACTTTTAAGATTTTATCCTCATTAAATTTATTAAGAAAGCTAACCCTAACACACAAGGGGTGGTTAAGAAGAGCATTTAGTCTTTACTTTTTTTTCTTTCAAAACATTTACTACTCATGCGGATCCATCCAAATTTGCTTTAATGCACTAAAATTCTTTGTATACATAAATTCAAAACAAGAGAAAATGATGGGATATTTGTTTGATTACCAATACTTATTGTGTAAGTCAAAAAACCATTTTCTATTGAATATATGAAATGCCTTTAACATGTTCCTTTAATATTAGATCCAGACATAAAAAGATATCAATAGGCAGTTTAAAATTACTTCTAAAATTTATAAATCAATATATAATGAAAATTTTATTTACTTCCCAAGAATAATTTAAGAGAAAATGATAGGTTATAATTTCTTAAATATTAAATTATATTTTCTTTTTAAAAAAGTTACATGGTTACTTAAGTGAAAACTTTCCAAGTTCCGTCACCATCAATCCAATACCTTTTTGAAATGGTTCAAGCCCCTCTTTCCACCCTAAATTTTAGTTAATGAATAAGATCCAACAAAAACCCAGGTTCACATCTAATGAAACATGTTCTTTTACCCGCCCATCAATATAGAATTCTTAAATGCCTAAAAAATTTTTTGTTTAAGAGCCATTGTGTCAATTCCATGTCAACAAAACATGGAAACTTTAAAAAGTTGATTAAAAATTAAGCTTTTAAAAATGAATTATTTGAACTTCCTATAGTACAAATCTTGAGCATTTAACATCCTACTAAAGTATACATTTTTTAAAACTTGTAAATCCAAACTTTTGGTAACTTTCAAATCATTTTAAAAACTAATTAAGTTCTAAGTTGGAATTAATGATTAACATGTAAGATGCCTAACAATTCTCCAAACTCTTCATTTAAAATAACTGGAGGCATTTGTCGAAAGGAGAAAAAAGCCACTTACCTTTACTATGTAAGGATTTCTAAACCTTTCATGAAGTATATCAAAATTCCCTTAGTATAAAAATCCAATAAAACTGTACTAAAAAGTACAATTCTATCATTTTTAATTAAAACCCACTCCACTAACCGATACTGTATTGACACTGTGTTATTACTGTACTTGCCAATATACAAGTAACAAGAACCTCCCTTGTAATAATTAGTATTTAAAAATATCAAATATTTTGATTTAATAACAGTAATTAAAAACTTCCCACCAATTCAATACCTTTATTGATTTTGCAACAATTTATATGTTAAGTTTTTATATTCTACATAGGATAATGTATAATTAAGTATAATGCAACTATTAACAATATTCTACTGTAGATATTACTCTATTTCAATGACATACAAATTTTACAATAAGATTAAATTTTCTATTTCTTGAAACTTGTTAAAATGCTAAGATACTTTCATACTATATTAGTAGTTACAGTAATAATCTTGATCAAGACAAATTAAAAAGTTGTGTTATCCTCAGTCAGTTATAACAAGCAGTTATAATTTTGTTTATATTGTATTCAGCAGATGAGATTAATGGGATTTAAATTACAATTATGTTCTAGGCTAAATTTACGGTTTTCCAGACGAAGAAAAGATGTTGGCAGCATTGAAGTTTTAAGATTATTCCATGTATAAGCTTACTACCCAGTTATATGATTTCAGCAATTTAAGGCTACTATGATAGGGCATAATACACAATTGAGAATACAATTCTGCATATTACTTTTAATTTATTTTGCTTAAATTATTTTGCATATCTTTAACAATTTCATCAAGTTGACAATTATAACAAAATAAATGGTCCAATTTTTAATACAGAATTCAACTAGTTGTTAACAAGTATATTCTCAAGACAATATTTTGTGATCTCTATTATCTTTTGATAATTACAATTTAAAATGTTTCTGCAAGTTAATTACATTCATATATTCCAATATTATATTGAAGTAATATCTTATTTCCTAGTCACAAATCCAAGTCACTTTATAACTTCCTTTCTATAATATATTTTCATTTATTCTTATTTATCAAGATTACACTAACGAGTTAAATAGTAATCATTATGTTGCATGATCTCAATTTCATAATTTATATTCTTAAATCCTTAATATAAATTCATTTTTATAACCTAATAACAGTCAAGTTGTATTTTTTTAAGTAAATTTTCCAAGATCCAGAAAACCTGATATTTAAAATTCTATACTTTGCAAGTTGTTTAAGAGTAACAAAACTATCTTGTTATAAAATCACTTTAGCAGATCAAAATTATGAACTAATTTAAGATTGAAATTCTTATATAAGACATTTAATATTAAATCCTTTCAAAAGAATTTGCAAATTTAATAATTTCATTTTCACTTCAAAAATAGGTATTTAAATATTCAGCTGTGAATCATGACTTAAAATTCTTTTGCATACTGACCAAAAAGTTGATTCTATAGAGCAAACTTGAAACCTTCCTTGACTGAAACAATACTGATAAAAAAAACGTGAATAAATTTGTGGTAAGTGTTTTTATTACGATGAGTACAAATCAGCTCAGTAAAATGAGGAATGTTATTTTACAGTGAATGATCAGTGATTGAACAAGTAAAACAGCACTATCGTATAAATACATGATGAACGATGGAAAATTCTTGAAAACCGACTGTACTTTCGCCGTGAACGAAGAATAATCCGTGGAATGTAGCAGCTATTTACCAGTTGTTCTCACTTCTGTTTGAATAAAAAGTCGGAATTATGTGACCAGATAGGCATTAATAAATTAAACAGTTGGAAGTTTTACATCGGTTAATACTTGACATTTTGCAGACATGTTGGCCTAATATCAGAACGCTTAAAAAGCATTCGTTAGTTTTAACTCGATGTAAAACATTCTTGCATAGAAAAGCATAAAATATCTTTAAAATGAACAAAATTAGTTTCAAAAAGTATAAAATATTTAAGTTAAAAAATTACATTTGCAATAAAAATTACGACAAAATAAAAGTTAGACTAATTCAAGTGTTAAGAAATAAAATCGTAAATTAAGGTTTAAAATATGGATACTTTCATGCAAATTAGATATTTATAAATTAGTTTAGTGAGAAATCAACTTACCGCTGACCCATAGGGGATCTACTTCTATAGCCAGAACCATATTCGCCACCTCCAAACCTGGAACCACCACCACCTCGTCCACCACGGAATCCACCACCTCCTCTCCTGAAGCCGCCACCAGATCCAGAGTCGAAGCCACCTCGTCTGCCGCGGGAGAAACCGCCATCTCGGCCACCTCTGCTGAATCCTCCATCTCGACCTCCTCGGAATCCACCGCGGGAACGTCGGCCATTGCTTCGAGAAACATCCACCCTGATTTCAGAACCATTGAAAGTTGTCCCATTCATTTCCTTGATAGCTTCATTAGCTTCATCATCATTTTCAAAATCAATGAAAGCAAATCCTGGTGGGTTACGAGCAACCCAAACTTTAGTTAAATTGCCAAAACGGCTAAATTCCCTCTCCAAATCCTCCTTCTGAGTATCTTCAGCTAATCCTCCAACAAAAACTGACATAGGTGCCATTTTTAATATCTGCAAAAAAAATTTAATCGTCAATAAGTTAATACAGGGCCGCTTGACTAATACTACAGAAAATTCGAATATATAAGCTTCATAAAATCTTGCATTATAAAAAAGCAAATAATCAAGAAAACAAATACGTATATAAGTATGAACAGAAACAGTAAGCCTCTCCACACAAATCTTGCAGTTACGATAAGTTATTTCCTTTTAGATGAGTACCTATTTAAGATGGCGGCAATACGAACTGCGCCATTTTCGCTGAACCGGGGAGAAGCCGGCGCCATTTTGGCACATTCGTCATTTCATGTACAGAATGAAAAACATATCGCACGTATACATAGGGTTCAAAGAACTCGTACGGAGTACAGAACAAATGCAATCAGATTTCTAATTTTAAACCAAACTCAATGATTCGCAAGGTAACTGACCAACAGCTAGACATAATATAGCCAGTTCTAATTCTAGCTTTTAATAAAGGAAATTCAAATTTATAGACAACTTTCAAAAGAAATTTGAACTTACAGTAAACAAAGCAAGATAAATAATAACTTTTAATCAATTTAAATACTGCCGAACTACAATTTCCTACTTTTTAAGATAAGCAAGTCCTTCCAATTAAATTCAGTACCAAATATCATCACTAAGCTAGATTTAGAGAATATGTAACGAAAATTATTATACGCTTAATTTAAGGCTGAAAGAATGTGTTATCTCTTACAAATATGGCCTTAATGTGTTATTATGGAAGCATTAATTTAAACACGCGGGTTAATTTCATTGGTAAAATCTTGTTAGCTAATTAAAGCAATTCAAAAATTGTAACGAAATATACTGAACCGGCCGGCATAATAACACTATCATAGCGCATATAATTAAAGTTCGTATTTAATTCTAAATTTTAAAAAAATTAAAAATTAGTTTAGAGATTAAAATTTTAAAAAGAATGAAAAATGATTAAAATCATTGCACAACATTAAATTACAAAAAAATTAAAATTATGCATAAATTCATAACTTACTTGATATTTCGTTTTCCGATCTCACTGTAAAATAACCTCCGCAGTATCGTTTGAAGTTGAAAATGGCCAAATCGACCAGACGTTGACGTATATATACTCAAGTGGAATGTTGTTGCCACAAATTCTGGAAATCGATTGATTTCACAAAAAGAAATTTTGCTCACATGATGATGGTGTTTTAATTGATTACCTTAAAGAAATTATAGCACTTACATATTTGTTGAGAGGAAAATTTTGAAAGTAAGCTAAAAATAAATAAGCTAAAACGTATAAGTTCTATTAGAAGCTCATAAAAATATTATTTTGGGCAAATCGAAATATAACAACTGAAAATGGTATCTATATCAATTCGCTTATAATTAAATTCTAAAATTCAAAGATTTATTTTTTATTTAAAAATTTGCTCTTCTTTGTCACTGAATTCCTTGTTTGTTGCCTTCAATTCTATAGTTCAATATTTCTGTGGCCCGTTTTTTTTCTTTTTTAATTAATAATTTTAGCAAATATAAACATTATCAAGGTGTGCGTATCTTAAAAACAAAGCATGCATATCAGAACCATTTATTTAACTTTTATTGCATTTTTGTTGAGTCGTTAAATTTAAAAAGGAACTGAATAAAATTAAAGTTAATGTTGCGTCTGACTAAGAATATAGCACCACACCTTGCAACTAGTATTCACATTTAAAAAAATATTATTTGTTGAGTTCAATGGAGACATATGTTTGTGGTAATTAGAGGTTGCTGAAGCTTGGCGCATTCTGGAATGAAGCGGCAATAAAAATTGATAATTCCTAAAAACCTGCTCAAGCTGATGGAAGATATGGGTTCGGGTATGTTTTATATGACATTAACTTTCCCCGGAGGAGATCTTATTCCTTCAGTTGTAATTTTATAACCCAGATAATTTAGTTTAGGAGTGCCCAAAATATATTTTGCAACATAGATGTATTCACCATAGTCTTTAACATTTGAAAAACCGTATATCAATGCTTACTGTGTAACTCCTTGTCTGGAGAAGCGATTAGTATGTCTTTGAATAACAGAATGTAAAGTCTAATCCTGATAATATCATATTCAAGAATCGTTGAAATGCCTGTACCACGTTGCGTAAACCAAATGTCATGAATGGGAATTCAAACAGCCCAAAAGGGGTTATAATTACTGTTTTGGGGATGCCGTTATCTTGCATTAGAATTTGTTGATAAGCTCTAATTAAGTCAATGGATGAAAAAAAATACTTTCCATGTAGCATATAGCCACAGTCGGTCAGGAATGGTAGAAAATAGCGATCAGGAATAATATGATTGAGGACCCTATAATCTCCACATGGTCTCTAATCATCTGATTTCTTAAGGATGAGATGTCGAGGACTGACTGAACAATTTTTTGACGGTCTGAAAAGATCTTGTTGCAGTATAAACTCAAATTCAGCTTTTGCTGCTTTTAACTTAAGGCTGATAGTCTTCTTACCCTAGCAGCAACTGGGACTTCTTTAGTTTCAATGAAATGTTCAATATTATGACTTTTGATTTTGTTATTGACTATTGTTGGCCGCCAAAGGTGTGTACATAATTTGAGGATTACCTCATAAGAACCCTGCACTGCATGAAGCATTTGTGAAAGGATACCGTAGGAGAGGTCACAAATAAAGGAAAATGAGGTGAGGCCATCAATCAACTTGAGGTTTTTGCTAACAACCAAAAGGTGAAAGTGACACAAAAAGTCAACACCACACCTTTTATTGGTTTATTGACATCAGCTATCACAAAAGGCCAATCAAATGCTCTTCTTCCTAAATCCAGTTTTAGTAACTTTTGCCCATAAGTCTTAATTTTGGTTCCATTTGCAGCGAAGAGTTCCAGTTTTTCAACGGCTCTTTTTTCTTCAGGTAATGGTGGAATCACGGAAAATTTCGGCGTCAATAATCTATTAAAAATTGGTAGGCATTCTCCGTGTCACGAATAAAAAGACGTCACATCTCCACCCCTTGGCTCTCTGTCGTCTGCGAGAGTCTAGGATTTAGTTTCCCACATTTTATCGGGCATTGTCGCTAAATCGTCGCCACTAATGGATAAAATACTTGAGATTTCTATGGGTAACCTTTGAAACCAGAGAATTTTCAGAAAAGATCATCTACTTGATGCGAAGCTAAATTCTTCATTCCACATAAAAACTGTGAAGATTTTCTATTACTCAATTTCACCTCAATTAATAACTTTTCGGTCTTTTGCGTTTCGGTTTCGGCGAAGATGGAAAAAGGCCTTAAATTGGCAATGTACTATACATCTCTCTAATTATCTGTCAGAATATATTGAAGTAATTAACTCATTTTTCTTTATTTCTCATGCATTTTGTAAAAACAAAAATTTATGGTAAGGAAAATTCATTTGTAAAGTTAATTATCCTTTTTTATAGTCATAGGTGGAAAAATTTAATTTAGCTTTGCACCAAACTATAATAAATGTCAGACTTAATATGTTATAAAACTAATTTACTGAGCCCACATAATACAATATTACAAATAAGTAACGTTCCAAAAAATTAATTTTCCTTAATTCATTTTCAACTTTTTATAATTCACCCTTCTTTTTTATGATTAAAATTGAGTTTCAAATCATAGTTTATCATTTTTACTTTATGCTTTATCATCATCCTAACAAAAGAAGAAATAAAAAATATTTGCACTTTCTCGCTATGCTCTTCCTATTTACCAAAAAAAGACTAAGATTATATTATAGGAAATACCAGCAATTTTTTTATTTATAATTTCTTTTCCAGTAGAATAAGTAGAAACTAGTCATAAAAATTTTATGTAATTTTACAAAATATGGAAATACATCATTTACTGGGCAGTTTAACTCATATGTAATATAATCGTAAACTTTCATAGGCAAAAAAAAGCGTGATTATCTCAGATTTTGACTTAATCTACTAATAATTATTAGTAGATTATTAGATAAAAAAATATAACTTTTTAGATGAAACAAAGAAAAATCAGATAAATGTTTATTTCACATTCTGGTATTCCTTAAAATATAATTTAATTTTTCTGATAGAATGTTTAGAGCTGAGACCCATTTTTTTATTTTGAAAATATAACATAAAAAATTTATAAATCACCACTAATCACATTTCATCTAATTTTAAAATAAAAATTATCTGAACTCGTACAGTTATATGAGTTCAGATATTAATACATATAATCTATACTTATAATAAAGCTCAATGTGTGTGTGTGTGTGCGTGTGTGTGTGTGTGTGTTGGCGCTCTACAGGCCAGACCGTTTGACCTACAGCTACCAAATTCGGTACATGTATACCTTGGAGGTCGGGAATGTGCACCTCGGAGCCCTTTTTTCGAATTTTTAATTAGAATTTGAATTAATTAAAATTTAAGCGAAATTTCGACGTTTTTCCGTTATAACTTCCGAAAATATTATTGCACAAACATGATTTTTATATCAATTTAAAGATAAAAAAATTAGCTTTCTAACGGTATCAGTTTTTTTTAATTTATAACGTAAGCTTCTATTTTTAACGAATTTTTAAAGAAATATTTTAACCATGTTTTTATCACGTGACGGGATAAAATAAAAGAATGCCGGAAGTTAGAATTAAAAAAAACTATCATCGCAAAATAAATCTAAAGAGATGCAACTTTTAACACGTGACTGGATAAAATAAAAAATATATAAAATGTGATATTTTCAAAAAATAAATAAATACAAAGCAAAGGATTGTATGATCGTTTGCAATATCTAAATAATTACTTCAATAAACCTTCTTTACGGTAAACCTGATCGAATTTAGACAGGATATGCATTGGAATCCGACTTAATGGGATATTTCTATTATCGTTTGCAATATCTGTATCATTAATTCAATATTTTTTTTATTATAAAATGTGATAGTTTCTAAAAAAATGAATGCAAAGCTAAGGTTTCTATAAAATTTGCAAGAGCACGTCAAAGGGAAAATATTAGGTTTTATCACCATGTTGCCATCATTTTGACGGAAGTTCAAATTAAAAAAATAAAAATAAACTATCATCACAAATTAAATCGGAAGAAATGCAACTTTTAGCACGTGACTGGATAAAATGAAATAAATATAAAATGTGATATTTTCTTTAAAAAATGCATGGCAAAGGATTCTATGATCGTTTGCAATATTTAAATCATTAATTGAATAAATTATCTTTATTTATACAGGATTGAATTTATACAGGATATTCATTCAAAATCCTTTCCAATGGCCAATTTGTAAAAAATTATTAATAGGCATATGTATTGTTTCATACTATTAATTTGATCTAAATGCAGTAAATAATTACGTTTTATATAGTTTGAGTCAAACAATGCATTTATGAATAATGAGTTTGAGATTTCTTCATACTTTGCTCTGTGAGCCATATTTTACAAAATATTTTTATTAATATCTTAAATAAAAGTTGCTACATCAATCAGTCTTCTAAATCAATCATTAAAACTGACTGATATATAAAATTAAAGAATATTATTAGGGAAACGCGTTCTTTTAGAACTTTCAGTCCATCATCTTAAAGAAAATATTAATTTCAGGCCAATCAATGCCCGGAGTTACTTCAAGGCTAATGAATATGTGATTTAATTGAAAATGTTAATAACCAATTACTCATGGCGAACCAGCTGGTCGCCAAAGGCGGCTAGTTAACAATATGTATTGGTTGAGAAAAAGCAAAAACGAAAGTTGAACAAAATGTTCCATTTTAGGGCTGAGAACCATTTTTTATATCAGGAAAAGATAGCATTAAAAAATTTATAATAACACAAATTACATTTCAACAAATTTTAAAGTACAGTTACACAAGTTCAGATATTAAAAAAAAACAGAGTTAGTTCAAAACGATCCAGATACTTTTGATTCTCTGCTGAATGCCTTAGAAAATAGATACCAAAATAAACGGGTATACATAAAAATATATACACATATCCAAAATATTTCGATTAATAAACTTCAAAATGAAAAGCAAACTCATATTAGATCATTAATCAGTACTGTTAGAAATCGTATACGGTCTTTAAAAAATCTAAAATTTGAGTCTAATTCTTTGTCTGATGCTATAATATTACATGTTTTAACACAAAATCTATAAAGTATCTCAAAATTAATTTAAAATTAATATTAATATACTTTAATTACATAGTTAATATTATCATTTAGATGTGCAAACGAACAACTGAATGATAATACGGTTTTATTTTATAGTAATTACCGTTTTAATTTGTGCTTTTCAGGCATAGAAAGCCCAGAAGTTGCATAAATTTTTTTTTGTCAGTGATGCAGCATTTGGGCGGCATAAAAATTTGCTAAGGTCATATGCTAGAACTCATTTGACAGTTTTAATAATAGCCAGCTCAGAAATAAAAAATAATTGATAATTAAACCTAAAAACAATAGTGCAATGTAAATGAAATTCTTTGGAACTAGTAAGTATTATTACTGTCATTTCTAGAATCTCAAAATTAGATTTTTTTTTTAAGATTCCATCTTTTTCCTGGTAAGTATTTATGAAGTACTCATTATTATGTATTTCCTATAAATCATTTTTTTTTTCTTTTTCTTCCAATAAATCTAAGTCGTTACGAATTTCTATACAAATTTCATGCCAACCGCTTAAATTTTGTCTTTAAAAATTCATAAAAAGGTCTTTTTTGGATTAAAGTAATTAAAATTTCAGTATCAATATTTAACTCACTCATCATCATAATTAATGAAAACTTACTGATGCTAAAAGAAAAATTGCGTTTCATGCAGCAAGGTAAACACGCAGTGAAAAAGCAACTCGAGACATTACAAAGACACCGTGTGTGTAAACTTAAATTTAATTATGTACGCCAGCACCTATACGGCGATAGTAAAAATACCGTTGGCACCCGACATCTGCACAGTATCCATCAACTGGGAGAGCCTTTATTTTTCTGTTAAATGTGTAAGCTCTGATAAAATTCAACACACTACTGTTGCTATGGCTGTAACTTAATCGCGTCGGAAAGATCCGCTATATTTGTGTAGTGCGGGCAGATTTGCCCTACACACTAACATAATTAATTCAGACTCCATCTCACATCGGAAATCGCCAACTCCATGAAATTGAAAAAAAAGTTTTATTAAAACAAAATAACCTTCATAGCCAGAACACAACTGCCTTTTTCTTTCAGAAACGAATTCAGAATTCGGTTTTACAAAAAGTGTTTAAAAAAGAATAACCAGGAGATTACGGAAGAAAATGGTTCCTTCTTTTAGAACAAATAGTTCTTATTACTTCTTAAGGAATACCACTTCTCTGAATTCTGATTGAAGACAAATTAATACAAAAAATACAATACTACTTAACAAATTAAATATTGCCACCACTTTTTAAAATATAAATTTACAACAATAAATAAAGGAACAAAAATCGTATCGCAGTGAAGAGCCGCCACATTTGTAAATAGTCTTAGGAAATGGACTCTTTTCTTTCTTTCTTTTTTATATTTTTGGTCTAAACCTAATAAAATTGCCTAACTGTAACTTCGTATTAGCATAATTTAAATTTGGATTTATTGTTTCAGGATCATATAATGATAATCTTACTGTCCATTTCATTGTTTCCTTTCAAGGAGTTTAAGCAACTTGCAAAATATCCTACTCTCTTTTGGGAAAACAGAAAGTCTTTCCTAAATGCAAACTAAATTTAACTATGATCTTTCATACTGCGATCATTTTGAAAGAAGGTAGATTAGGAAACCTTGTGGTAGATATTTTGTTTCGTAGTAGATATTCTACCATTCAAACAAAATATTGAAAAAAAATGTAAATTCAGAGGATTCTAGAGCCATTACATCAAAAAGCCTTGATCAACTGTGGAGACGCCTAGACGGTGATAACAAAGTAAAAAAATTTTACACAGAATTTATTGAAAAATTTCTTTTTTTTTTAATATCATATGGAAGTTTTGAAATTTGATGATGCATTCTTTTTCCCCATAGTATGGCATACTTAGATCTGGCAACCACGTCTGTCCCTTGAGAGTGGTTTTCAATAGTTCAGAAAAAGTGATCTAAATATCTGCCTTAATGATAGTTTGTGTAAAAAAGGTACAATTCAAGAAGACTCGTTTTTATAAAGCTTCGTTCGCGTAAACATAGTTATTTCTTTAGATGTGACACATGCCACATGTTTAGGCAAATCGAAATAAATTCCCAACAGAGAAAATTTGCAAAAAAAAAAAAAAAAACTTAGGAAAAAGGTTCCAAATGAACCAGTTCAAATTTATAAATGGAAAACAGTGACTTATGGAACAAAACTCGCATGTTACCTGTCTACGCGAGCTCTAGAGTATCTTGCAATGGAGGAGAAATACAGCTAATGTTGTTCTACAAGATATTTACTTGGATCAAATCTTAATTGAATGCTCCCGTCTCCGTGAACTTGAACTATTAAAAACTAAACTTGTTTTTCTTCTCTGTACAGGAATGAGCTTGCACGAATAGAATTTTTCACATGCAAACAGTTAGTTTCCTGACTTAAATTTCGATCAGTTATTGGAAGAAGCTTTAAAAACTTTGGGTATTTTGTGGAATAGTTCCTCAGACACCTTTTGTTTCTAAGTTTTTCTTCCTACCAATTTGATCTTCACAAAGAGAGATGTCCTCTTTCAGATAGTACACCTGTTCGACTCTTGTTTTTTTAGGAACAGTAATAAGTAAAGCCAAATTCATCATGTAAAAATTATGGCTACATAAATTAGATTGGCATGAGAAACTATCTATAGTAGTTTCCAACGAATGCACTTCATTTGTCCAATATTCACCGGATTTAGAAAATTTTTAAATCCCAAGATTTGTCTTATTACAGTATCCTGTAAGAATTGCACTTCTTGGATTCGCCGATGCCTCGGAAAAGGGATTTGTCGTGATTTCTGTTTCTGTTAACGCAAAGTATGGTAACCAAAACTCTCTCCTTTTTTATTGTATATCAAGAGTAGCACCTCTCAAGGCTCTATCCATTCTCCGACTGGAGCTTTCGGTCTGCCCCCTGCTGCCCTAACTAGTAAACAAAGTTGTGGCTACACTTAAGAATGACCTTTCAGAAATAATCTTGTATTTTAATTCCCCAATTCACTTAAGTTGAATAAGGACTTCACCTCACCTTCTCAATTCATTTGTCGCTAAAAGTGTGTCAAAAATACAAGAATTGACCAAAAACTTATCGTGGCACCATATATCGTCTGAAAATAATCCAGATGATTTCCTTCCTAGAAGTTTGAATTCCCTAGACTTAGTCAAGAGTGTAATGTGGTGGAAGCGTCTCGATCCTTCAAAACTTGTTCATGCTGAACATTCTTAGAATTGTACTGATGTCACTAAGAAGGAATTTAAAACTTCTGTAACTAAAACTCTGCTGATCTCAGCTGAAATTGATTTATTTCATAAGATTGTTTGTACCTAATAACATTTGTAAATTAATTCGATTCTTAATTATATTTTCGTTTATCAAAAATGTCAAGTCACCAAGCGACAAACGCTTCACTGGACATTTAACGCAAAAGGAGCTGAAATATGGTTATTGAATATTGTTCAAAAAATAGAATTTCTTAGTGAATTTAAAAATTTATTGAAAGGTAAATCTGTACCTTGTAATATCAAACTTGCTTCTTTAAACTGTTTTACTCATGAAAATATTCGAGTTGGAAGTAGGTTATAAAACTCTCTTTGCCTTCCAATGAAAAATATCCTATAGTGTTACCAAGTAAGAATGTTATAACTTTAATGATTATAAGATATTATCATAAATTCTTTCACATTGGTTCTAACAATTTGCTACACCATGTTCATCGTAAATATTGGCCACTTAATGGTTATAGATTGTTTTAAAGATACACCTGCGACGTAAAATCAATTAATGGGCAATTTGCACAAAAAAAGGGTAACCCCCTTTTCCTTTTAACAACCGTGGAGTAATTTTCTGTTACTTATTCTTGGTAAAATACAAAATCCCAACATAAAGGAATATAAATAAAATTTATATCTACATATTTGTATGCATTGCTACGAAAGCGATTCATTTGGAATTTGTGTCTGATCTTACTTCCCAAGCATTCACTGCTTGTTTATAAAGTATTTTTAGGCGAAGGGGTAATAATTCTACAATTTTCTCAGGCAACAGTAAAACATTTGAAGGCGCAAATGTAGAGTTTAAAAAATTATGTGAGTTAGTTAAATCTCCTGATGAAGTATTAAGTATTTATTTTAATGATGAACCTATTGACTGGCATTTCACTCCTAGATCTCCTAATTTTGGTGGATTGTGAGAATCGGGAGTGAAATCATTTAAATTCCATCGGAAACGCATAGTTGGAAAACCAAATTTAACCTTCGAATGTTTTATCTCTTTACTTGCTGAAATAGAAGCCGTGTTCATTGGCGCTGAAATCACGCCCTCTAAGCCTATTTTCTTCTGAATTTAACAATTTTGAGATTTTTTTCTCCTGGCCATTTTCTAATTGGCAGGTCGGTTACAGCTATAGTAGAACAATTTATTGATTTTAAGGAGAATACAGTATCACTTAATTCAACATATATGGAAAATTTGGAAGAGAGATCAACTAAATAACTTGCCAGAAATTAGCAAATGGATATTTAACAAAAATAACGTGGAAACAGGCATTCATGTTTTAGTTAAAAACGAATCCCTTCCAGGTACAAAATAAATAACAGTTAGAATTGCTGCCATTTTCCTGGGAAAGATAATAAAATTAGAGGTGTGAATATTAACCTTCCAGAGAGAAAAATAATTATAAGAAATATCAGAGATGTTTGTATTATACCTATTGTATAAAAAAAATGTCAACGGGGGCCGGGATGTTTGAACAACCTGTAACCTCCGTTTCAAAATTTGGTGTAGCCCCTATATCTTGTTAAAAAACAAACAAACTTCATTTTACCAGTCCTACTCATATTGAGTAGACATGTTTTTAATTTTAATTTGCTGTTTTTTTATTATCTATATTAATAATAATAGATTTATTATTTACAATTAATATGGAATAAGCCCATTAATCTCGAATAACTTTCACTATCAACGAAATTATTACTTGCTGGCTTACCGCTGCCATACACATGTAAATGCCATAATACAAAAACGCAAAGACTTAAATGTGTCAAATTTGGCATGGAATTTTCTGACTACAAATGTATTTCTACGCCACATTTTTGTTAGGAAAAAAGCTTCTAAAACATAAATTCTATTTTCGGATACTATTAACCGCACATCAACCGCCAATTCAAGGATAACACGATACATTCAGGGACTATCATAGTATCAAGTTTAATTTCATGCCAAAGGTTAATATTTTGTACCTATTGCATGCCAATGCCAAATTAGAAATTTTCTAGCATGACTAGTTAATGTGGAAAAAATTAAAATTTTTGGGAAACAATTCTTGCTGGTTTATTTGGATTTTCAAAAACAATAATAGCGATTGTTACATTGTAGTGGCAGATTTGGATACACAGACAGTGCACAATATAATTTCACCACATTTTTAACAAGTTAATGACTGTTTTTAACGATTTTTTCCCCTTACGAATAAAAGCATAAGTGGCATAGCAATCGAGAGTCCTGAGATGCCAGATGTTTCCAAAAGGTATACTTTCGATATAACAAAACTATACATAATAACTAAGAGGGGAAAAAAACTGTCCTTTTTTAAAATTATCCTTACAGTGAATCTAAAAAGCTTCAATTATTATGACATATTAGAAGAAAATAATAAGCTTCAAACAAATATAAACATTAAATTTTTTATGGTATTGAAGTATAATATTGATTGAAGTATAATTAATATATAATTATATATTATTATATAATTATTATACTTCATTTATTAATGATTTCAGTGGTTCAATTTAAAATTATATACTTTTGTGATAATATTATGTATCTCATATTTTTATGAATTCGCTTTTTTTTATCGACTGCCCCCATAGACAGCAGCTTTAAAGGCCTACCTAATTGAAAATCTGTCACTAGTTGCATAGTTTTGAAAGAAATAATATGACGTTCTAATATAATATTGCTGCAGTAGAAAACATTGTGAATACTTAGGAATACACAGCTTTGGCAACAGGAAAAATTGTACCTAATTTTTAAATAATAATTTATATTCTTATTAGTCTTATTAAGTTCTTGTGTAAGCAATTGAAAATAAATCTTTAACATTAAATAAATATCAAAAACATATTTTACCTTGATAGAAACCAGTTAACATGAAAAAATGATGCTACAATAAAATGAACAAGTATTATAAAACTGAATTTATTCATAACATCTGTATGTGAAACAAAATCTATATCAAGCACATCGATAAATAAGTGTAACAAAAAGCACCATATATCACAGTATAACTTTTACTAAGAAGCAGTGTATGGTGTTATTCAAATATATTTCACTTTAAATAAAAATGAAAAATCTGAATTTACTCTTTTAAAAATATGACAACTATAATTAGAATCTTCGGTTTTATATAAAAAAACAACAACAACCAGACGTTATGTATATAATTAAATCATAATAAAACTTTTTAGAGATACATGTTTGACAGTTAGAAGAAAATATGCACAGAAATAATTGAGAAATTAAAACACATTATAAGGGGCTCTCATTTATATAAATTAACTATTAATTTTGACGGATACAAAAATTGCAATATGAAATTTTACTTAAAACATTTACAAATACCTAATCAAATATACTTTTACATATGCAAATTTTTTCTTAAGGTTAAAGAAAACCATTGAACCTCTGTAAAATTATGAGTAAATTAATATTTAGCTAATATATTAAATAAAATGCATTTTCTATTTTTTTATCTTGCATATTAACTGTAATGGAATTTAAGACTTTCTATTAAGGAGTACAGATAGTAACAAATTTAATCACCTAAAATATAATCTATGTAAATAGTTCATCTCTCTAAAAGTGATTAATCAGACTAAACTTATAAATTTTTTCAACAGAAAAGCAAAATAAAATTAGAAAATCAATTACTCTGATAAGCTTTTAAATTCAGAAGAAATTATTGCTAAAGGTTTCTAAAAATTCATGGTTTTTGTTTACTTAATGAATTTAATTTTGAATATCATTTCAGAAATATCAGATGCAAAGAATACACTAAAACAATTTTAAGTAATTAATAAAAATTTCAAAAATATTTAAAATTCTTTTCTAAACTGAAGCATGCAAGTATATGTACGACAACAACAAATTTTTTTTTAAGGATGGTGTGTTTTTCTTTTTTGTAAGTTAAATATCAAATTATTTGCAAAATTTAACAGGAGAGGGAATATTTAATGTAAAAAACTTTTTAAAGATATATTTTTCAAACATTGTTATACAGTTATAGAATTGCCATAAACTTTAAACTTTAAAATACATATAAGACTTATATTTATAACATGCAAGGAAAATGCTCTTTTAATTTAGAGTAAAATTTTATCACAACAATGAGTTATGAAGACTAGATATGAAGTGAAATGTAAATATAAATGTGAATAAGACCATATTAATTGCTTGGAGAAGTAAATATTAATGTAAATCATGCTTGACATAATTTCTCTGTGACACAGAAGCACTAATGTCCATAAAGTAAAAATTCAACAGTAACAATCTTTTTCAAAGTAAATGACATCTATACATCTTTACATATAACAAGCTATTCTACAGCTCAAAAGGAAATAAATATATTCATGAAAAAAATCTTTTAAATGATATTGTCATTAATAATAAGTATATATTTTCCCATAAATAGTAATCAAACAAATGGATGCCTTAAAAAAAAGCTAATTTTTAAAAATAGTTCTTATATTATCTACCAATTTTTTTTATTAAAACAAAAATTATATAAAAAAAAATAAGAAAAACAGCTCTACAAAGTTTAAATGGAATGCTAAATTAATTTTAAAAAATGCCAGTAAGAATGATTTGGCAACAATGAGAGTAAATATTTTACATATATCAATACAATGTAAGCACATATACACTCATCATTTATATTCCAAAATAATATCACATCCATATGTAGAATTTTTAAGTACATTAAAATCATATCTAAAAAAAAAGGAATTAAAAAATTTCAAAAAATCTCATAGCTGGAAAAGTAATATTTTACCAGCTAATGTACTATTCTGATGTGAAATAAGAAATGTTACATTTAAATCATCCCACAAAAAATTAAATAACTGAAAATTAAATTGTACAAAATAATTCAGAAAATTTCATTTCTACTGCATAAATCATAATAGACATTTATTAGCAACTGCATTGGGATATACAGTTTTTAAATTCTAACTTTTTCAAAATGTCAATTTGCATACTGAATTTCATCATAATAAGAATTATCACAATCTCTCTTACACCATTTTAATAATAACAATTTAAGTAGTGCAAACTGCAGATTATATAACTGTTTGATAAAAAAACTGTTAGTTTGAGCTGTAATTTTTTATCCAAGGTAATTATAAACCTTTTAAAATGAAAAATTGAAGTTTTTTTTTTCAATGATTAACACAATAAAATTTCAGAATTATACAAATATTAAATTGTCCTTTATACAAGAAAAAAGAAATTTTGAGTTTCTATGATAAAACTTTAACACATGGAGTATAATAATTATTAATATGACAAAGTAATCAATTATTTAAATAAATATGTAGCCATTTGTTGACTACATATTTGATCTCACAAATGCTGAAACTACTAGATCCATGGAAGAGATAAAAGAGAAAGAGAGAGATTACATCAGATGTAAATATGTTTTTTTAAATATGAGTATTAATAATGTACTTTAGAAAAGCATTTATATGTATATGTCTAATTGAAAAATTTATTGAATAGTTACAATACATTATAATATTAAATAATAATCTATATAGAATATCTTTAAGTAGTGGAATGAAATATTGATAATGAACAATATTAACAAGTAGCTGCATGGAAGAATAACTGTAAAAATTGATGGCGAAGTGCAGAAAAAATTTAAAAGAAATGATTTCAATCTTACGAATTTGAATTCGACAGCATTTTTTTAAAAAAAGTATTTGAAAAAAAAAAAAAAGAACTTGTATTGCAAGTACATATTGTTCACTTGAGGGGGGTGGGTGGAAATTATATATATATATATATATATATATATATATATATATATATATA